>CM034313.1:54143735-54748501 GCA_019925795.1 Dendrobium chrysotoxum
TTAATATCTTTCTAGCTTGGAATTTCCTAACAATATTTAAGACGCTTTAAAAATTCCTGGATGGATAAATGCAATTCATGAAGAAATTTTGGCCCTTGAAAGAAATGATACTTTGAAGCTCTCAAATTTCCCGAAGTAAAGAAAGCTTTTGATGTAAGTGAATCTTCAATGAAATACGAAACAAATGGAAGTATCGATTGATACAAAGGACTTGTGACAAAGGCTTCATTCAATCTTGCGGTATCGATTATCTAGAAACCTTTGCCCCGATTGCTGAAAAAACACTATCAAGATGTTTTCTCTCTTGTTGCTTGTTTAGACTGACCACTCCACCAAGTAAATGTAAAAAATGCCTTTATAAATGAGAATTTAGACCATGAAGTCTATATGATAATTTCTCTTTAATTTGAAAATAAGAGTAATATGAACCAAGAATGCAACTTCAAATAATCTTTATATGGCTTAAAATGACCAGCAAGAGTTTGGTTCAATATGTTCGACATGGTGATAAAAAGGCATAGGTATTCGTTAGGGTGATTTGATCCCACTTTGTTTACCAAGAAATCATCTGAAGATAAAATCTCTACCCTAATGGTTTATGTTGATGATATTATCTTGATAGAAGACCACGAAGAAGCGATAAAAAAACCTAAAATGTGTCTTTGCCAAAGAATTTGAAATTAAGGGTTTTGGTTCATTAATAACTTGATAAGGAAGGAGATATCTGTCTCTGAACAAAAATATCTTGAACTTTAGATAGAAATTGAGATGCTTAGACGTAAGCCTGCAAACACACCCAATGATCATTTAAATAAAATTTGGATTAAGAAAGATTCCACTTATCTATCTATCCCATATTTGACCTGATATTTATTTTCTTGTGAGTGTTGTTAGTGTATTTATTAATAACACCACAAAGGTTAACCTTGATTATGTGTATAAGATATTAAGGTACTTTAAATGACACGTGGAAAATGATTATTTTTCAAAAAGGGAACTGGCACAAGTATAGAAATATTCATTGATGTTGACTGTGTAGGTTCTAAAATTGATTGTAAATCCACTTTTGGTTATTGCTCATTTATGTGGGAAAATTGAGCAGCATGGAGAAGCAAGAAATGGTTTGTTGTTGCTTGGCATAATTCAGAGCTATGGTATATGAATTTTGTGAAGGTATGTAACTTTATACGCCTCCTTAAAGATTTAGAAGTTCCTATAAAATGACCAATGATAATGAGATGTGACAATCAAGCTAGTATTATTATTGTTAAGAATTATGTCCACCATGATAGTATTGTCGAGATTGATAGACATTTAATAAAAAAAATAAACAAGGAATTATTGAAATTAGTATACTCCAAGAAAATAATAAATTGTTGAAATTCTTACTAAAGCTCTTAATCAATTACAATTTGACAATCTTATTTCCAAAATTGGTATGGTAAACATATGTTTCCAGCATGAGAGGGAGTGTGGAAATGTTGAAAATAACAAATCAAATTCTGCATTCAATACCCACTAATCAAGCTTCTGTCAGCTCCTGCTAGCCAGGCATTTAATTCCACTAATCAAGCCTCAATTAGCTCCTCTTGGCTTGCCCAGCCTATCCCAGTGCCCCCTTGAGAATCCGTAGCTCTTGCACCTCCAGCGCAGTTCTGGCAATATGTAGCTCTTGCACCTCCTCTATGAGATGTAAATGGCACCAACCATGTGATTATTCACTTTGACAATCCATCACTATTTTGCCATCCATACCCCCATCCCCCAAGAAATGCTAAATCAAAGGATCAATCTTTTAGTTTAGCCTTTCCATCACTTTATGGAACTTATATGATAACTGATAAATTTAATGTTTATGGAAGATGTTTGCATTGCCAAAATCTCTTATGCAAGCTGCTCTCTCAGGCATACTCTGAAGTTTTTGTGTAATACCAAAACATGGTGGAAGTTCTTCTTTTAGTGTTGCAGACTATTCTATAATGTTATAGATCACTCATTGTGTACTAGATACCTTTAATTTTGTGTCTTTTGAATAACCCTCAGTTTTAATTTCATTGGTTTTTCCGCAACATATAAGAGCTAGTTAGCATATTGATAGCTACAAGTTTGATGGAGTGTATATGAATTTAATTATAAAAATGAGAGGTTTACTTTCTTGGTGAGAAGAAAAGATTGTTTAGTAGCCCACTTCTGCATGACTTTTAGAGTTTCTGTACTTCCCCTCAAAGCATTTCATCTTCAAAGCTGCAATAACTACAACTGTTAATTTTTTTTTCCTTTATCTTTGACGATTCTAAACTACGATCTTGCACTTTGTTTTGCTAGTTGATCTCTTGCTTCTTCAGATGTGCAGTGGTTTATATTAGTTTTGACATGCAGGCGGAGAGAAAAGAAAGATGAAGCTGCTGAACCTGAGGCTGATCCAGAGCGAGATCAGCGAACTGTATTTGCTTATCAGGTTACCGTTTTTTTCTTTTAATAATTGAAGTAAGCTAACTTTGATTTTTATAACTGCACAGAGATTTTCTTTGGTTGCTTATTTGCTTTATGGCCTTCCTGCTCGCAGATTTGCTTGAAGGCAGATGAAAGAGACGTATATGAGTTTTTCTCAAGGGCTGGAAAGGTCAGTGCGTTGCCATATTAAAGCTTCGTAGATTTTTTCTAAGACATTCGCCACAGCTCCCCTCCCTATCTCACTTCAAACTCTGCTTATAATCACCACTTTGATGAATGGAACATAGATAATTAACTCACGTATAGTAAATAGAGTATTTCTTTTTTCCACTTATTATCACGCCATTACATTCTCCAGTTTTAATTCTTAAGCTAAGATAATATAGCAGCATTTGTTTTCAATATACATAGCATGCAATTTTAAAAGATTAGGCCAAACAATGCCTCCTACTACATGTGTTTGTATAGCCTAAGTAGCCATTTGAAGTAGGGATGGAAAGCAGTGCAATAAATACTTGTATTTAATAATTGTATTTATAAAAAACCATTGAGTTGCATAGCTGTTTGAGCTCATCCTCGAGTTTGGAAAAAAGATCACCATGGTATTGGTATGTCCTATATATTGAATTTTTTGTCTAATAACTATCCCATTTAAGTAGTAACTTAGATTGGTATGCATTTGGTCCAAACTTCTTTAAAATTTTCCTTGGAGCAATCTTCTTGTCCTTGAGTCTGTGGTAGGTGCCAGCTAAAAACCTCTCCTTGCTTGGATATGCCGTCACCAAAGTCACCTTATTTGCATTTTAAATGTCAACCGTGTCCTTCACTGTCCTTCGTATACTTCTTGCTCTATTCTCGAAGATTCCTTCTTGCTCTTGAATTTCCGTGATGTTTTTTGAAAGTTCTTTTTCTTTAACACTGCTTATTAAGCATAGAATTGGTGCTTGGGTTTTTGTAGCCAACTTAAAAGGTGTCTTTTGAGTTGACTTAAATTTTAATGAGTTGTAGATAGAGTTGATAAATTTGTTTGAAATCTGCTCGATAATTGCTTAAAATTTAATTGATTGATTTGCCCCAAAATGGCTCGCTTGAAATTTAGTTAGATGTAAGTAGAAATCAACTTGATATATTATATTTTCTTGTATACATACACACTCACGTGTGTATATATATATATAATAAATACATATATTTATAATATTTTTTATTAGATATTAAAAATATTTTTTAGAAGTCTTAAAATTTGCTCAAAAGTTTTGAGGTTGGCTTGAATTCAAATTAAAATGTTTGATTTTAAGTTTAGGTTGGCTCATGCAAATTTGAATATATATCACCCTTTGCTGTAGGCTAACTCGGCTTGAGCAATGTTATTGCCCTTTATTGTGATTGTTAACTTGCTAAGAAATGAAGCATGTTACCAAGGGATCAATTGTCCACCTCAGTTTGCCAGTCTTTTTAAGGATGATATTTGTTTGATAATTGAAGTTTTTGCCTAGAATTCTTTTAAGTGTTCTTCAAAAGTCTCATGAACTATATGTTATGATCCAATATAATGGTCTTTGGCACTCCATAAATCTTCACAACTTCCTTAAAGAAAAACATCCATGGTATTCTTCCAAAGAAGAAATGTTGTCATTTTAGAAAAAAAATTATCAACAACAAGAATATAATCATTACCTTTTTGCATGTCGCAAATTGATCACAAAATTTATGCTTGTATTCTCCTATAAATGATTTGGAATTGGTAACTACTGATATAAGTCAATGCTTTGCTTTTTACTCTTATCCCTTAGCAAGATACTTCGTTTTACATAACGCTATATATTTTCACTTCTGGCTAAAAAGAATTCTCAGAAACCAAAGAAAGTTTTATCTTCTCTAAGAATATCTTCCTATCCACCATGCTGCAATTCAGAAACAACGTGAAGACACAATGAGCATGTCCAAATGCATGAATGAGTCGTTTAAAAGGAAATCTACTAAAGCAATTATGACTTTTCTTTTCACATCATTTATTAATGGCTTTAAAATTTAAACAGTTATAATTATATGGTTGGATGTAAAAGTAAAAAACTTAGAAAGTCAAGGTATTAAGAAAACAAAGTTTTCTATTGAGGTTATTTGCTTCTTTGTTTAACTCACCATATTAATGATGAATAATGAAAGGATATTCTAAGGTATGAAATTCATTTTGCATGCAAAGCACTCAACTTCTTTCGAGTAATTATTAAATGACGTGTTTCATGGTCAGACTTTAAAATAAATTCCATACGAATTGTAAAGCTCGAATAATCATATAAAATTTCAAATTGTATGTAGAATATCTTATTTTTTCATCATTTAGTTTCCCACTAAAAAAAGCACATGGATATTATCTTGACCAAGAGCAATATCATTACTAACCTTAGATGTATCACTATCTATTTAAAAAAATATTATAATTTGCCAAAGCATGGGAGCTTCAAGCATTTTTCTTTTAAGTTAAAATTTTCATTTGTTTAGTTCATTTCAAGGTTTAAAAAGTCAAAATCGGGAGTTGACGCATTTTGCCTTAGCATGGCTACATGTAAATCTCTAGGCCTATCGAGGCAAGGCGTAAGCCTAGAACCGAAAAAATAAAAATTGATAAAATTAAAAAATAATTCATAAATTTACAATAAATTTTTGACAGATTTACTTAGTTAATTATTACAAATCTCAAAAATCACATAATAAGAAAATAAAAACAAATCTTAATCTAATAAGAAAATGTTAATTTAAAATTGAAATTGTGTAGCCATATATGTTAATGACACAAAATTATGTGCTCCATGGCACATGGCATGGCACAATGCACCCCCGGTGCCATTCACTTGGCGCAACGCGTTGGTTCAATATGGTGTGTGCTATTTGTGTCATATAGAAGTAATAGTGCTTGGTGCAAAACGCACATAAAGCAAGCTAGTTTTTCAGGATTTAAATTTAAAATTATTATTTATATTTGTATTTATTAATTTTAGCATTTATTTTATTACTTAATACCCTTGCCTCAATTATTGATTCGGCACGCATGCGGGAAGATCATGTAGGCTTTGATGATTGATCAAGCCACCTCTCCCTCTCATATGGTGTATTTGCATGGCTATGTATAGATGATCGATTGAGAGTCGCATGGCGGATTTGTGTGTTCAAATGCTACATATAGGCTAGCCGAACAGATTGCATATTCTTTACATCTTGCGATGAATTCAACCTCTTGCAATGGCTTCGAACAGAACGCCTCTCCTCTCCTCTCCTCAAGGAGGTAGCATCTTGAGACGTGATGAGTAGACCGGTTGTGACTTTTCCTTTTTTTTTAAGGCGGTGAAAAAATGTTTAAAATATGTTTCTAATATTAATTTCTTAACATTTTGATTCTAGCGATCTTCCAAACTCTAGGGAAATTTAAATAGGCCATGCTGGCTGGAGTCAACCTACCCTATCGGTTGCGGTAGCTTTTACTAATGAAGATTAGGTTGCTTCCAACACTGAACAACAGGTTGAGACCATCAAAAGGTGCCCCCTCTATACGTAAGTGTGCCTTAATTTCTAAAAGAATGGCATAAGTTATATGTGAAATACCTTTTACATTTTATCATATCAATCAATAACACATTTGTGTTATTTGATATTCACTTTTTCATTCATGCATCTAAAATTATGATAAAACTTTAGAATAATGCTTGCTTATAAGTATTTGAAAGAATGTCAGTATTTTATATTAATATATATTTTTATTCATAATTATTTAATATTATGTATCTTCAATAAAGCGGCGTGTGCCGTGTGATGCGCTATGCGCTATAGCTTTACGAGGAGTTTTGCGCCATGGTGAACCATTTGCTGATGATAATTATGTGTAACAAGAATCAAGGTAAGCGCTTAGTTAAAATTTAAATATGCCATGAGGGTTAAGATCCACATTGGCCTCTTCCTCACTTTTGACTTCATCAAAAGAGTCTTCATATGCATCAATACTAACATCCTCTGATTTAGTTTCATCGTTATCTTCAAAATCATCTTTAACCACTATATTTTTGTTTTTACTCCCTGTATAAGTTAATATTGGATTTAATATAGTTTAAGATAAAACAACAAATTAATATCACAACAAAGCAATTCATTAGAAATCATTTATCTTTTGAGATTTTTGCAACTTTAACTCTACTTTGTTTTTTTTCTTTTAAATGATTGTTAAGTAGAAGTTACTCTCAATTCATTAGCCCTTTCAATATTGGCAATAATATTTTCATTTTTATCATCCCTCAAGGCAATTCCTTCATCTTCAATTTTAAATCCTTCATCATTTTTTTTGCGTTCTCGATTCATTATCAGATTGCACATCATCAACAATCAAAGGATCAATTTCATCATCACCATTTCTTTGTCATTGTTACTTAAGGGGTCTATCTTTAATTTTTACTAAACATAATATAAAGAGACTTATTCCCCGAGCTCTTCTATTAGAGAAAAGAAAATAATTTCTAGTACTAGAACCATCTTGTTGAGAATGTAAGTAAGAACTATTCTCAATCATTTTCTCTTATAAAAAATCAAGAAAATAATTCAGTGCTTTTTATTTTATAAAAGAAACAAATTTACCAAACCACACCTATAGGAACACATTTGCTCTCAAATTCCTCCCCTATGCTCACTGAGTTCTTGTGTGCTTGTAGCCTACCATTTGCTTGTAGCCAACTACACTCGAACTTTCCCCTCGCTCGATTGACTCACGAGTCTCGGCAGCTTGTGCTAACTTGACTTAAACAGGGCGGTCTCAATTGACTCAAAATGTAAGATATATAAGTATAATATATATTATATATTATCTGTTAAGTATATTGTAAATATATTATAGTAAACAAAATAATTTTTATTATTATTAATTAATTTGAGGTGCCTGTCTCAAATGCTTAGACGCATAATGCCTAGAGGTGTGTGCCTCAAATAAAAAAGGCATAAGCATCATTGGGGACATTAAGGCGCAAGCCTCAATGCATTTTTTTTGCACCTCATATTGAGTCGCACCTTGAAGCTTACACTTCAACTGCTTTTTTAAACCATAGTCCATTCAAAACTTTTTTGCTTTTAACACGAGCAATCAAAGTAATAAAATTTCAATCAAAATAGTGACAATAAGTAGCAAAGCCAAGAAAGCTTCTTATATTCGTGATGGACTTAAGTCTTGGCCGCTCTATTATTGCCTTTTCCTTTTGACTTATTGACTTTGATTCTTTGATAGGAGATACATGTCTAAAAAATACTACATTTTATTATGTCAAGCAAGTAATATCACCATTTTCAATATTTTATAAAGTTCTTGCAAGTGTCGTAGTGTTCATTGCAAATTTACTAAATATGCCATCAAGGTTGAAAAATAAAAAATTTTAATGAATGATCATCAAATTTGATTTTTTTAAACACAAATGTCTTCAAGCACTAAACAATTCGAAAGCATTACATGCCATTCATCTTAAAGCATTTTTTTTCATTTGTCATTGAGTCAAATTCTAGTTTGAGGAATAGTCGCCCTTTAAGATCAATTTTTGAAAACATCTTCGATACTTTCAATCAATTAAATTCAACAACTAAACAAGTTCATACTTTAAAAGAATTACTAACTTGCATCTTACTTGATAAAATTTCGTTCACCATGCAATACTAATGACTAATCAATTTAAAAGGTAATAATAAAGATAGAAATCACCCCAAAGGGTAGGCTGCATGCCAATACGAGGAGTCATCTCCTCAGAAGTACTCATTCGCATCTATGTATCATTTGAAGAACACACATCCAACAAGCACATACGCAAGAGAATTGTGATGGATCGGCTGAGCCGGTCCAACCAATCAACCCTGCCCCAACAGGGGGGGTGGTCTAGTTGGCCGGCGGAAGAGCTTTGTGGGCCCCACTAGTGTGGGCGATGGGCAAGAAGAGAGGGTGGCTCGAAGGGGATTAATTCTACCTTTAATTACTTACCACAGAAAACCAAAATTGGGAGGGCATTAGGAAGGTTTATTTAGGAAAAGAGGGTGATTTTGAATTCAAATTTAGGAGAGAATTAGGAAGGTTTATTTAGGGAAAGAAGGCTGATTTGAATTCAGATTTGGGAGAAAATTAGATAGATTTATTTAGGATTAAATAGTTTTATTTTTATTATATGATTTTGTGTTTGGAGTAATTTCTTTGGAGTTGTTCCTAGCGGCGCCTAGGGTTTATGGAGAGTCGATCTACCTCTTGAATAGTAAATTAACTTGTATCTTAGTTTGTTGTGTTGATATCAATAAAATTAGCCCATAATCTCATTCTTTCTTTCCAATTTCTGTTGCGTTTTCTCTTGGTTATTGCTGTTTGTTGGCTGTGTGGAGATCGGATTCCTATCAAATTGAAACAGAAATTTTATTTCACCCTTTAATGTTTAATGATTTTCTACAAGCCTTAGGTTCCTACTCACTGAATAGGAAACAATTAACCCTAACTTGAGAGGCTACATAAGGGCAACATGTAGTTCGAGTGTGAATAATAGTCGAGAACAGTAGCGATGAAAAGGTTACATAATAACGTGAATAGGGAAAAATAACAGGGAAATAATGAAGGCGATGATTGTAAGCACATTAACAACAACAGGGTGAAAAATATTTTTATATTTTGACATGAATTTACTTCAATTTTCCATCTAGATTTAGGTGGTGTAAAATTAATTTTTTTTGGATGGTTACTTTGAAACCTCTTAAAATAGCTTGCCGCAAATTGATCATTTACTTCATTCATGTTTACCCATCAAAATCTTTATAGAACTGTTTAGTATATGAAGCTTCACTTTGGTTATTATTAATATGGGGGATTTACATACATACCATCTATATATCATTCTATTTACATATCTGACTTCTAAAACTTTAATATTACATACATATCATCCATAGTTCACTTTCATATCAAATATGGGTGGTAAAAATGAAATATATGAGTAGTAGGAATGAAATATGGGTGACATATTTGATATTAAAATAATATTGGATGGTATGTATGTAATATTAAAGTTTGAGTGTTAGATATGTAAATAAGATGGTATAAAGTGATATGTATGTAAATCCTCCTATTATATATATATTTTTTTAAATGATGAAGTTTGGTATAAGACTTTTGAAAAATCAATTTGAAGAAATTTTTTATGCAACGGATATTTCATTTCAGTTCATGAGGGAACATATAAAGGTCTCTCCATTATGACTTCATTCATAGTGTTGCCGCCAAATGAAGGCTTCATTTTTTTTTGGCTTTCAATTGCTATTCCTTTCTCAATCACAAAAATATTGAGTTTTCCATACTTTTGGATGGTCACTAGCCCCAAAAGGTGTGCTTTTAACTCTTGTAAAGTATGTTGCATTCAAAAGTAAAGATAATGATTTTTCATTAAAAAAAAAAGGTTTCATTGGTTTTAATTTTGCCGAAAGCCAAAATTGCCCTCTTAGTTCATATCTAATGACATACACTACATATATTATAACGATGCCCGAAGCTCTTCATGTTCGCATGCGTCACCTTGCATGGAGGATGGGATCATAGAGATCTTCAGATGAGTCGGAGCTTCTTATGAGTTCAAGAAGGAAGTAACTCATTAAAAAAGCTCTTTTGTTTGCATTTTCTTTTAAAATTTTTATCAGAATTGCGATGCGATTGTTATCGCATGTATCTCTAATTTTTCAAAGGATTTTAAATGGGTTAGAAATCATTTCTTATAATTTCCAAGGTTTGAAAACCAGATAGGATATGAAATAGGAATGAGAGGTTCAATATTCAATGGCTTGATTGGGGATGAATATGATAATGTAATAAACATTAAAATTATTGAAATATGATCTAAATGATATAATAATGATATCAAGATTATGTAATCAAATATATGACAAAAAATATCTAGAACTCATACATAATTGACATCTTCAATAATTGTAAATTTAGACACCTTTATCTTTAAATTACTACCTCTTTTTTGTTTTTACAAGCTAAATTTAGATGGTTCTTTGAAATATAGTATTTTCTTTTCTAAAAAATTTGATCATATGAAAAAGAAAAGAAGTTGAGAGAAATTATCAACTTCAAACACCTATGATTCAACATACACCATCATTTTACATGTGTACTAAAAACACTCATGATCAAAACACAAGTAATAGCTTAAAATGAGAGGACGTTATAGTGGGCATTATTTAATACAATAAATTGCTCATAAATCAAAACATTCTCAATTCGGTATGCACCATCATTTTATGAAGTCTACTATAAATATAATTTCAAACTAAAAGAACAAATAGTAGATGATAAGATGAAATATATTTAAAATTCATTGTCATAAAGTTGGCTCCCAATCTCATTCCCAAAGCTTGCAATTCACACATTTAACATTTTTAGTTGTAGCATCACTAATTTCGAAAGGCAGTACACTCCAGTAAAACATGATGTGATGAAGTGATATGAAAACTATTATGTATTCATAATGTAAAGTATATATACAAATAATATAAACAAAACGTACAAATATATTGCACGTGCACCCCCCCCCCCCCCCCCCCCCTGCTCACCCTCGCTAGTGAAGTTTGTGCCCACCCCCGCTAGTGAAGTTTGAACAACAACAGAGGAAAAGAAAGTCGAAAAGAAATAAGAACATAAATAAAACTACTCAAACTCAAAAGAAATACAAATAAACTACTATAAAAATAACTTAAAAATATCAAATAAGTTTTCAAATCGGCTATGAGAAAGATAATATGCATAAATAATAAGACAATGGCATGCCAACAACAGCAACAACATCAATCCTTTATCCCACTACGCGAGGTTGGCTACATGAATCCTTTTCTCCATTGTGTCCTGTTAAGAGTCAAAGTTTCATTTAAATCTAATAACGAAAGGTCATTTCTAATATTTTTCCTAACCAAGTCTTTTAGGTCTACCTCTACCTTTTTTAACATAAGTCAAATCTAATACACTACTCTCCTAACTGAGTCATCGGAAGGCTGTTGTATTATGTGAACAAAACATCTAAGGAGACTTTCTCTATTCTTATCTTCCATTGGAGCTACTCCAACCTTTACGCGTATATGCACATTTCGTATCCTATCTCTAAGGGGTTGTTTGGTTGGCAGAAAAGAAATTCATTGTAAAAAGAATACATTATTTTTTTACTTTTTGATGTTTGGTTGGACAGAGTGTAAAGTAAAATCATAATGTATTAGGAACTCCCCGTTGCAGCTCGTTTTACGCGTAAACTAAACCCACTCAAATTGAGTGAAAAAGGAATTCACAGGTGTGAAAGAGAAGCCTGCGATAACCCTTGTTCGTTTCTTCCTCCATTGTCTAGTTCTTCCTCCATCGCTGTTTCGGGTGCTCGCTTGCAAATAAAGGTAACTACCTTTATCCCTTCCGCGTGCTTCTTTGGCCAAATCCTGTAAATCTCTTCCGCTCACATCTTCGGCCAAATCTTGTAAATTCGCGTATGGGGAAGACCGTCAGTGCTCATTGCAGTCAAGCGAGGTGGGTCTAGTTCGATTCGTCTCATGGGAAAGATTGGATTTTAGGGGAGAGCAGGACAATAGAAAGAAAGAGAGGTGGAGATCCGACAACTGAGGAGTTGGCGTTTGGTGTTGAGTTGACTATATGAACGGTTGCAGGTCGACAATGAAATCCAAGTACGTTAGAAAGCATCATAAGCATGAGCCAAGGGAGAATTAGTGCAGCTCCACTCTCATCAAGCACGTCAAGGTCCCTGTTCATCTCGTGAGAAATCGATCCTTCTGTCTCCCTCTCTTTTCCTTCTGCTTCATCTGCAATTCAGGTTGTCTTTTTTTTTTTCTTTTGTTAAGAAGAAGTGGACTCTCTCTAGCTTGTTTATGCGACTTATGTCATCGCTTGATCTTGTTAGATCTACACGTGTGAGGGTTTTTCTTCTTTTCAGTTCTTCGATTTGAAAAACCTGAGAGGTAGAGTTGTTATGATTTTGCGATTTGTTTGCTGTTCTTGAGAAATTTTTATTTAGTCTTTACTCTACAGACACCAAATCAAATGACCTCCAAGTATTTAGAATACACTTATTTTACTTTACTCTGCATACAACTAACCAAACAGAAAAAACAGTTCTCATGTATTCACTTTATAGACAACCAACAGCCTCAATGTATTTACTTTACACTGCATTCACTTTACAGTCAACCAAACAACCCCTAAAAGTAAAGCCACTCATCCACCTGAGCCTCCTCATCTCTGCAACACTTAACTTAATATTATGCTTCTCTTTTAACGGCCAACATTCTGCACCATAAAGCATTGCAGGTCTCACCACCATCTTATAGAATTTTCCCTTAAGTTTGAGGGGGACTTTTCTATCACACAACAAGCCTGATGCCATTCTTCCACTTCAACCATCCAACCTGAATTCTACTAATAATATCCCCATCTATTTCACCATCACTCCTCTGAACAATAGACTCAATATATGTAAAACGTACACTCTTATTAATAACTTGATTGCCCAAAGTCACAATCCCCCCACTAGATCTATTACTACTAAAATTACATTCAATATATTCAATTTTAGATCTACTCAAACGAAAACCTTTAGACTCTGTGGTTAACCTCCATAGTTCAAGTTTACCTTCAACTCCCTCTTTAGGCTTATCAACAGGAAGAATATCATCTGCAAAAAGCATACATGAGGGTGCATATTCTTTCAAATGTCTAGTGAGAACATCTATGAGTAAAGAAAAAAGATATGGGCTTAAAGGCTGATCCTTAATGTAATCCAACAAAAATAGGAAAATACTTGGTCAAACCACCTTGTGTTTAAACACAAGTAACAACTACTGCATACATATCCTTAATGACTTGAATATAAGCACTATTAACTCTTTTCTTTTCTAGAACTCTCCATAGCACTTATCTTGAAACTTTATCATATACTTTCTCTAAATCAATAATATCAATGTAGATCCTCCGTATTCTCCATAACACTTCTCTTGGAACTTTATCATATTGTTTCTCTAAATCAATAAACATCTCCATACAGTGACATGCAGCATGAATAATAAAAGAAAGAGCTCATGGCTATTAGACAAGGCTATCGTTGGTGTCTAAGGAAAGGGAATGATGAGAGAGGAGGTTTATGCTATGCCCCTAGGTATGAGACTACTTAAATCTAGCTATGGTGAGGCGTATGAAATTGCATCGCTGATTGCAGGAGTTGGCGACGTAGCCTAAGGTGAATCATGTGATCGAGGTGTTCAAGTCTCTCATGTGTGTTGGGGTAAGCTTGTGCGTAGGGGAGGTCGGTTTGATTTGTGGGCACAAAGCCCGGTTCATTTATTACATTGATTTGCAAATGTGATGTGTATAATAAGTTATTATTTTACCCAATAATAATTTTAAATATTACTAGAAATTAAAAAAATAGCTGAGTTTGCCTATTGCATGTAATGTCAGCCTCAGTAGTAGTTAGAATATCATTGGCTTTGCAAAGTTGCTACCCTATCCATATCTATTGGTGGTGAATTTTTAATAAACCTATCCATGTCTGTTGTAGAGTTGCTACCCTTGGTGAGATGCACTGTTGGTGAATGTTGGGAACCTCAACATTTGAGCCTTCAATGTTGCATGATGACCTGGATGTCCTGTTGATAATATAAGATGTTATCAAGAAAGGCAAGGAAGATACCATCCTCTAAAAGAAGGCTTCCACAAAAAGGCCGGGGTTTGGAAATGCGAGAATGATCCAGATTTTTATTCATATTGACCAGGAGACATGCGTTGCAGTTTCAATGTTGTTAGCCAATCGGATCTTAATATAAGACTGTTGCAGTACAACCTGTTCTCATGGATATGTGCAGATGTTCCTATATGTTATTTCGAATCTTGCATTTTAGTAACATGCTGAGCTTGTGAATTTGCTTGATTTCCTTTGCTATGATATTGTCCTCCAAAGGAATCTTAAATTGGATGTTACAGTTTGTGTCGTCTTGCCATGTAGGTTTGCGAATTTGTAGATAATCCCTGCATGTACTTTTTTTCTTCTTCTTTGAGCTATGGTTTTCTGCTTTTCTTTAACAAGAACTGCATTTTAAGATTTTATTGGTGCACTGGAAACATGACAGGCGATCATATAGGGTCCCTTATGGTGCAATTCTATTACATGTTCAGTATGTGTCACTGGATCACCTTTTTGTAAGTTAAACTTCAAATGTGACTGTGATTCTCAGTCTATATTGCAAATAATCAAAATTGGTTTTCTATGTTTTAGGTACGTGATGTTCGCCTCATAATGGATCGCAATTCAAGGCGTTCTAAGGGAGTAGGGTATGTTTTAACCATTTTCCACATCTTCTGTTAATATTGGTCTAGACTTTTTTTTTTCAATTAAATCATTTCACATTATTTCTATCTACCCATTTTGGTGCATCTTTTGTTCTCATCCTAAGTTCTTTCCTCAACCTTGCCCATTGTCTGCGTGCACCCCAAGGTCTTTGATATAATTATTTCTTCTTCTATCTTTCATAGTATTATCCTGCATTTATCTTTCTTGTCGCATCATAAGTAGTGCCTTCTCTGTCAATTCTTTCTAAAAATATCTTCAATAATGGCCTGTACTGTTATTCTTTCATGCAAATTAAACTAATTTGGCCTATGTTAATTTTGGTGGGACAGCATACTGTGTACTAGATTATTATTTGATAGTCATGTTCCAAATGCAGGTACATTGAATTTTATGATGCTATGTCAGTTCCAATGGCTATTGCTCTCTCGGGTCAGCTGCTTCTTGGTCAACCTGTAATGGTTAAACCATCTGAGGCAGAGAAGAACTTGGTACAGTCAACTGCCACTTCGGCAGGAGCTGGTGGCCTTAGTGGACCTTTTTCTGGCGGAGCTAGAAAGTTGTATGTAGGCAATCTTCACTTCAATATGACAGAAGATCAACTGCGTCAGGTACAAAAACAGAGTTTTACAACAGTAGCTTATGTGATGATTATGTTTCTTCCGATTTGCATACTTGCATTACCGCACATCTATAGCAATCAGTTATCTGAAACCATCTATTATTTTATTCCTGCATATTACGTAAGGTATCTGCACGTGTTTCCACTTAGTGACATTCACTTGTTTTGGTCTTTATATTTGTGCCATTGCATAATAAATTTTACAATGGTGACCTTGTTAGTTGATTGAAGAAACCACAAGTGGTATGTGAAAAATATTTAAAACTTTTAAAACTTGTCTTGATGCTGCATCTTATAGTACAACTTCGAAAGTTTCTTAGCATTAACTTTGTGATTACTTTTGATTTTTTCAAGTTCTTTGCAATCAGGTAATGATTTCTGTTTGATTTACTAACTAGCTTGTTTTTCAATTTTTGTTTTTAGTTACAGTTACTAAGCGCCAATAGATATTTACGTGATTTGTTGAAACAAGTTCTTTCTGCTCTCTTATGCCTGTAATTATAACTCGGTGAATACCTGCAGAAAGAATCTATCACTTTTAAGTGCTATTGCACATATAATATTTGAGGAAATTCAATGGAGCAGAGCCTTTCCATAAGAAATATATTTCTTAAAACTCTGTTGATTTCCATGAATGGGATTAACTGTGATCGGATGAATTATGAATATTTTTTGCTTTTGCTATGTATGCTGGTTAAGTGTTGCAGAGATGAGGATGCTCAGGTGGATGAGTGGCTTTACTCTTAGAGACAGGATGCGAAATGAGCATATATGTGAAAAGGTTGCAGTAGATCCAGTGGAAGATAAGATTAGAGAGAGTCGCCTTAGATGGTTTGGTCACATAAAATAGTGGCCTTACGATGACCCATTTAGGAAAGTAGATGTATTAGATTTGGCTTATGTTAAGAAAGGTAGAGGTAGACCTAAAAAAACTTGGTTAGAATATTAGAAATGATCTTTCTTTATTATATTTAAATGAGAATTTGACTCTTAACAGGATACAATGGAGAAAAAAAAGATTCATGTAGCCGACCCCACGTAGTTGGATAAAGGCTTCAAACTGTTGTTGTTGTTATTGCTATGTATCCGGGTCTTGGAAACAATTAAAATCTGCCATTTGGCCATTTTCATTTAGGCCTTTCGTAGTTGATTTACCATGCTATCTATTTGTGTTTCACTTGGTAGTTTGTTTTTTGCTAGTTTATCCATTTTTAAGACCACATTTTTACTGAGAATAAAAAATTGATGGATAAAACAGCACACTGCAAAAATGTATCTTCATACTGCTGGCAATATACAGTTGTTCATTTCTAGATTTATTATTCATAATTTCTTATCCAGAGCTAGAACCTTTTTTTTTTCAGCTCTTCATTTTGTTATTATTTCCCTTTTAAATTTTACCAATTGAAGTTGGTCATTTAGGTCTTTGAACCATTTGGTGCTGTGGAACTAGTTCAATTGCCTCTTGATCCTGAAACTGGGCATTGCAAAGGTTTTGGTTTTGTTCAAGTGAGTCTTCTACTGAAATAATACTGCTTACCTATCAAGTATTAACTTTGCTTAGCTGACAAATTTTAATGCATTACTTCAGTTTACACGTCTTGAAGATGCAAAAGCTGCTCAGAGTCTTAATGGACAGCTAGAGATTGCTGGGAGGACCATCAAGGTTGCCATCCCCATTCATCTGTTTCCATATTTGTTACATATGGATTGCTTGATAATCAAGAGGGCATGCACATCATTATTACTCTGTATTCTTAGGTATCAGCCATGTCAGATCAGGCTGGGGTGCAAGATGTTGGCACAAATGCTGGTGATCTTGATGATGATGATGGTGGGGGTTTGGTATGTGTCCCAATGTGCTCTTGTATATATCTGCACTATACAATATCATATCTCTTATTGGTCATTTTCTCTTTCCTGTATTCTGTTTGTGTCTTTGTGGGAGGGATGGGTAACTAACTGTGAAAGTACATGGTTTACTTGTCAGTTATGTTCTTCTATTTTGCCAATAGTTATTGCATCTATCTTGAATTACACTTGATTTATGATCTTTACTTCCCTCAAAATGGTTAATTTCAGTTATTATAGTAGCTTTTGATAACTTGTAGTAGCATCTTTATTAGGTAGGGGTAAATCTGCATGCATAAACCCTCTCCAGATCTAGAATTTGCAGAAACCCTTGCATTTTATGCACCCACCATTTTTAGTAGAATTTGATCTATGTAAGCATTTAAAACGATTGCTTCAAACAAAGTGTTTATTCAGCGATAATGATTTTGTTATTGTTGGTTTGATGTTTCAGATATACTTGTTGAAGATGCTGTCAAGCTACTGAAGCGTAGTAGGGAAATGTGAAATGCCATCTAGGATTATCTTGGCAGTTCCTATGTTGGCGTTTTCCTTTTTAATTCATGGTAGTTGATTTGACTTGATTTTATAGACATGATAAATAGCATTCAATTTTAGGTCCAACAAAGTATTGAGCATGAGTAAGGAATAGCCCTGTTCTTTGGGTACACGCATTTTTTGCACTCTCAAAATTTAATATGTTGTTTTGTCTTCTTTCAATCTGTAACGTGCTCATCTTCGGTCATAACAGTTTGATCACTTATAAATCATGTCAATGTGATCTTGTTTCTACCTATTTAACAGTTCAAGTGGTCTTTAACCTAGCTTACGTTTTCAGTTTTAGTGGTCAATTTTCTTAAAGGAAGATGTGCTATAAATGCAATCATCATGACTATCAATCCTTTGTAAATCGTCATCTTCAAGACTAAGGTAGATGCCGAGTGACATCTCTGAAGTATAATTGTTTTAAAAGCTTGCTTATTATACTTCTTAGAGAAGCCCCTCTACTGCACGAATTTGATTCATAGCTATGGGATTGGAGTTACATGTTTGATTCTCTTGCTTTTGTGGAGATTATGATTCATAACTATGGGATTGGAGTTACATGTTTGGTGCTCTTGCTTTTGTGGAGATTATGGTTCGGGCTTCTCTTTGAAACTCCAAAAGCTTAACCTTAAGGCTTGTGCTTAATGAATCTGTCACTCATTGAACCAGTTGCAAGAGGAGTCTAGACTACCTAATACACATGTGCTTCCTATTTATGACACATGCCAAGGGACAATCTTTCTAAGACAACATTAAGGTTCCTCTTCATGATTGGAATAAGCCAATTGGTGAATAATTCAAATGGAATTCAGTTCAAAAGTCTTATTCCGATCTGTGATAAATAGTTATATTCTGTTTTTGTTGCCTTGGTTTTATCATTCCGATGTTTGTCTTGGTTTTATCATTCCGATGTTTGTTAAGTTCCTGGAGGCATATTCAGTGTATGGATATGTTAATTCCTGCAATTTGACATTACTGTATTATTTCCCTATCGTTGACACAGGCTCAAGTTTACAGATAGCCTTATGTTTTTTTCATATTGTCATATGAAATTTATTTGTTAAGTAGTAGTTTACGTGTTTAACCTTCATGTTACATATATCTAATAATACCCTAGATATGATTGCATTGCATTTTATTTATTTTTCTTTATGGAAATATTTTCTTTGAGATCGTTAGTTTTTTTTTTGTGATGTGTATGCGCACAAGCAGACATAAATATATGTGCGCCGCGCGTGTGAGAGAGAGATTACAAGAAAGAAGTAGAAGATAAGCAGAGAGAAAGAAATGTGAAATATCTCATATTTTATTGAACTAGACATGGCTTTATTTATATGGTTCTACAATGGGTAAATTCATGCAGCAATAAAATATAAAATAAAAGAAACAATATGTTAACAATGGCACTTAAAAAACTAGTAGCAATATATTTTAGAATCTTTTGGTAACACTATTGTAGATGCTCTAAATCTGGCCAAACCGTCAACTATAAGAGCCATCTAGGGGCTGAGAAGCAACTTTACCAATGTTTCAAGGTTGCTTCTAATATTGCAACCGCATACTTGCTTACCTTGGCAATTCTCCATGTGTTGGAATCCTAAGTTTTTCATCCCAAGGTGGCATGCCAATGTCTTGCCTTCAATTGCCACTAGTCCAAGAAGAAATGAAGATAATTTCTTCTAATTTTAGAATAGTAATTGTTGTGAAGTATTCAACACTTCCATTTGAGCAATATGTAGCCATCCAAAAGTCTGGTCAGTGGAAGGAATATATAAAACACATAGATCTTCATTTTGAATTTTTTCTTTGATGAATTGTCAATTTAACTCCACATGTTAAGTCCAATCATGATGGACTTGATTTTGTGCTATCCTTATAGCCATTTGTTATCATAATATAGTATTATAGGTGTCTTAATATTTACATAAAGTTCTTCTAGGTATAGTTTAAACTTGATTAATTCATTGATCACACTGGCCAATGATTTGAGTTATGCTTCTCCACTACTCATTGCCACCACATTTATCTTTTGCTTCTCCAAGGTATAAAATTACCCCATACATATGTGCAATATTTTGAATTGGATGTTCTGTTATAGACCCAACCTAATCAGCATCAGCATAGGTTTCTATAATTATGATTTCTCTTTTCTTAAAAAATATAATCCCTTTCAAGGCTTCCTTGTAGGTATTTGAAAATCCTAGTATCAACATTCATGTGTTTTTTCTTAAGGGACATGTTTGAATTGACTTACCAAATTAACAATAAAGGTTATGTTAGGTTTTTGTTTTTGTCAAATAGGTGAGTTTTCCCACCATTCAGTTCTTGATAGAGAGGAGTTAAATATTTTATCAAGTCCACATATGATTCATGACGAGCTTCACGACAGAGAATAGTTTCAGTTTTTTATAGATTCTTCCGTCAAGAGTAAACATATAGTTAAGTAGCATGTTTTGGGGTCAATTGCAGGGGAGTTTTGAAAATCTCAATGTCCTTGGGTTTAGGAAGATTGGTGGTATTAGTTTGAGATTTTTTGGGGACAAGATATTTAAATTTCCTTCCTCTTCTATCTTCCCCTAAAGGGAATTTTTCTAGAATGGTTGACTCTCAAAGAAGAAGGTGGCATCTATGGATACAAATATATATATATATATATATATATATATATATATATATATATATATATATATTATTAAGATAATAATACTTATACAATTACACCCCTTTTGTTTTGCCTCATACCCAAGAAAGATATATTTGAAAGCTTTGGGATCATGTTTATTTTTATTGGGTTTATGACTGGATAAATGCAATGAACCCAAAGACTTTAAGTGGAGGATTAGAAATGATACAAGTATTAGGAAAGTATTTTGAAAGGACATTGATTGAATTTTTGAATTGAAGTACACATAGGTGGTCAATTTATAAGATCACAACCATTGAGAATGACATCACCCCAGTAGTGTCTAGGAGTATTTGTGGTGAATGTAATAGATCCAAGCACTTCTAAGAGATGCCTATTCTTTCATTCAACAATACCGTGTTGGCATAACTACTGTGATGAATAATACTATTTTGATTAAGGAACTTTCCATAGTATGGTTAAAATACTCTATACCACTACCAGAGTGAGGATTTGAATTTTATTAGGGTATTGAGTTTTATATATTTTGGATGTTTTTGAAAGTTTTTGAAGCATTAGATTTATGCTTTAACAAGTATAACTGGCACGCACAAGTCATCAGTAAAAGTGATGAACCGTCATTTGGAGTTTAAGGTTTTCATGTATGGAAGGTCCCAAGATGTCACTATTGACAAGTGAAAAACATTTGGTGGCTTTGTTTGGCTAATGTTTAAAGGTAGCTCTTTGACATTTGCAAGTTGATGGATTCCACCATGAAAACATCTTTATTAACAACTAAAGGAAATTAGATTTTAACATAAGAAACTTTATGATGACCTAACCTAATGCTATAATATAATTTGATTTCATTTTAAGAGAATATAAATGTCTTTGTTGACAGTATGAACATTTTTTATCTTTGGAATCTTCATTAAAGTAGTACAAACCTTTGACCTTGCTAGCATTGCCAATTCTCTTCCCCATTTTTGGTCTTGAAATGCTTAAGATTTTTATAAGAATGTGATTTTACAATTTTGATCGTTATTTGTCTTTCTAATAGACAATTGGGTGCAAGAGGTATTTGAAACATGTAAGATAGAATTCACACAAAACTTGGGGTTAATTCTAATGGTCTCTGTCTTAGTAATAGGTGTTAGAGATCCATCAACAATTTTGACTTTGAGGTTTCATGGCGAGCGTGTTTCCAGGTGAGAGAGTAATAGGAGAATAGTGCACAACCTGCCTTGTGATCAGACACTCTTGAGTCTATAATCTAGGATTTTTGGCCTAAGTATTGTTATGAGCAAGGGAATAAGTACCTTTCTTGACTAGAAGGTTGAAATTGAAAACTTTTTTGGGAGTAAGTTATTTATACAGAAGTTTCAATTGCTCTTTGTTTAAGGAAATATTACTAAGGTTTTCACTGCTTGTCATCTTTAATTCATCATTTGATAAGCGTGTATTTGTGATAATTTTGATGATTATTTCAACTTGTTAGCTTGCTATGAAGTTTCAAAAAAAATGTATTGTGTGATTAGTCTTTTTTATAGACACCACATCAAAAATTACTTCTCTTTCCACGCATTGGGCATGCTTGGGTTTTAAACCAAACTGCTGAATGCACGGGTGCATTCTTCAATTTTGAGAATGTTTTTAGAATTTTCAATCATTGTTGCTTTCTTCTCTTTTGACTTTAGCAAATGCTTCTGCAATTGGGATGTGGATGAATTGCTAAGATTCTTTCACATACCTCATCTAGATATTTATTGAGACTTGCAAGGGAATTTAATGTTCTTATTTTCGCCACAAATTTGATATATTTGCCTCACACTTCTAGTACCACTCATTTGGCTCAAGGATATCTAGTTCCTGCTGATTTTGGTAAAGAGTGATTAGGTATTTTGCAAAAATCTTGCTCCTTTGCTTGAGTCTACAAACTTGATTTAGTAATTCACACAATTGAGCAAAAATTGTAATATCTGAGTAAGCCATATTGACTCTCTCTTATATCGTTTGTTTGGTGTTCTAGACTAAGTATCATACTTATCAATGATGAATAACACATTATAATTTAAAGGTCCTTATGAAGCCATAGTGTATATGGAATGGCATACCCCTGGCCATTTTAAACATAATGTAAAATATTAAAAATATGGATAAAGATGTAGCTAATTTTATATGAAGGAATATTTATGAAAGACCACTGGATTGCATATTTTCACGTTAAATCCACTTTTTTTTGAGTTTGAACTAAATCGAATATTTATTTAATACCTAATGTATGAAAATTAATGAATCAAATATGAAAAAATCATGTTAACAAAATCTTTAAAAAGTTAGATTTTGAAAAAATAATAATAATAGTGTCAAAAGAAAAAGCTAAATTTTAACTTCAAAAGTGCAAGAGCAACACCTCTGTCGAAGCCAAGATCTTGTAGAAGCCTTTGTGCGTCATTGTTGGAGCCAAGAGCTTTGACCACCATTGAAACTGAGAGTTTCGACCTTTGTCAAAGTTGAGAGCATCAAGAGCTCGGGTGTTAATGTTGTCCTCCTTCATCCAAGCTAAGAGTGAATGGCTAGCTTGCTAATGTTGGCCTCCTTTGTTGAAGTTGAGAGCATTAAGGGCTCTAGCTTTGGCCTTGGTAATTGAAGCTAAGATTGTGGCTCATGTGTACCATTAAGCCTTTATATGTTCTAATAATTTCTAATTCTAATAAAATAAAACTAATAATAAAATGTAAATAATATTAATATTAATTTTAAATCCTAAATCATAGAAATCAAAGTAGCGAGTGCTACAAGGGCTATGTGCTAATGCCCGTGCATGGTGCAAATAGTGCGTGCTATTTTCGACCCTTGTGTTTTGTCATGAAAATGATATATGGGGTGCGCCACGCCATGTTATGTGCTATAGCTCATGCTATTTTTTGGTGTTTACATGTATTCCCAGTACAATACTCCAAAGTGTTATCCCATGTTGAAAAAGAAAGGTTTAGCTGTTCATGTTGACTGATTATACCATTTATGTATCCTATCTTTCCTTTTCTTTGAATCACCATCTGAACTGAGCGAGGCCATTGGAAAGAGGTTCTTCCCATAATTTATAGGGGAATTCATTGATGTTGTAATCCTAGAATGATGGTGTAACTTTGTAAGGTGGATAGAGACTCAGACTTCTCTCCTTTGTTAGACCTGGTAAGGTTCTTTTGTAGTTGTCTGCCATTGTTTAGATGGAATCTATCTGTAATACCATGAAAGAAAGAAAGACGTAAAAGAGAGTGACAAAGGAAGGTGATATGCTCCACATTTTATTTGACTAGATTTCAAGGATTTTGTAATTTACTAATTGGTAAAATTAGGAAGTAATTGACCATAAAAGAAAAAAAATAATATGGCAACAATTGCGCTTAAAAAACTGCTAATAATGGCTGATAGAATCACTACTTAATCTGATCAATCTGTTGACCATAAAAGCTATCTAAGCAGCCATGTCAACAATTTGAGGGAAATCCCAGTGCTATAGCTGCATACTTGCTAACCTTGGAAATTTGCCATGTGCAGGAATCCCAAGATTTTCTCCCCAAGGGAGCCCACCAATATCTTGCCTTCAATTGCCTCAAGTTCATGGAAGGAGTTTGAAATATTACTTTGTTATTTTAGGAATGTAATTGTTATTAATTATTCAACATTTATACTTTCATCGAGTCACCATTCTCTTCCTAATTAAATGTTAATATTAAAAGTAGCTTTAATGGAAATTCAAAATCATCGGACCTCTTGAAGACATTAATATCTGTGAAACTCACCATTTTATTAATTTTTTTTAGATTATTTGCTCATCAATTAGGTGCTTCTAAAAAATTCTCAATTAAATACATGGATTGCTAATGATATTTAGACAGTTTTTATTGGTAAAATATGTGGTTCAAATTAATCTTTGTTATTGGATTCTATTTTTTGCATACTTGATGAATGTTTAATTATGAATATTGATGAAAGTCAATCCACAAGTGTATTTTACATCTAATATCCAAAATAAATTGTGTGATCTTGAGAGCACTATATAAAATGGTAGTCACAAAAATAAAATTTTGAGGAGAGTGATCATTGAGGTGAAAACCCCATCTCTTTTGTCATACATGCTCTTCAAATTTAAAGTCACAGTATAATTATAATATACAACATGAAATTTTTGATGGGTCGAATTTCATTATTTTGATTTATAGTTTACTTCATCAAATATGCAAGAAAATTAAGGATGATGACTTGATATATAAAGCCAACATAAATGTCTTGTTTAACCTGAACATTTAACATATCAAAACCCTCAAATATACCCAAAATGTCGGTAAAAAATTCGTGCATTTAATTGAATACATTTCAAAGACACTGCACATTAAATTATTTTCTCATGAAATCACAACCATTTGTGTTCGGATTGGTTTAAAATTTTTTGGAATAACATATGCCACTTTATTACATCAAAGAGAATTGAAATTTTTGTTCTTGCATTTGTAGTCGCATGGTTGAAATTTAATGAAGGTATATATCTGTAGATTAATTCAAATGAAATTATCAAATTCTAAATATTTATAGGCAACTTTTATCTATTTAAATAAAAGTAGGAATTAAAGGATTATTCACCTTTTGATCTCTTAAGAGTTAAGTCTATCAAATTGCTTTCTCTCCTACAAGCTTACATATACATTGAAGCCCTAAGCCCATTTTCCTTCATCTTCTCCATGTCGTGGGACTCTTGTCTGTCTTTGGCTCTTAGCTTGCTTTGCCAGATTCTCTCACCACTCTCTCTCTACCTCACCAAGTCACCGGAAGTTTTTGCTGAGCTCTAAGCTAAACTCCCCTTTGTGTCCTTTTTGCTAAACTCATATTTGCTGCACAACGGCTTGCCAACGCTGCTCTTCATCATTAAATTTGTTATGGGATATCTCTTTGCATCTGTTGTCGGTTGAATCATCTATAATGGATTTAGGAATTTATTTCAAAATTCTTTTTGATTTTGTAATCATGTTTGTTGTTTATGAAATATTTAATATTTAAAACTCACTGGGTTGATGTCCCATTATATATATATATATATATATATATACATGTGTGTGTGTCAACATCTTATCAAAGTTCATTCCTGCTGTATTTGGTAACACCTTTATGCTGCATTGTTGCAGTCTCTAAATGCACGTTCTAGAGCTCTTCTGATGCAGAAATTGGATCGTAGTGGCACGGCTACCATGTTAGTATCATTAAACTTTTTTTTTGTACAGAAGTTCTTTTTTGTGCGTGATGAGGATGGCCATCCTACTTATTATTACTGTCTGGATAGTTTTTTTTTTCTGGTTTCTTTTCGAAATAATGAGTTTAGTTACTGTATTTTCCTATTTGGTTTCCTTTTGTCCTTGAGAAAACATAAATTATTTATAGCTTTCAGTGAACTGATATTGATTTAATGATTTCATGAGAATTTTGCAAGATGTACAGGAATGCAGCTTATTACTTGCTTATTTATTTCATATGTCGAGTTGTTAATGTATTTATTTTTTAATAATGAAACCATATAGAAACCACTTCAATGAAGAATAATATGGGATCAAATTAGAGTGACGGAGAACTATCTAATGCTGTACTAGACTAACTTTGATGTGACAAATAATGCAACGAATTTTTCACATGACAAGCATTTCTAATCCCTTGCTGGCACATCCATAAATGGATACTTTTCCATCAGTCCCAAACGAAGAAATGACTTTATCAGAAAAATATGCTTAAGTGGACGCCATGGTTCCTGCAATTGGCTTAATGCTGCTACTTGGACCAGGGCACCTCTTCTTACTGAGTGATCTGACTATTTGCTGGCATTTGCCTATAAATTAAGTGATCAGATTGCAAAGTTTAATAAACCAAATGTTGTAGCATTGCTGACCATTAAAATCTTGATTAATATTTGTATCTTTACGAGAATGTTAAGATGAATGTGTGATAAAATTAGGAAGGATAAATTAAGGAATGATTAAGTTAATGAAAAGATTGGAGTGTTATTTATTGAAAATAAGCTGACTGAAAGTAAACTTTGATAGTACACCCATATTCGTCTAGGTTGAGTTATTCAAATCATTATGAGAACTTGAATTTGGCTCAATGTGTTGCTAAATGAGAACTTGCTTGAACCAATTTCTACTCAAAAACTCAGAAAATCTAAAGTCACTCAAACCTTCAAGTCGCCCAAAGATGCAGCTCGAACAATTCACCTAATAATTTGGTCTAACTTTGTCCGCAATACTAGGGAGCTAAACCGTCCTGAGGGACTTACAAGTTCTCCTATTAATTGAGGCAATTAGTTCAAAAGAACTCATTTAACTTGTCTAGACCACTCGACAATCGACTAGGGCTTCTTGTTAGTAGAACTCGTAATTGATACTCACTCTATTTGGAACTTGCCTGAAGTTCCTTCGGCTAGCAACTGGCTTATGAGTTTAACTCATTTGCTACATTACTTGCTATACCAAGTTCAACTTATGCATTTTCTATGCAAATGTATTATATAGCCAATTCTATAATGCTGACTTGACTCCCTATTTTACCCCTTTATTATAAGGGGGTCACTTGTTGAGTACAAGCATCACACTTGAATTCTCACATGTACCATCATATGGAATCTCACTAAATTTCTCCGTGGGATCTTTTTCTTATTGAATATTCTTTGCAGCTTGATTCAATTTGCCTTCTTTATTCAAAGAGGTTCGATCGAGTTCCTTGTAGTTTGAGAGATTCATTAAGACCTAGCATGTCTATGTCTCTCAGTACTCTTTAGGCTTGGTTCATTTCTCTAGTAAAGTTTTGATATCTTTCCATTGACAACTTTGAATCCAACATCCTCATTGGTATGTGTGCATGAAAAATGTGAATACTAGGAACTAATACATAGATCGCTTTGGAGATTGTGATAAGTCATTTCACACTAAGCGATCTAATTATCATATTACCTCAGAGAAACTGCAAATGGAGGATTATCTCTTAAGGATTATCTAGGGTACATTTTAGTGCTTTCCGCAAGCTGCTTCTATTCTTTATTCCCTTTGAGAATCATAATATGCAATCTCTCCTAGGTGTAAATGCTGCGAAACTCCAAAAGTTGTTGCCCAAGCTCATGCTCATGCTCTAGGCAAGCACTATTGAGACTCCTCTCCCTTGATGTCTTGCAAAACATCAAGCTCGACCAGCATTGTTTTCTCCATCTGATTGCATGTCAGTGCTTGATTCCTATAGAGGGAAGTAGGACTCAATTGACCATGTCTCTTGTTTCGAGTTTGTGATTTCTATTCTTTGACTCATGCTGGGATAGGCAATTGCTCTTTAGAACTTGCAGGAAGGCACCATTACGGTGATTCTTTTGCTTATTTTTGTGAAGCATGTCACACCCCTCATTTGCACAATTTTAACCTTCATTTCAAAAAAATTCATGACATTTGAATAAAGCATAATTAAAAATATCATATCTTGGACCATCAATCAAAAGCGGAGGCTGTTCGAAATTTTATTTCCAAAATTTTCATCCACAAAGCAACTATAGGGAAACCCAAAATATGTAGCTATGAATATATTACTTACCTCACATCAAACCCTTCTCACACTAACAAAAGGTAAACAATAAATAAAAATTGAACCTATCACTGTTCTGGCTCCACCTTATTTTTTCTCTTACCTGTAATAAAAACCAGAATAATAACCTAGTGAGTTACAACACCCATAAAGATATGCAACTTTAATGCAATAATCAAGTGTAAGAATTAATTAATTAATATGAGTATCAATTAGTAAATCAATCTATGCATGTAATGTGTAAGCCACCAAAGTTTACAGTAAATGTAATATGGAAATATGGAATATATACAAGGTATGATACCTACCATGTAATATGTATGGATTATGCTCATCTGAATTACACATTCAATGACCTATTGGATAATATTAATAGTATCGTTTTATGCCAGTTGTAGTTGTATGTGATCTGTAATTTATACCATCAAAACATGTAGTCATAGCTATAGATTTCTGTTCATTTTATATCTTCCTTTTTCAACCCCAAAAAATGTCATGTTTAGATGTCTTGCTTTAGGTTTTACAGCCCATAGGCTTCCGAGGTCGCATTGCCTCTATAGTCCTTAGGCTCTACAACTTACAGGTCTCATAGCCCGTAGGCTCTATCATATGCAGGTCACATTGCCTCTACTGGGTCACAATGCCCATCGAGGTCGCATTGCCCCACCCACCTATCTTCTAACACGACATTTTCTTAAGCGTATTTAAGCATTGCTATTTCCTCTCTTCTTATAACAATTTGATATGTGCTACTTGTGTGCATGTCTAAATATATATACATTTATATAGATAAGTATGACTAAAATTTGTATCAGTGTATGTATATAAGCAAGCATAGCTGTATAATTCATATATCATAATTTAACAGAATTGCATGTGGTAGTCTATATAACATGCTCATAGATCATAAAAAATGATGTGTAGAATCAAAGTTACATAGACATTGCTTCCTCATGGTCTTAGGTGGTCTTTTTTTGGTGCGCTTGACTTTTATTAGCCAAAGACTTTGGTAGAATTGTTGAAGATGGTTAACCATGACCATGTTAATACAAAGGAATTCAATCATGTGACTTTGATTTCCAAACCTCTTCATTTCTTACTCATGGGGGATTCACAGTGACATGCTCATGATTAGTGGAACTAGTCATGCTAGCATCTATGATGCACAGACACGAATGCGTCGATACGGATACGACACGACATAGACACGGGGCACATCAATTATTAAAAATATAGGATACAGACACGAGTTGGACACGGTATTATAATTTTATATTTTAAAAATAATTTATAAAAATTGAAAAGTATAATATTAAAAATAATTTAAAAATAATAAGTCATTTAACTAGAATTTGTTCTAACGATGATTAATATTAAGATGTCGAGAGTCAGACGTCGACGTCATGTATCAGACATCAAGAGAGGAGACGACAATGCTATCGAGATTCGAGCATCGATGTTATGCAATAAGTATCGAGCGTCGATGTCAAGAGGGCGTCTGTCATTGATGTTAAGACGATGTCAAACAAAGATGAGCTATCAAGTTGTGGGTGTAGAAATTGCTAGCGTTGAGCATCAATGTTAAGACAATATCAGACTTTGCTGTTGAGATGGTGTTTAAATGTCGATGTTGTAACGACATCAAATTTTGATGTTGAGATAACATCAAGCATTGTTGTGAAATCAAAGCCGTGACCCGCCAAAGAGAAATGAGAATGAGAATATTCGTTGAATGGGGTATTAAGTGTGGGAGATTGGTTTGATTTTTTGGATATTAAATAAGGAATTTAGTTTTTATATTTTAAGTAAATAAAAAAATTAAATACAAGAAATTATATTTTAAAAAAAATCATAAAATATTTAAGACACGTGTGTCGCACACGCGTGTCCAATTTGTATTTAATAAATTTTTAATTGGACACATTTTTGGCGTGTCCGACACGCGTGTGTCGGACATGTGTCGTGTTGGTACGTGTTGGACACTGCACGTCTCTATGAGGAGAAGTGTCGGTGCATTATAGGTTAGCATTGAAACAAGTCAACTAAAAGATTTTATCATCAATATCATCACACAAGTGTTCCACCTCGAGAAGCACTATAACGGCATGAAGTCCTATGATCCCTCATAAGAGGAGATGTCGCTGCAACATTCAATGTACTTGACTTGACCTACACTCATCTTTGAGTTTCACTAGTTGAGATTATAGATGGCATACATGAGCTACTTTGTACTAATGCGTACAAAACCATATGCTTATGACCCTTTAATATGATGTCTTCCACATAGATCATGATCATGATACAGAGGATTGGCCTCACCTTCGAAGCCTAATTGAATAACTTAGTCACACCGATAAGTTCGAAGAGCTCATCCTTGTTGATCCAGCGTAACACTTTGATTAGGTATGGCGGAGAATAAGAATGACATTGTACTAGCACAAACAATTGACGTTAAGGGATAGTACTAGTAATTCTTGGTGGAGTTGGGGCTGAAATTTAAAGTCAATTAAGCCTTAAGCGATTCCAATCAGAAGTGGTTCAACAGACTAAGCACGATGACATCTTTTGAGGTGCCTATCACATGTTGACCTTTTGAAGAGGCTCAAGCCAACTCTTATTTGGGTACATATGGCAGGGGCATCCATAATCTTGGATCCATTCCTTGTTTGATTAGAATATGAGATTGATGGGCATTGGCAGTCAAACCTTTACTCCAATATCGCAGCATCTCCCCCATCTTGATCCTTTCTTGATTCTTGTTCTCTCTCATGGCACTACTTGAAATGGCCGTCTTCATAACAAAGAAAATATTTTCTTTTTGCCTTTAACTTGGATCTTGATTGGTTCTTAGATTGCTTTCATTTTCTTGATCTTCCTCGCATTTTTTAGCCCTTCAGTTATATTATCTTTCGATTAGACTTTTTTTTTATCTCTTTTGAGGTGCAGCCTTTACTTTTGATATAGCCAAGAAATCCTTTCCATAAAATATTGTGTCAACAAAATGTTCATACCTACTTGATAATGAACTTGGTAGAATAATTGCTTGATTTTCATCTTCTATTCTCACACCCATGCTTTTCAAATCAAGATCTATTCGCTTAAGATCTTCTGTGTTTATTCAAGGGTTTGGAGTCTTCTATTTGCAATGTATACAATTTCTTCTTGAAATACAAACCATTAGCCAAAGAATACTTGAGATACAAGGATTGTAACCTTCTTCATATGTCAATAGCTGTTCATTCATTTACAATTTCTCATAGCACTTCATCACCAAGACTTAGCAGAGCTACGCTGTGAGCTTTGTTCAACAACTCTTCATGTAATCTTTCTTTTACTTTTAGGATTGCCTCCTCCAATAGAGCCGTATTCAAGCCTTCATACGTAAGAAGTGCCTTTATTTTCAATCTCCAATGGCCCATTAACATCTTTTTGATTCTTTGACATCCTTCCTTGATATTCTTAAACTAGCTCTTATACCATCTAACTTCTTGACAAACTACAATAACGATAGTCAACATGACTCCTTTCTTGCCCTTAAATTGTCCCCGGATTTTATCTGGTTCTGCATAGGGAAAAGCCTTCTCTGTTTCTTTGATCTCAATTGGGGTTATCCACTTGCAGCCAACACGTCCTTCACTTGTGCCTTTGGAGCAGATTTTGTCTGCATCCAGCACTTTAACTCGCCCTTAACAGGAAACATGAACCGCAAATGCTTGCTTACCTGTGTCTCCATAGAACTCCTGTAGTAGCTAAATGAAACTGCTACTTCATGTCACCAACAACACACCTATAGAACTCCTGTAGTAGCTAAACGAAACTGCTACTTCATGCCACCAACAACACATCTTCAGAGCAAGGACAACTACTCGAGGACTAGAATTCTTATTGATCATGGTTCTTACTTGATAACCAGCAAATGGGAAAAAACAGAGAGAACTTAGGGTAGAATAGGAAAGGATAAGAGATTCACTAGAAAAAAAATGAATTGAAGTGTCTTTATAGAATGAGAATCTTTATTGAACATTTTTAGAGCAACAACAGCTTCTCGGGGCGAGAATCCGTATTAGTCACAATTCTTGAACAGAACTTGATAGCTAGCAAAAGGGAAAAATAGAGAGAATGAAAGGAAAAAATAGGAGAGGAGAAGAAATTCAATTGGAAAGAAATGAATTGAAGTGTCTTTATAACATGGGGTGAAGGATTATTTATAGACACGCCATGGTATAATTATGTAAATTGAAAAATATACGAATAATCCCCAAAACAAAATTAACTTGTAACAGCTCTTACAAATAACACCAAGCAAAATGTTAAAGGACCAATACAAGATTTATATTAAAGGCATGGTGAGAGTTTGCAAATAGGACAATAGAAAATAGATATTATAGATATGTACAATGGAGTGTAGAAGATGCATTGCTAACATAGGTTGATATAATTGATGTGGAAGGATTATGAAGCAAATAGGTAGATCTAAAAAAAAGTTGATTATAAATTTTGCAAAAAAAAAAAAAAGGAAATAGATTTATCACTTTATGTAGGTCTCATTTCCATTTGGAAAGAATAGAAAATGATGATTCGTAGAATTGACCCAAATAAATGAGCATGGCTACTGATGAGATGCATACTGTGAACCGAATATATATGAAATTTCTGTGTTTTATGATTTTATCCATGTATAATCTTCTTCTTGACGTATTTTGCCGGTGCTTGTGTTACTCCTTGACTCATGATAATCTATATATGTGGAACCAAATATATATGACAATTTGTTATATATATATATATATATATATATATATATATATATATATATATATATATATATATATATATAGTTTTTCATTTATAATTTTCTTCTTGATGCAGTGTTTCCAGTGCTCTTGTAACTCCCGTCAATACTCCTCTCGTACCTGTGCCAACAGCATCAGTTCTAGGCGCTCCTCCACTAAATCCTCTGATACAATCGACCATACCTGGACTTGCAGGCTTACCAACCGCTGCATTGGCTTTTGCTACAACAACCACTCAAACTGTTGAAAATATTGGGATTCCCAGCGAATGTTTGCTTCTGAAGAACATGTTTGACCCTAATGTGGAGGTTAGTTTCACTACATACTTGGAGCTCCTTTACCTCTTCATTGCATCCATTTATACACTACTGGTTTAATTTCACACGCATCAAGTGCAGCTATCATGATTTTAAAAATAGAATAGAGCATAATAAAAATGTAAATTTAATGATAATAAAAATAATATTATTTGAAATTTACTTTTTTAGAAAGCAGGAAACTATTGAATTATTAGTAAAATCATGGTAGATACATACTTGACACCGCTTGCTAGGCAAATTAAAATTAGAGAATTGAAAATAGGGTTGACTTCAATGAGAAAACAAAAACAATAGGTAACTGAAAGTCTTCACAAGAAGGATCAATCTCAAACCAATCGCTACAAGAGCCCCAAACGCTGATTCGAAACAAATTTTCACTGACATCCAGATTTAAAAATATTGGACTAGGTTCTCAATGCTGGTTCATGCCACATTTACCCCCTAAAGAATTCTAAATACAGGAGCTGTTCCTCTTTGTAATGATGACAGAGGACAAAAGAACTCCAAAAAATGACTGGATAGGAAAGTTAAGCTTTTCTGCCAATCCAAAACAACAAGAAATAGGTTTTGGTGGATGCCAGCAACCGTCCTTCCCTAGTACTTTCAGAAATCGAAGCAGTTTCACAATTCTAAAATAGGCTGATTCTTTGTTCAAGAAAATGCTTTTGATGAAGAAATGTAGGAACACAACTCCCCCATGCTCTTGTGGTGATTCAGTGTTCTGGTTTCTTTCTCCTTCCAGCTTGCAGCGAAGACTTCACAGTTGAGTTTTTTCCTTTGGATTCCTGCAATGTTATTCAGCTGCACCCTTTCTTTAAAGAAAACAAGTCAAGCACAAGCAAATTACTGCTAACCAAAATAAGCAAACAAGATAATGAAATAAAGAGTTGACAGAGAACTTAACATATAATTCTTGCAACGAAGTGTCTTCTCCTTGTCAATCTTTCTTATTTTCGCAGTCTTGATCCACTGCATTGGTAAAGTATCTTTGGATAGATCTACACTCTACTTCACATACAACCGTTGTATCTCCAATCCTGCAAGAAGGCAAGGGAGAAAAACAACAAAGAAACAAATAAAAGTATTTTTTTGTATAAATAAATCCTTTGCTGCCACCGGGGAAGGATGTGTGAGCTTTGGTGATTAATTGTGGTGAGATACAGAACTTTGCTTGTTGCAAATCTGGTTTTGATGATGACAAACATGTTTCCAGTGTGTTTGTCTTGGCTAATCAGTTTCAGGCACAAAAGACCGCAAGCTACTCAAGCCAACTCAAGATCGGGTCCAAGTGTGTCAAATGTATGATTTTTTCTTTTATTGAGTCAATTGTAATGTAATTGATTCCCTAGCTAAGTAACCTTGCACACACACACTCAGGGAGAGAGATTGAGTGAATTAGAGTTTCTGTTAAAATTTTGTTCAGATCGTCCTGGACGATAGTATCATCGTCCTGGACGATCCAGTTAAAACAGAAACCCTAATTAGGGCGACTAAGTTAAGAGGGTCTAATTAAGCAGATCGTCCTGGACGATCTTTGGATCGTACGGGACGATATGCTCAAATCAGAAATTTCCAGCCGCCAGATTAAGTTAGGCAAGTTTTATTTTAAGTATTTTGGTCTGATCGTCCCGGACGATACGTGTATCGTCGTGGACGATGCACTACAATCATGCCTAAATTAGTCTGGTAATTAAGGAAAGCAATTAATGTTTAATTGATACGATCACATCGTCCTGGACGATCGCAGGATCGTCCCGGACGATCGTGATCGTCTTGTGCATTTCAGCTGTACGACCCGAACTGTGTTCAGGACGATTTTGGGCCTTTTTGAACTAATCGTACAGGACGATGTCCAAATCGTCCTGGACGATCAAGTCATTTTTTGGTCGTCCAGCACAGATTTCTCTGGACGACCCGAACTGTCTTCTGGACGATTTTCCTCAATTTGCACTAATCGTCCCGGACGATCGTAGTATCGTACGGGACGATATGAACAACTTTTTCTACTGATCGTCCAGAAGAGCCTAATCGTCCAGACTGAATCAGCTGAATTTGAACTGATCGTACAGGACGATCTACCGATCGTCCTGGACGATATTAGCCGACCAGTTGAGATTTAGGGCAAATTTTAAGCCCTCCTTTAAAAGAACTTTTTTCCAACTTTTGGAAAAATCTTTTGCTGCCTTCCTTCCCTGAGAAACCCTAGAGAGAAGAGAGAGTTGGGAGAGAGAGAAGAGATCTTGTGAGGGGGAGTTAGTGAGGGATTCACTAAGGTTGCTCCAAGCACGGATCAGAGTCGTCTTCTCCGCTCGTCGTCTGTCGTCTAGTCGGTGTTCTTCGTGGGAGGATCGTTCGCAAGAAGATCCGGGGTTCTCTGCCCGCTTCAGGTGGAAGCAAAAGGAGTTCGAAGGTTCTCTGCCTGCTTCAGGAGGAAGCGAAAGGAGGTCAGGTTCTCTGCCTCACCGTGTGGTGAAAAGGAGGTATTTTGTACAGGCTTCTCCGCCTTGCTGTGGGAGCAAAAGGAGAGTCACTTTCGTTTAGTGCAATACCCGGAGGGGAGGCTCCGGGGAGTGGACGTAGGTCAAGTTGACCGAACCACTATAAAATCTGGTTTGCTTTTCTGATTCAGTTTTGCACTTTACTTTTCAATATAAACTGCTTGGGTGATTATCGTTGGTTGATCTTTTCGTTATTGTTTACTTGTTTCCGCTGCTAAGTATCGAAAAGATTTTTGTTGTTATCGTGAAATTTTTAAATAACCAATTCACCCCCCCTCTTGGTTAGCCTCGGGACTAGTTCAGTAGGGCTTAACATCCCTTTCGAACTTTCAAGTGGTATCAGAGCGGGATTCAAAATTTCTGTTTAAAAACTTTTGAATTTGATCCATGGCTAACTGTAACAATCGTAATACTGCTGAAGGTTATTCTATAACTAGACCACCGTTGTTTGATAACATTCCATTTGATTTTTGGAAAACACGCATGTCTACTTTTCTTCAGTCTATCGATTATCGCATGTGGATGTTAGTTAAGGACGGATACGAACCACCTTTTCGAATGGTTAACAATGTGAAAACTGAATTGCCGTTTGCTGATTGGACGTTTGATGATCGTGATTTAGCACAGTTAAATGCCAAATGTTTGAACTGTTTCTTTTGTGCTTTAAAATCTGAGGACTATATGCGTGTTTCTACTTGTACAACGGGAAAAGAGATTTGGGATAGATTATGTATAACATATGAAGGTACAACTGAAGTCAAACAGTCTAGGTTAAACATCTTGTTACATGATTACGAACTTTTTCGCATGAAACCTAGTGAGACTATTTCAGAAATGTACATAAGGTTCACTCAGATTGTTACCTCTTTGCATGCTTTAGGTAGAGAACTTACCAACTACGAAAGAGTGAACAAGATTCTTAGATGTTTGCCTGCTTCTTATGATGCTAAGATTACTGCTATTACTGAATCCAAAGATTTAAATACTTACTCTATTGACAGCTTACTTGGATCACTCATTGCTTACGAGCAAGGGGTGAACCAAAGGCAACTTGATGCAGGTGAACGCAAGAAAGAGAAGACAGTGGCACTAAAGGCCAAAGATTCAGATGCTAGCACTTCCGGGTCTGATAGCGATGATGTTGCCTTAATCACAAGGCAATTCAAAAGCTTTCTAAGGAAGAAACATAAGAACCATCAGAAGTGGAACAAGGGTAAGTTCAATAAAAACTTTAAGGGTTCATCTGAATCGGTTTGTTTTGAATGCAGGAAGCCCGGACACATTAAGGCTGATTGTCCGACACTTAAAGCTCATCCAAGCAAGGAGAAGGGTGAGGAGAAACCAAAGTTCAGAAAGGACAAGAAGCGGATTCAGAAGGCGTTCTGGGCAGACTCTGCATCCGACTCTTCTGAGACTGAAGCTGAAGAGGAGGAAACAAACTTGTGTTTGATGGCTGATGATCACCCTGGTCAGTCCGACCAGGAAGAGGTATGTGAGCTTACTTACGATCAGTTATTTGAAGTTTCTGAAAAGATTCATACATCATATAGGAAGCTTAAGAAAACCCATGCTAGTTTGAAACTAGATTATCTGACTTTGCAAAAAGAGCATGAAGTGTTGATTAAGGATCATTCCACCATTGATAGCAATCACATGTCTTTACTAGATGAGTTTGATGAACTGAATAAAAAGCATTCTGATTTAATTGTTGAGCATAACTTGTTAAAAACAGCGCATGTTGAATTAGAATTTGCTTTTAAGAAAGTGAATGATTTGGCATCTGAGTTAGAAATTATTGAAAGTGCAAAAACGTTTGAAATTGGAAGTTTAAACAAACACATTGAGTTTTTGAAAGTGAAAATCAGTTCTTTTGAAAATAACAAAACACCGCCTACTTTTGAACAATTTTATGCACCGCCACCTTTTAAAAATTCTGTTGCAAGTTCTTCAAAGCATGTTTCATACACTACTAGGAAGAGGCACTATCACTCACGACGTTTAGTTAATCCTTTTCCTGGTGTTAGATGTTTTTCATGTGGCATGTTAGGACACATATCACACACTTGTACTGTTCACCGTAGTACACATTGGGTGTGGAGACCCAAACTGCCTGTTGCACAGCACAGCACACATGCATCGCATTCTTCTTTTCATAAGAAGGAACCCAAACCTGTTTGGGTTCCTAAGACTGACATTTGATGATTTTGTAGGTGTGCTCTCACACAAGACCTCGTGAGAGTATGTGGTACCTGGACAGCGGATGTTCTAGACATATGACTGGAGATGCAAATCAGTTCATTTCGCTGGAGGCCAGAGCTGGAGGCAAGGTTACACTTGGAGATAACACCACTAGGAAGGTGGTAGGCACAGGTATGATTGGTGATTCAAAGAATTTTGTGATTGATAATGTTTTGCTTGTAGATGGACTGAAACACAACTTGCTGAGCATTAGTCAACTCTGCGACAAGGGATACAGCATCAAATTCCTGCCCACTGGCTGCATTTTAAGCTTAAATGATGAAGTTGTTTTGGAGGGGCAAAGGATCAACAACGTCTACAAGCTGGATGTAAGTAGCATTAAATCTGATAATTCAATTTGCTTAAAAACTGCTGCTGATGAGTCTTGGTTATGGCATAGGAGATTGTGTCATGCCAGTATGAAAACCCTTAGGAGAGTCACCCAAAAGGACTTAGTTAGAGGTGTGCCCAAGCTTAAGTTCACTAAGGATCACCTGTGTGGTGCCTGTCAGTTGGGGAAGCAAGTCCAGTCCTCTTTTCACTCAGTTAAGGACATTAGCACCTCTAGACCTTTAGAAGTTCTTCACATGGACCTCTTTGGACCCATTAGCACTGCCAGCTTATGGGGGAGAGTCTATGGTTTTGTGATTGTTGATGATTATTCAAGGTTCACTTGGGTTAAGTTTTTGTCACACAAATCTGAGTCATTTGATGAGTTTAGATCTTTCTCTACTTGGATTCAGAAGAAGTTAGAATGTGAGATTATTACCATCCATAGTGATCACGGAGGGGAGTTTGAAAATGAAAGATTTGGAAGTTTTTGTGAGAATCATGGGATTAGTCACAATTTTTCAGCTCCTAGGACCCCTCAGCAGAACGGGGTAGCTGAAAGGAAGAACAGGACCTTAGTGGAAGCCGCTAGAGCCATGCTTGCCGAGTATTCACTTCCTAAATACTTTTGGGCTGAAGCGGTGAACACTGCCTGTTATGTGCTGAATAGGGTAAATGTGAGAGTCAAGCTGAACAAGACACCTTATGAGATCATTAAGGGTAGAACTCCAAATCTGTCCCACCTCCATGTCTTTGGCTGTAAGGTTTTCATTCTAAACAACGGGAAGTCACCCTTAGGAAAATTTGACCCCAAATCTGATGAAGGAGTGTTCTTAGGATATTCAAGTGTGGGGAAATCCTTTAGGGTGTTCAATAGGAGGACTTTGGTGGTGGAAGAAACAACCCATGTAGTGTTTGATGAATTTGATCCTAAGGAGTCTAGATCTGAAGTAGAAGATGAAGAGATTGTTGAGGTTACCCAAGGAGTTGGAAATATAAATTTGGAGGAAAGGGTAGAACCTCAAACCACTTTGCCTAGAGATTGGAGATATTCTTCGAGTCATCCTAAAGAACTGATCTTAGGAGACCCTTCTGAAGGTGTTAGGACTAGGCATGGACTTAGGAAGGAAGTAAACCATTCTGCCTTTATCTCAATGACTGAACCCACCAACATCAATCAAGCCTTGTCGGATGAGTTTTGGATTTTAGCTATGCAGGAAGAATTGAATCAATTTGTAAGGAATGATGTTTGGGAGTTAGTAGAAAGACCTAGAAACCAAAGTATTGTGGGAACTAAGTGGGTCTTTAAGAATAAGATGAGTGATTCTGGTGTGGTGGTGAGAAATAAGACAAGATTGGTGGCTAAGGGGTATAATCAGATAGAAGGGATAGATTTTGAGGAAACTTTTGCCCCTGTAGCTAGATTGGAAGCCATTAGAGTGCTACTAGCCTTTGCCTGTTACAAGGGATTTAAGCTGTTTCAAATGGATGTCAAGAGTGCCTTTTTAAATGGGGTAATTAAAGAAGATGTTTTTGTAGAACAACCCCCAGGTTTTGAGAGTTCCCAATATCCAAGTCATGTCTATAAATTAAAAAAGGCCTTATATGGATTGAAACAGGCACCAAGAGCTTGGTATGAGAGGCTTAGCACATTCCTGTTAGAAAGAGAGTTTGTTAAGGGGAGCGTAGACACCACCCTTTTTCTGAGGAGAATAGGAGATGACTTACTCATTGTCCAGATTTATGTTGATGATATAATTTTTGGATCTTCTGATAAATATTTATGTGATGAGTTTTCCAAAACAATGAGTAAGGAGTTTGAGATGAATATGATGGGAGAATTGTCCTACTTTTTGGGGTTTAGCATAAGGCAAACAGATGATGGAACTTTTCTCAATCAATCAAAATACACTAAGGACATTTTGAAGAAATATGAAATGGACAAAGTCAAGCCAATCAATACTCCCATGCCCTCCTCAGTTCAGTTAGATAAGGATTCAAATGGAAAATCTGTTGATCAGAAGAAGTATAGAGGGATAATAGGTTCACTGCTTTACCTGACTGCTAGCCGACCCGATATCATGTTTAGTGTCTGTCTTTGTGCTAGGTTTCAGGCTGATCCTAAAGAGTCCCACCTGACTGCTGTTAAGAGAATTCTTAGATATCTTTTAGGGACCCCAAACCTAGGAATTTGGTACCCTAGGCACAGCACCTCTTTTGAGATCATTGGATATTCTGACTCTGACTTTGCGGGGTGTAGGGTGGATAGGAAGAGTACCTCTGGGACTTGTCAATTCATAGGACAGTCGTTAGTCTCCTAGTCCAGTAGAAAACAGAACTCAGTTGCACTTTCCACTGCTGAAGCTGAGTACATTGCCTTAGGAAGTTGTGTGGCCCAAGTTCTTTAGTTGAAACAACAAGTCTTGGATTTAGGAGTACCCGTTGGCACAATTTCTGTTCTGTGTGATAATACCAGTGCCATCTGTATCTCTAAGAATCCAATCCAACATTCTAGGACCAAACACATTGACATTAGGCATCACTTCATTAGGGACCATGTTACAAAAGGGGACATTGAGCTACATCATGTAGCAACTGAAAATCAGCTGGCTGACATATTCACTAAACCACTGGCCTTTGACTCATTCAGCATTTTGAGAACCAGATTAGGAGTGATTGATATAAATGCTTGATTCTGATGACTGCTGATGTATTATCTTTCTGATTGGTATTCTGATTTCTGTTAGTTAGGTTTAGTTTTTTGATTTCTGATTTCTGTTAGTTTATTTTTGGCTTTGATTATTTACTTTCAGTTGATTTTATGTTTTTGCTGATTTCTGTTTTAGCCTTATTGTTAGTTTGATTTGAGTATTTACTCTGATATGATTTTATAACTTTTTTTTTTCACTGGTTCATATCTTGCACTTACTGTTTTATGTTTTTCAAAATCTGATCACCGCTCACTACTTCTGATAATCTGAATTTCTGACTGGGAGTTTTTACCTTGTTTTGATTTGGAAGCTGGTAAGCAGTGATTGATTCCACTGAACCTGTTAAAGGGAAGAAACATTGATGATTGGTTCTCTTCCTCTAACTCCTTTACTGGTGTATGGTTTCTTTCGAATAAAAATTCTTTTCAAAATTAAAATGTTAGTTTTTGAAATAGAGATTATTTTATCTTCCTACAGTAATCTGCCTCATATCAATAGTGTTTTTCAAAGTCTTGAGTCATTAGTTTGATTTTCTAAAACCAAGTGATTGCATTTATCATATGATGTGTGGTTTTTTGTTTTGTGAATCATTCTTCCCTACTGTGGAGAGTCATCTCCTATGTCTGGAAGATAGATTCACCGCTGAGACTCTTTAATTATTATGAAAAGGAGAAAGCTTACAAAAGATGCGCAGTGCGCCAACCAAATTGAAAAAGAGGCATAAAATGAGCCCAAAACTGAAAAGATGCGAAAATGCCAAATACACAAAGTGTATCAAAACTCAAAAGATGCGCAGTGCGCCAAATAAATTGAGAGAAAAAAAAAGAGGCATAAAATGAGCTCAACCTAAGCTTTCTTCTCTTTCAGATCTTTAAATGTCTTAGAAAAAAACTCGTGTGTCATTTAATACGTTCAAAAGCTTGAGTTTGAAAATCTTGATTTCTGATTTTTTACTTTGTAACACTATTATATCAGATATTTTTTCTGGAACGAGGCTTGAAAGGATCTCTTTTCAAATCTAATGTCTTTTCTTCTGAATCGGATTTTTGTTTTGAAAAAGGTTTACATCGATAAGGTGCCCGGGGTCGGAGTTACGAAAGTCGATTTTTTCAACCTTTTCTGGATTTCAGCGTTGTCAATCGTTCTCTTATTGGTTTTTGAATATAAAATCAAGGAAAAATTCTGATTTACTCGAGCAGATTGATCAAAAAAAAAAAAAAAACTTTGCTTTTTCATGTTTTTTCTTCTGTGAGTTTTTTTTTGTGTGGCATTTTGATTTACATAATTGTGTTTTTGGAATCCTGATTGGTCATCTTCATCATCCATCTTGTTCTGTTTTCAAGACACCTCTGTTTTAGTTTCCTGCTTTTGTAGTTGTTCCATGTTATGTTTTATTTCAGTGTTCTGTTTTTCACTCCTCCTTTTTGTGATGTCAAAAGGGGGAGTCAGTTGTAGTCGTGTCTGTTTCTATTTTCTGAGTCATGTTTTCTGTATTTTTTGAGCTGTTAAATGAAAATTTAAAAAATGTGTGTTTTGTTTGATTTCTTAGTTTCATTTTATTTTCAGACTACTTTACAAATGTTTGCCATCATCAAAAAGGGGGAGATTGTTGCAAATCTGGTTTTGATGATGACAAACATGTTTCCAGTGTGTTTGTCTTGGCTAATCAGTTTCAGGCACAAAAGACCGCAAGCTACTCAAGCCAACTCAAGATCGGGTCCAAGTGTGTCAAATGTATGATTTTTTCTTTTATTGAGTCAATTGTAATGTAACTGATTCCCTAGCTAAGTAACCTTGCACACACACACTCAGGGAGAGAGATTGAGTGAATTAGAGTTTCTGTTAAAATTTTGTTCAGATCGTCCTGGACGATAGTATCATCGTCCTGGACGATCCAGTTAAAACAGAAACCCTAATTAGGGCGACTAAGTTAAGAGGGTCTAATTAAGCAGATCGTCCTGGACGATCTTTGGATCGTACGGGACGATATGCTCAAATCAGAAATTTCCAGCCGCCAGATTAAGTTAGGCAAGTTTTATTTTAAGTATTTTGGTCTGATCGTCCCGGACGATACGTGTATCGTCCTGGACGATGTACTACAATCATGCCTAAATTAGTCTGGTAATTAAGGAAAGCAATTAATATTTAATTGATACGATCACATCGTCCTGGACGATCGCAGGATCGTCCCGGACGATCGTGATCGTCTTGTGCATTTCAGCTGTACGACCCGAACTGTGTTCAGGACGATTTTTGGCCTTTTTGAACTAATCGTACAGGACGATGTCCAAATCGTCCTGGACGATCAAGTCATTTTTTGGTCGTCCAGCACAGATTTCTCTGGACGACCCGAACTGTCTTCTGGACGATTTTCCTCAATTTGCACTAATCGTCCCGGACGATCGTAGTATCGTACGGGACGATATGAACAACTTTTTCTACTGATCGTCCAGAAGAGCCTAATCGTCCAGACTGAATCAGCTGAATTTGAACTGATCGTACAGGACGATCTACCGATCGTCCTGGACGATATTAGCCGACCAGTTGAGATTTAGGGCAAATTTTAAGCCCTCCTTTAAAAGAACTTTTTTCCAACTTTTGGAAAAATCTTTTGCTGCCTTCCTTCCCTGAGAAACCCTAGAGAGAAGAGAGAGTTGGGAGAGAGAGAAGAGATCTTGTGAGGGGGAGTTAGTGAGGGATTCACTAAGGTTGCTCCAAGCACGGATCAGAGTCGTCTTCTCCGCTCGTCGTCTGTCGTCTAGTCGGTGTTCTTCGTGGGAGGATCGTTCGCAAGAAGATCCGGGGTTCTCTGCCCGCTTCAGATGGAAGCAAAAGGAGTTCGAAGGTTCTCTGCCTGCTTCAGGAGGAAGCGAAAGGAGGTCAGGTTCTCTGCCTCACCGTGTGGTGAAAAGGAGGTATTTTGTACAGGCTTCTCCGCCTTGCTGTGGGAGCAAAAGGAGAGTCACTTTCGTTTAGTGCAATACCCGGAGGGGAGGCTCCGGGGAGTGGACGTAGGTCAAGTTGACCGAACCACTATAAAATCTGGTTTGCTTTTCTGATTCAGTTTTGCACTTTACTTTTCAATATAAACTGCTTGGGTGATTATCGTTGGTTGATCTTTTCGTTATTGTTTACTTGTTTCCGCTGCTAAGTATCGAAAAGATTTTTGTTGTTATCGTGAAATTTTTAAATAACCAATTCACCCCCCCTCTTGGTTAGCCTCGGGACTAGTTCAGTAGGGCTTAACATCCCTTTCGAACTTTCATTGCTATGATCTCCAACCTCCAGAATATTTTTTTTTTTCAGGCTATTTTGGATTTCAGAGAAGGTAAAGAAGCTTCGGTCATTGATTGTGGTGAAATCCCAGACTCTATTACAATTTCCCAAATTTTGACAGAAAAAATAATTTATCTATATATTGCGAGCATATCTATGCATTAATTAAGCATTTACTTCAAAAAATCATCAAACCTCATGGATGCTGTGATAGGGAATACTTGAGTTCGCAAGTAATCCTATCGGATCTACTTGAGTTCGCAAGCAAACCTAGCAAGATTGGAAAGACAAACAACAAGAAATACTTGTGGAAAACACAAAATCAGCAGTTTTTATTATTATGAAAATCAACACAAAAACACCAAATACAATATAAGAAAATACTAAGCACGATACAATAGATCCTCAATTCGAGAGGAGGATCGTCTCTCCCAATTTTTCTAGACAAGATTCTAGAGATCAAGACCCACAAAGAACTACAAGAGAAAAACTATTCAAGGCATGCCTTCACCCCAACCCCTTCATGCCTATTTATAACAAAAAGTAACCTCCTTAGACTTGCTGCCTCCCCCCTCTTGCCAAAAATACAATTTATTTAGATTAAATCAAATAGGAGTGGGCCCCCCAATGGTTTAGGTGGTTTGTAGGAGAGCTATGGGAGAGGCGGTTTGCACTGCCTCTTGTAAACCTGGGTCGGTTGGGAGCAAACTGACCTAGGTTGGGTCGGTTGGGAGCCAACCGACCTATCAATACTGCCCTCCCAAAAAACCACCTTGTCCTCAAGGTGGAAAGAAGGAAATTGCTACTTTAATTGCTCATAAGGCTCTCATGTTGCTTCAAAATCTGGAAGTTCCTTCCACTGGATCAGTACTTCCTTGTTTCCTTTCTTGACAATTCTTACCCCTTTTAGTTCCACTGGTTCTAAGATCACCTCTATTTCTTCAGTCAATGTCATTGGCAGTTCTTCACTGATGGCATGCTCCCTCGTAGCCTTTCTTAGTTTGTGACACGTGGAATACCGAATGTATAGTGATGGTTGGGGGTAACTTTAATCGGTAGGCGACTGTTCCAATTCTTTCTAGTATCTCATAGGGGCCAAAATATCTGGGTGATAACTTCTCATTCCTTCTTTTAGCCACTGTCTTTTGTCTGTAGGGCCGCAGTTTTAGGAAAACCTTCTCACCTACCTCAAACTGTATATCTCTTCTATGTATATCTGCCTGCCTTTTCATGATCTGCTGAGCCCTTATAAGATGTTTCTTCAATTCTTCTAACATTCTATCCCTTTCCTCTAAGTGCTGCTCTACTGAGGATATTGTTGTGCTCCCTCTTCTAAAATGCACTATGTGTGGTGGATCTCTTCCATATAATACCTTAAATGGGGTCATCTGTGAAGCTGAGTGGTACGAGGTGTTGTACCAATATTCAGCCCATGCCAACCATTTGGCCCACATCTTGGGTGTCTCTGAAGCAAAACACCTCAAGTAAGTCTCCAAGCTTCGAATAACGACCTCCGTTTGTCTGTCGGTTTGGGGGTGGTAAGCGGTGCTTCTTTTGAGAATAGTGCCCTGTAACCGGAATAGTTCTCGCCAAAATTGACTGAGGAAGACCTTGTCTCTATTAGATATGATAGATTTCGGAATACCATGTAGTCGGACTACCGCCCTGATGAAAGATGTTGCTATTGTCACGGCTATGTAAGGGTATCGTAGGGGATGAAATGAGCATACTTGCTTAGCCTATCAACCACCACCATGATAACAGTAAATCCTTCTGATCGTGGTAAGCCATCAACGAAGTCCATGGACACTTCCTCCCAAACTTTGTTTGGAAGAGACAATGGTTGTAGCAATCCTCCTGGAGCCATTGCCATATATTTGTTCCTCTGACGTACTTCACATTTTGCCACCATTTCCTATACGTCCTTATGCATTCCTCTCCAATATAACTCAGCCGCTAGCCTCCTGTAGGTATTTTCGATCCCATAATGCCCTCCAATGGAACTTCCATGAAATTCTTGCAATAGATGGGAAATATGGATGGAAGTTCATGGTATCACAAACCTTCCCTGGTACAACAGCCTTTCCCCTTCGAGGGAGTAACCTGGATGGCTGCTTTTATCCTTGTGCAGATTCTCCCATATATTCTTTAATTCTTTATCCTGCGTACTTTCTTCCTGGATCGCCTTCCAATTTATCATTAAGGGAATTGAAATGGTCATCTCCTGGAGCTCCCCTCCACACCTGGATAAGACATCGGCCGCCTTATTCTCTCACTCGGGTCAGTACTAGATCTCAAAATCGTACCCCAATAGTTTTGACAGCCACCTCTAATGTTCCTCCGTCACCATCCTTTGTTCCTACAGATATTTTAAACTCTTCTGATCTGTTCTGACGATGAAATGTCGTCCAAGCAGGTATGGTCGCCATTTCTGAATAGCCAGCACGATTTCCATTAATTCCTCTTCATATACCGACTTCAGTCTTGCTCTAGCTGCCAACACCTGACGGAAATATGCTATAGGTCTATGCTGTTGCATCAGTACCACCCCCAACCCATATCCAGAGGCATCTGTCTCCATAACAAAAGTTTGACTAAAGTCTAGTAGAGCCAGCATGGGTACCGTGGTCATTGCCTTCTTAAGTTTTTCAAATGCCAGGGTGGCTGCTTCTCCCCACATAAAACTATCCTTTAACTGATCTGTTAAAGGTAGGGCTATGTTGTTGTATCCCTTCACAAATCTCTGATAGTAACCTGTTAACCCTACAAATCCTCTTAGCTCCTTTAGATTCCTAGGTTGAGGCCACTTCTGCATGGCTTCAATCTTGGCTGGGTCTACTGCCACTCCTTCCTAAGATACCACATGTCCCAGGTATTCCACCTTTGTTTGTGCGAAGCTGCATTTCTTTAGGTTAGCTTTGAGCTGATGCTTTTGTAGTACTCCAAGGATTACTCTTAAATGCTCCTGATGCTTTGCTTCGGTCTTACTGTAAACTAGTATATCATCAAAGAACACTAATACAAACTTTCGCAGGTATGGCTTGAATATTTGGTTCATCAATGACTGGAAGGTAGCCGGGGTGTTGGTGAGCCCGAATGGCATTACCAAGAACTCGTAGTGCCCTTCGTGCGTGCGAAAGGCCGTCTTCTGAACGTCTTCCTCTTTCATTCTGATCTGATGATAGCTTGATTTTAAGTCCATCTTTGAGAACACTACTGCTTCATGTAATTCATCCAAGAGTTCATCAATCACCGGAATGGGAAATTTATCCGGCACGGTCTCCTTATTTAATGCTCGATAATCTACACAGAATCTCTAGCTCCCATCCTTTTTGACCAGTAGGACTGGACTAGAGAAGGGACTGACACTTCCAACATTTTTCTAATCAGCTTCTCAATCTCGTCTTTTTGAAACTGGGGGTAGCGATAGGGTCGTACATTAATTGGGGACACCCCCTCCTTTAGGATGATTGAGTGTTCCTGCTCTCGGGGCGGTGGTAAGCTTGAGGTGGTTGGAATTCCTCTTTGAATTGCTATAGGAGCAGTCGTACTGCTGGTGGAATGTCTCATTCTTCCCCTACACTGACTCTTTCTAGGCGTTGTAACTCCACCAAATAACCACCCCCCACTTCCTGAAGTGTTTTGATCATGGATTTGAGAGATACTCCAGCCTTGAATAGCCCTGCATCAACTTGAATTATCCTCCTTTTTCCTTCCACTGTCAACTCCATCCTTAGAGCACCCCAATTGACCTTGGTTTCTCCCAAAGTTTGCAGCCACTTCATACCCAGAATGATGTCAGTACTCCCCAACTCCAAGGGAAGGAAGTCTTCCTTCACTTGGATCCCCTGAATTTTTAGCACCACTCCTTTACAAACTCGTCTACCCATTTTCACTTTTCCAGTGCCCATCATCACCCCATAGCCTCCTGTGTCTACTAACCTTATTCCCAGTAGATCTACAATTTGAGAGGAGATGAAGTTGTGGGTTGCCCCACTATCTATTAACACCACTACCTATTTATCAGTTATTTCTCCTTTCACCTTCATAGTGTGATTCGGAGTAAAACCCACTACTGAGTTTAAGGAGACTGCTGCCACATCTAAATATAATTTCTCCTCTTCCTCCGTCTCTAACCCACTTCCCCCTCCCTCTTCAATTTCCTCGTCATCACAGACGATGAGAACTTAAAGAGTGCGGTCCCTGCACCTATGCCCTGGCATGTACTTTTCATCACATCGAAAACACAACCCTTTAGTCCTTTTCTCTTGTATCTCTTTTTCAGTTAGCTTTTTGAAATTTCCTTTATTTCCACCGGCTTTCTCTTTGGCTGCTTCCTTCAGATTTCCCGAGGCTGGCCCTTTTGATGGTAGGATGGTGGTTGTCATCTTGTAGGATCCTCCAAAATTGTTCCACTTGGCCTATTTCTCCATCTTTTTCTGATCTTCTACCAACTGTGCTAGTTCCATGGCTTTTCCTAGGTTTCTTGGTTCCAAGACTCGTACCGCTACTCGTAAGTCTGGCTTCAGTCCTTTCATCCAGTTTCCTTCCAGTACTGTTTCTGATAGTCGATCCAGTCTACTGGCTAAGAACTCGAACTTGTCTCGATAGTCTGCTATCGTCCCATCTTGTGTCAATGCAAAAAATTGTTTGTAAAAGTATCCTTCCCTATCGGTTCGGAATCGTTCGAGCAAGCATTCTTTGAATTCACTCCTAGTTTGGATGGGTTCTCTCCTGTCCCGCCATTGGTACCACACCAATGCTTTTCCTTCCAAACAAAGTCCGGCTGCGTTCAATTTTTCTTCTTCCGTCAATCCATTGACGGCAAAATATTGCTCCACCTTGTAGATCCAGCCATGGCCGTCCTCTCCTTCGAAGACGGGCATCTTTAGTTTTCTCACCTTTGGATCGCCTCCGTTCCCTCGACCTCCTCCATAGCTTCCAAAACCTTGGAGAGGTAGGGTTCCCCAGTTGTCATAATCTTCCCTCCGGCGATCGTATCTGCCTCCGTCATCATACTCGCCTCTTCTTCTTTCAACATCAGCACCACGAGGGTAGTAATTTTCTCTTCTTTTTGCAAATTCCGTAGTCCTTCTGTCGGATCCGATGCTCACCTCCTACCTGGAATTTGGTTCCAGAGGAGGCATTCCATCTTCTCCTTCCAATTCTTCTATGTCGGGGTTGTCCCTTCACTTAAACAGGTTAGGGTTTCCTCTTCGTCCATGGTCGGCGTTAATTGATGTGGCTGGAGCGGTCTTCACCTCTAGTAATTTTTTTAACATCTCCTCCATGATGACGAATTTTCCTTCCATCTTTTTGTTTTTGATTGCAATCTGATTTTGAAAATTAGATAATCTTCCTTCCAGATCGGACTTGAGTTGTCCAATTTCTCCTTCCAAAATATCAACCTTCTTTTCAGCCATCTTCCTTAAGAACTTTGCTAGATGCTCTTCCTCCGGTAACGAAATTACTGTTGAAATTTTGAAATTTCAGCCACCCTTGGTCCCAAGACAAAGCTCTGATACCAATTTGATAGGGAATACTTGAGTTCGCAAGTAATCCTATCAGATCTACTTGAGTTTGCAAGCAAACCTAGCAAGATTGGAAAGACAAACAATAAGAAATACTTGTGGAAAACACAAAATCAGCAGCTTTTATTATTATGAAAATCAACACAAAAACACTAAACACAATACAAGAAAATACTAAGCACGATACAATAGATCCTCAATTCGAGAGGAGGATCGTCTCTCTCAATTTCTCTAGACAAGATTCTAGAGACCAAGACCCACAAAGAACTACAAGAGAACAACTATTCAAGGCATGCCTTCACCCCAAGCCCCTCATGCCTATTTATAACAAAAAGTAACCTCCTTAGACTTGTCGCCTCCCCCTCTTGCCAAAAATACAATTTATTTAGATTAAATCAAATAGGAGTGGGCCACCCAATGGTTTAGGCGGTTTGTAGGAGAGCTATGGGAGAGGCGGTTTGCACCGCCTTTTGTAAACCTGGGTCGATTGGGTCGGTTGGGAGCCAACTGACCTATCATGCTGCATATGCTATTTTGGATTTCTATTAAGCATTAATATACTGTACCAGAAGCACAAATAAGAAAGGTTAATTGTAACAGACCTTTCAATATGGTGTAGATATGTTATGAGTAATTTAGCAAAAGCTTGCAATTGGAGGAAACATGCACAAACTTCCCACATACTCGATTAATTAACTAAAAGAATAGTGCGAGAAAACACAAGCGCATCGACATAATCATTTTATTTGGGAAAAGAAAGCTGGGAATAAATAAATGAAAGTTTAGATTAGTAAACTAGTAAAGGATCATGCTTATCTCATGAAGTGTTTAGTAAAGGAAAAGATGGCAAAGTTTCATGCATTAGACCCTAAAATAAAAGGCAGTAATTCTAATAAAAGATAAGAAGTGACTTAACCGAAGTATTCTAAAACTTTGAAAGTTGGGAAACAAATAAAGAAATATAATAAGAGCTTGAACACTTTATATGCCAAAGTGAAATAAATAGAGGATGCATGCCATTACTTAATATTGCATAATTTAGGGTGTGCCTTTGGGTGAGGTGCATGTAGAGCACCTTGAGGCTTGCACCTCATAACAAGTGAAAGAGGTCTCTGTCTCAGTTATATAAGCCAAAGTGAAATAAATAGAGGATGCATGCCATTACTTAATATTGCATAATTTAGGGTGTGCCCTTGGGTGAGGTGCATGTAGAGCACCTTGAGGCTTGCACCTCATAACAAGTGAAAGAGGTCTCTGTCTCAGTTGTTTGAGTAACGATTTGAGGCACACATCTCCACTTAAGTGCTTAGATATAGTTTAGCCTTCTTTCTTTGATAGCTCAAAGCCCAAGTGTCATTTTAATTAAACTTAACTCTTTAAGAAAAACATGAATATGAAGTCGCATGCATTATCATGTGAGAAAATGAAGCTAGGAGTCACAAAGGAGAGATTTTCCCACGCAAGGAAGTTGCTGACTTTGTTGTATAACTACATCGAAACGACAATCTCGATTTGAATAATTATAATAATAAACATAAGAAAAATCATAGACATAAATGTTCAAATTGAAGCCCTTGAGCTGTCGATCTTAGATCCGGCTGAAATGATTTCAAATTCAAGACCTTGCACCGTTGATCTTAGATCCAATCGTAATGAAATCCAATCGAAGACCTCATACCATCGATCTTAGATTTAGCCGGGATGAAATTCAAGTGAAGCTCTCGCACTGTTGATCTTAGATCCGACCGTGGAGAAATTAATGGAAAATGTCGTCTTAACCTTCCCTTGAGGGGAGGGGATGTCGGGAGGTTGCCGAAATTGCTCCAAAAGACTACCATTTTTTGTTATTTTAATTAAAAGAAAATTGGAGATCAATTAAATTGAAATTAAAATTCAATTAATTGGTTAATTAATTGAAAATTGGAGAGCAATCAAATCGAAATTAAAATTCAAATAATTGATTGATTGATTAGAAATGAGCGATCAATTAATTAATCTAAATTTAAAAAATCAATTGATTAATTGAAATTTAAGATCAATTGATTAATTGAAATTTAAAATCAGTTAATTAATTGAAATTTAAAAATCAGTTAAATAATTGAAATTAATTGATTAATTAATTAATTTAAATTAGTTAATTAATTGAAATTAGAGAGCAATTAAAATCCGAGTGATGTTGATTAATTGGAATTCGAGATCAATTAAAATTTGAGAGTAGTTGATTAGTTGAAATATGAGAGTGATGAAATTTAAATGTTAATTAATTGGTTAATTAAATTAATCAATTAATTTTAAACCTAATTTGAGCCTATTTGGTTTGAATTTTTTATTAGAAAAGAGATGCATTTTCCACTAATCAATCCTAAGTACAAGCTAAACACTGAAACCACACTCCTAAAACTAAAACTCAAGACTCAGACAAAACAACTCTCCAAAACTCTAAAAAATACTTGTGCAAGCTCTCCAATGTTCCAAGCAAGCTCCTGCAGGTACAAGGCTCCAGGCACCCGCAAGTGAAGAAATAAAAAAATTGCTAAAGCAAGAAAAGAACAAAGTGCTAAACTAAACTACAAGTATTGAAAGAAAAGCAGGATACTGTAGCAGAAACACTAGTGTCAAGTTAGAGTTGCTAGTAAAACAACTGAAAACTAAGGTTTAGTATCAAGCTAGCTAACAACTACAAACTAAAAATACTTGCAGTCAAATCTACTACAAACTAAACTAACTGACTGCCTTGCTTATAAGGTTATATTGTAAGATCCACCTTCAGGCCACTTCTAAACATAGAAGCTGTAAGACCTATTCAAAATAGCCAGACATCTTCCAAAAGTAGTTGTAAGACTTGCTATTTTGGCTACTTTCAATGAAAGCTGTAAGACCCACTTTTAAAACAATCGGGCTATTTCCTATAGAAGCCGTAAGCCCAAACCAATTCAAACTAACGAACAACTTCTAAATGAAGTCATTAGACCCAAACTAAATCAACTACTAGGTATTCTAATAGATGTAAATTCAAAACCACCTTTTTAAAACTACAACCCAAATCTAACCACCTTAGTCTACTTAGGATCCCTGAGAGGAGGCAACCCATGACTGCTAATCCAATTCTCTAGATACTACGATCAACAATCACCAATGTTGGTAGACTGAAATCTACAGTATTCCCGGGACGACGGAACCATGGAATATTGATCGGGTTTACCTTCATTTCCCCTACAATTGAAACTAAGAAAATCTAAAATTATTCATCTTTAATCGAGAGTTCTCTCTTACGCGTTTAGAGGGGTAATTAGCTATAAGTGTTTGTGCTTATGAGAAGTAAGGACCCATATATAAATAAACCCTAACACTACCCTAAGGAAAAATCTGGTTAACTACAATCTGACTTAAGGAGAATGAAATCCTATGTCTATAAAGCGGGATTAATGCTGACGTGCCATTTTTCTTGAGCCAACAGTAGTGTGATTTCAATGTTTAGCTTGTACTTAAGGTTGATTAGTGGAAAATGCATCTCTTTTCTTCTTCTTTTGTTCTTTAATTAAGAATTCTCACCAAATAGGCTCAAATTAGGTTTAAAATAATTGATTAATTTAATTAACTAATTAATTAAAATTTAAATTTCATCACTTTTGGATTTAAACTAATCAACTGCTCTTGGATTTTAATTGCTCTCAAATTTCAACTAATCAACAGCTCTCGGATTTTAATTAATTAACTAACTAATTTTAATTAATTAATTTCAATTAATCAATTGATTTGATTTTCAATTAATCAATGGATTTTAAATTTCAATTAATTAACTGATTTTAAATTTTTATTAATCAATCGATCTTAAATTTCAATTAATCAAATGATTTTTTAAATTTCGATTAATTAATTGCTCTCTCATTTCTAAACAATCAATCAATTAATTGAATTTTAATTTTTATTTGATTGCTCTCCAATTTGCAATTAATTAACCAATTAATTGAATTTTAATTTCAATTTAATTGCGCTCCAATTTTCAATTAATACAAACTAAACACTGAAACCACACTCCTAAAACTAAAACTCATGACTCAGACAAAACAACTCTCCAAAACTCTAAAAAATACCTGCACAAGCTCTCCAATTTTCCAAGCAAGCTCCGACAGATACAAAGCTCTAGGCACCCGCAAGTAGGGGTGTAAGTGAGCCAAACCGGCTCACAAGCGGGCTCGAGCTCGACTCGTTAACGAGCTTGCGAGTCGAGCTGCGAGCTTGATGAGGCTCGGCTCGTGAGCTTGCGAGCCGGCTTGAGCTCACGAGCCGAGCTCGAATCACTATTAATATTTTAATTAACTATTATTTTCTTAAATTTAAATATTTTAAAATTAAATTAATAATTATATTGTACATAATAAATATTATATATATATATATATATATATATATATATATATATATATATATATATATTAGTTTGATGTTTTCAAAGCTGCAACCGTTTTTATTTGAAAAGATCTGCACGTTTTTTTTTTCAAAAAATAGTAATAAAAAAGATGTAAAGACATTTTGGTTCAGCTAAGCTTCATGCCTTCATTCTTCTTCCTACAGGATTCACACAGTTTTCAAAAAGCATTAATAAAAAGCTATGAAAGCATTAAAACGTATAGCCATTTCTTCTTTTTTTGCAACGCAAGCTTCTTCCTCCGCGAGTGACGAGGCAGACGACTCGCTTGGACTCGATTACGCGGACGACTGCAAAGGCTCGCGAGCCGGCTCGAGCTCGTTTACAGTGGGACAAGCTCGAGTTCGAGCTCGCTTTCTGATTGATGAGCTGAGCTCGATAGTGCCAAAACTCGACTCGTTTACACCCCTTCCTGTAAGTGAAGAACAAACAAATTTGATCAATGCTAAATCCAAACTGCTGAAACAAAGAAAAGCAAGGCACTAAGACAACTGCTAAAGCAAGAAAAGAACAAAGTGCTAAACTAAACTACAAGTGCTGAAAGAAAAGAAGGGTACTGTAGCGAAAACACTAGTGTCAAGCTAGAGCTACTAGTAAAACAACTGAAAATTAAGGTCTAGTATCAAGCTAGCAAACAACTGCAACTAAAAATACTTGCAGTCAAATCTACCACAAAAATTAACGGGCTGCATTGCTTATAGGGCTAGGTTGTAAGATCCACCTTCAAGCTACTTTTAAACACAGAAGCCATAAGACCTATCCAAAATAGCCAGGCATATTCCAAAAGAAGACCTGCTATTCGGGTTATTTTCAATGAAAGTCGTAAGACCCACTTCTAAAACAATCGGGCTACTTCCTATAGAAGTCGTAAGCCCCAAACCAACTCAAACTAACGGGCAACTTCTAAATGAAGTCGTTACATCCAAACTAAATCAACTATTGAGTATTCTAATAGATGTAAACCCCAAATCATATTTTTAAAACTACAATCCACATCGAACCACCTTAGTCTACTCGAGATCCCTTAGAGGAGACAACCCATGGCTGCTAATCAGATTCCCTAAACACTCCGATCAATTATCATCAATGTTGGATTACTGAAATTTACGGTATTCCCAGGAAGACAGAACGATGAGATCTTGATCGGATTTACCTCCATTTTTACCTACAACTGAGACTAAAAACACCTAAAATTATTTATCCTTAATTGAGAGTTTTCTCTTATGTGTTAAAAGGGATAATTAACTATGAGTGCTTGCGCTCATGGGAAGTAAGGACCCAGATCTAAATAAACCCTAACACTACCCTCAGGGGAAATCTGCTTAACTACAATCTTACTTAAGGAGAATGAAATCCTATGTCTGCAAAGTGGGATTCGTGTCGACACGCCATTTTTCTTGAGCCAACACCCTATTATATTAGTGACAAAATTCTTTCTTTTGTAGGTGACAAATTTCGAATATAGGTGTAGGGGACCAATAGATCAATGTTGAATGTGGAGGGTCTAAAGAATGATGCTGTGAGGGCCACCCGTTGAATGTCTCCACAAAATGCCAAAGAGGCTCGTAATCATGTTTGTTTGGACATTGGACGCTCTTCTTTGAGTGTTTACTTTTTAATGTGACAACTTCTTCATCTTCTTTTAGCATGTGTTATTTTATAAGATAATATGGTTGAGGCCTTAGAACTCCTTATGTTTTTTAACTTAAAATTTGGATATTGAAGGAGGAATTAAATAGAACCTTAAAGATCATCAAGGAGATTAAGATGACATTGCGATAAACTAGCCATAATAATGTTTCATGGTTGGTTAAAGTCAAAAAATAGAACTTGATCAACATTCTTGTTAGCACACCCTTTGACATTATCTTTTTAATGTTTATTGAAGCAACTAACCTAATGAAAGATGAATAATATATTTTTAAATTATTAGATGGGGTTATTGAGGAAGTCAAAGAACATTTTGTTGTCCAAATTGTCATCAAGAATGCAAATGGCATAAGATGACACGAAATAAATTGATGGGGAAGGGAACTTCTTTATTAGGTTTCATGTCCTACAAATTGTATTGATTTTATACTTAAAAAACTTGAGGACTTGTCACAACATAAGATTGGTTTGACTAAAGGAAAGGAGATGCGCAAGTTCATCTACAATAATAGTTGGCTTTTGTGCTTAATGAGGAAGTTCTCTGAAAACGAACTAAAAAACCTGTAACCACTAGATGTGTTGATGTACTTAACTTTATAAACTATATTAGAAGCAAGGCAACCTTTGGAGGCCATGTTCACTTATATAAAATGGTTTAAGTTGTGCATGAGAAAAGAAATCTAAAAAAATGTAGTGATAAAGATTGTTTAAATGAGAGTTTCTTGCTTAATAAGCTATGGTATCAAAATTACAAAACCCTTGGTTCATGTCTTGAGAATCTTTAGACTAAGCCAGTGATGAGTTTGCGTTGTAATTACTATGAATGCAGCAAAAGATATGATAGCAAAAGGCTTGGGTGGAGATCAGGAAAACTGTAAGAAAATTTGGGAAATTATAGATGAGAAATGGGAGATTCAATTGTATTGATATTTGTATGCAACTATATCGTCTAAACTCTCAATATCAATATAATGATAATAAGTCCAATGATTAAACTTAGTTTGCACCATTGCATAATTGTAATGATTGTTGATTCAATAGAGGGGGAAGATTGGTCTCTTGCTTGCAGTTGTTCGAAACAAGGAAGGATTCTTTGAATTACAACATGCTAAAGACATTATAGCCAAATGTTCTCGTGACAAGTAAAATCCTAGATTCTATGGACACTCTCTTTTGTTATTTGTTGGTGTAGTTGTTTAAATTTGTATATTATGCTGATCATGTTTTTTTCTTTTAAAGTTATTAGGTGGTGGATTCAATTTGGACATGGCACTCCCAAATTGCAAAGATTTGTAATAAAAGTGTTAGGTCTTACATGCTCATAATCGGTGTGTGAGTGAAATTGGAGTAATTATAATCAAATTCATTCCAAGAGAAGAAATCGCCTGGTTGAACTCATTGATTTATCTAATATATAACAAGAGATTAAATGATATACATTTGAGGAGTAAAATTTTTTAGGTTGATTAATATCCCTTGATTTGTAATATTGATGGGCTATCAGATGAGGAATTGTTTGTGGAGGATGAAAATGAAGTTTCACTATCATAATTATAAATATCTCAATGTTGACTTTTTCGATGGTGTAAAGAACAAGAACAACAAAAGTAAAAAAGAAAATAACATAAAATGTTAGTATAAAAATTTATGTAATAGAAATTATAAAAGGTCACTATAGTCTTTATTTTAAGTAATATTCATTTGGATTTTATTATAAAGAAGAGGAAGATGATAAAGAAGATTGGGAGAATGTCTTTAGAAATAAAGATGAGAGGTGCAAGAAAGCAATCAACTATTACAATGTTTCTAATAAAGATCTTTTAAGTGATTAGAGTGGTAGAGACTTTTGAATTCGAAGTCTCAAGTCATAACTAGTTTATTTTATGACAAGCTTACTTTTTATTTATGTGTCCTTGTTTATAGAGACTTAGATTTCTTGCTTATGTTTTGAGTGCATGTATGACTTTTTATGATGATACATTGATACTTTTGTATTACTCTTAAATTTTTTTATAGGTTAAGCTCTATTTCTTATGATGTTACATATTATTGTAAGGATGATTGTGATAGGAAGTGGATGCAATTTCAACAAAATAAAAAAAATGGCACAAGAAATTTAAGAAGAAGAACACATAAGAACACTTTTTTTATTGAAAGAATTATGAAGGAAAACACAGGATACAGTTGGATATTCAATTGGAGAGGAAGATTCGGTTCTTCCAAATCCCTAGCCGTCGGCTAGAGCCCTCACAATCTAAGCAAAACTAATTTCAGCAAAATCAAGCATAAAAAAAAACCTGAACCCTAGGGTAAACCACCTACATAAAGCATACAATAATAAGGCAAATAAAAAAACAATCCATTTCTTTGAATTTTCCCTCCTAGCCACGCCCATCTCCCTTTGAATTATCCCCTTGGGCCCCACCCCAAAGGGGGATGGATCTTAATGCAGGCGGGAGTTCTGCCTGCTACAAACCATGGCCGGTCCAGGAGGAACCGGTCCATCAGATTGCTTTCAAATGCTTTATTTTTTAGATTTTAATTGATTTAATTATTTAATTTTGAGTGTTATGGCTCAAAATGCCTTAAGGTTTATGCGCCACCTCATAAAAAGAAAATACATTAATATCTGATTGCACAATTTCAAACCTTAGATGCAATCATCTATTATTATAAACAAAATAGAAAATAGCTTAAATTTAGGAAACGGAAAGGTAATGTTGGGAGAAAGGAAGAGAATTAAATGCAAGAACAATATGGCCAACAATAACAATAGCAACAACAACATTAAGACTTTATTCCATTACGTTGGGTCGACTACATGAGTCTTTTTTCTCCGTTGTGTCCTATTATGTAATACAATGCATTAATTGATTTGTGTCATGATTGTTCAACAAGTTTTATACTAGTTGTTGACTACCTAACACAACTCTCCATTTTTCTCATCTAAGGCTTGCAACCAGCAACAACAATGTTAAGAAAACTATGGCCATTAATAGGATTTCAGAAATCATTGAAAAGAAAAATTACAAAATCAATCAGTATTTTGAAATTATTTTTAATTTTTTCCATTATTTATTCCCTTCTAAATTAGAAGTTTAAGTAGCATTAGTACGCATTTATTCTTGGAGTGAGATGTCTTCATCCATTTCTATGAAGTTAAAAGGCAAGAAGGAACCATGAAATTAAGTAAAGGGCAAGGATTTTATAATAGTAGAAGCACATGCCATTTTTTATATAGTAGTATAGATATATGAATACTTTGCATAATTCTAATGGTGTGGGCATTTAAATGTATTTTGTCATGCTTATTCTAAGTGGATTATCATATATAGCTATTAAGACAATGCATTGAAGCATGTGTTTGTATATGTGCAATATAAAAAACATCATAAGTGCTTGCTTGCTTGCTTGCAATCATGGGTAGATGCTTGCGGATATGCACTATTAGAATTGCATTGAGAGGCATGTAAGTGTGCCCTGCCCAACCTCTGATTTGTGTGTACGCACATGCATTTGCATTAATGTAGTCTATGATGCACCAATACTTCTCCTCAAAGAGGTTGTAGTGTCTGACACCTATCCGACACGTCACGCGTCCGACACACCTTTGACATGTGTCGGACACTCCGAAAATATGTCCGATTAAAAAAACATTAAAAACAAATTAGACACGCGTGTCCGACACTCGTGTCTTAAATATTTTTTGATTTTTTTTAAAATATAATATCTTGTATTTACATTTTTTATTTATTGAAAATATAAAAACTAAATTTCTTATCACCAAATCAATCCAGCACTTAATACCTCATTCATCGAATATTCTCATTTTCATTTCTCTTTGACAGGTCACGACTTTGGTTTCACAACAATGCCCAATGTCATCTGAACATAGACGTCTGACGTCATTACAACACCGATATTTCAAAACCATCTCAACATTAAAGTCCGATACTGCCTTGACATTGATACTCGACGTTAACAATTTCTACACCCACAACTTGACTGCTCATTTTTGTCCGTCGTCTTCTTAACATCGATTACCAACACCTTCTCAACATCGACGACCAATGCCCTCTTAACATTGACTCTCGATACTTCATAACATCGATGCCCGACTCTCGATAGTATTGTCTCTCTTCTCTCAATGTCTGATACACGGTATCGACGCTCGACATCTTAATGTTAATTATTTTAAGCTCAAATTCTAGTTAAATAGCTTATTATTTATAAATTATTTTTAATATTATATCTATCAATTTTTATACACTATTTTTAAAATATAAAAATTATAATACCGTGTCCGTGTCCTATATTTTCAATAATTGACGTATTCCGTGTCTGTGTCGTGTCGTATCCGTGTCATGTTCGTGTTTGTGCATCATAGAATGTAGTTAAAAAAATGCATAGGGCTGATAGGTGCATGTACGCATACTTGTGTATATGGACTTGCTCATATGCATATGCAGTTGTATATTATGAGACTTGCACATCTCAGTCAATTCATGCATAAAGAAGATATATTATGAAGGCATATGTGTGTGTGTGTATATATATATATATATGTTTGTAACTATGCTAGCATGCATGTGCATATGCTTGTCATTTTCAGTAGGCTTTACCTTCTTTCGTGCATTTATATCTATAAACATGCAAGTTTGTTGCACATATGTTCGTACATATCGATCCAAGCATAATTTATCTGTTTTAGCAGATTCTACTGCCTTAATATGCAAGTAACTTGTAATTTTAATGTTTTCATTCCAGACTGATCCAGATTTTGACTTGGATATTAAAGAAGATGTGCAAGAAGAGTGCTCAAAGTTTGGTACGGTAAAGCACATCTTTGTGGAAAAGTAAGAGATAATTGTTCACACTTCTTTCACTTGGTTTTTGTATTCTTTTGTTTACTCTGAAGCAATTCATTGTGTCATTTCTATGAATGTTAGAGTTGCCTAATGAGCTGTGTTTTGAACCTAACACCTTGAAGCAAGTTACCAATATGATTATTGATATGACTAGGTTTGTTCTAGAAAATCTTGCACTTTATTCTTTATTTGTTTTATAAAGCATGTATTTTATAACTTTGATTATTACGTACTTATTAGGAGTTTAGTCCTAGAAAATTAATTGTCAGCACTATGACGGGATTAGAAAAGTAATAATGAAAATTGAAACTTCTAAGCTTTCTCCTACATGAATGGAATTTTGAAGCTTTGATACAGCGTAATGAATTTAGAAACCCAAACTCAATTTCTGTGTAAAATTTAGGTAATGTAAATAACGGCCAAACGGGATTCTACTAAAATTATGTCAAATCTTGATGGAAAGAAGGAAAGAAAAATGCAAGACCTTTTTAATTTTGCTAGAGAAATATGAGTTTAATTTTTTGTGAACATTTGTTGCTAGATTTAATCAATCTTAAATCAGGAAAACATTTGTTTCCTAATTGCAGCTAAATTTATTACAAGGTTTTGAATCAAAATCCTATCTACAGCCTCTTAAATCTGCGACAGATTTGTTTTCTGAACATAGTAAAATTTATCACAATGTTTTAAATCAAATTCCATCTACTTTTCTGAAACAAAACCGACTACCTTATCTTATAAAAGCAGGATTAGAAGTCACGGGTTGACTGATGAAAAACATATCTGTAGTTTTTTGGTAGAAGTCTTGCTTTTCTTAACTTAGGCTATCAACTCCGTAAAAACATTCCGCCAGTCTTCCCTTTCAATCTTGATGCTATCAAAAGGTTGTCGGAGATGGAAGCTTGGAAGTAGGTTAGAAGATTGCAAGTCGAGGATCTTCTTGGGTGGTCCTCAGGAGACTGATGGTGATAGAGACTGATGATGAGACTGCTTGAAGAAACCGATTGCAATAGGGCCAATGACAGTTGGGAGTGAGCTTTGCACCATATTTCTCTTGGAGTCTTGATAGCTAGCAATGCAAGGTTTTGGGTGTTGGTGGTTGGAGGCTGTGACATACTCAGATGGTGAGAGTGTTTGGTGGCATGAGCAAAAGAGTGAAGTTGGTGGATAGTAAGGACTAAGGAGGATTGAGGACCAAAGTTTTCTATGTAGTTGAAGAAGGAAAGAAGTCGACAAAAAAAAGTGTTAAAGGAAAAGGATAAATGTTATTTTATATAATAATATATTGTGTTATTATATATTGGCTTACTTTGTATAATGTTATTTAATATTATAATATATTGTGTTATTATTTATTGGCTTACTTTTGTACAAATGTTATTTAATATAATAATATATTGTGTTATTATAAAGGAATTAAGTTAATGTGTCATACTTTAAAACTATGGGAGAGAGTTATGGAGCATAGGTTGTGGCGTGACACTAATGTTTCTCAAAATCAATTTGGGTTCATGCCAGGTAGGTCTACTATGGAAGCTATACATTTATTGAGAGGTTTGATGGAGAAGTATTGGAGAGAATAAGGAGGATCTACATATGATTTTTATTGATTTAGAGAAAGCATATGATAAAGTTCCAAGAGAAGTGCTATGGAGAGTTCTACATAAGAAAGGGTTTAATAATGCTTATATTCAAGTCATTAAGGCTATGTATGCAGGAGTTGTTACTTGTGTTCAAACACAAGATGGTTTGACCAAGTATTTTCCTATTTCAGTTGGATTACATCAAGGACCAACATTAAGCCTATATCTTTTTGCTTTAGTCATAGATGTTCTCACTTGACATTTGCAAGAGGTTGTAACCTGGTGTATGCTTTTTGCTGATGATATTCTTCTTGTTGATAAGACTAGAGAGGGAATTGAAGGTAAACTTGAATTATGGAGGTCAACCTTAGAGTCTAAAGGCTTTCATTTGAGTAGATCTAAAATTGAATATATGGAGTGTAATTTAGTAATAATAGATCTAGTGGGGGGATTGTGACTTTGGACGATCAAGTCATTAATAAGAACACACGTTTTAGATATCTTGGGTCTATTGTTTAGAGTGATGGTGAAATAGATTGGGATATTATTTAGTAGAATTCAGTTGGATGGTTGAAGTGGAGGAATGCATCGGGCTTGTTATGTGATAGAAAAGTCCCTCTCAAACTTAAGGGAAAATTCTATAAGATGGTAGTAAGACCTACAATGCTTTATGGTGCGGAATGTTGGCCATTAAAAGAGAAGCATAATATTAAGTTAAGTGTTGCAGAGATGAGGATGCTCAGGTGGATGAGTGGCTTTACTCATAAAGACTGGATATGAAATGAGCATATCGACTCTGATGATTAAGTTTTTATTCTAAGCTTATTTTCATTGCTATTAGAAAGCTGGTGTAGAGTTGTGACAATGGTCAATTTTTTATGTGGTCATATAAGGCAAAGCTCAATAGTGTTTAGATCTTGATCATAAATGAGGATATTAGGCTACTAGAATCAGGTGAAGTCTCTTCTATCATTGTTTTGAATCTTAAACGTGGAGGAAGAACTATAAAAGGAGCAACCATGAAGGTATATTTAAATCTCAAATGGGATGTTAATTTAAAGGTCGTAGTGGTGCTTGCTTGCAATGTGGGAAAATTGGCCACATGAAATGAGGCTATCTTTTCAGGATGGTGGGCAAAGCTCAAGTTAGATGGATGAATATATGAATGCTACAACTAACAAGATCTATGATGTATTAATCCTTGATCCTAATAACCTTATGGGGTCCTAGGTCTTAGCCTCTGGTGCGTCTTTTTAGTTTGCTCCATATAAAGGGTTTATATTTAAGAGTTGTGAAGGTTGTGAAGGAGGTTATGTGCCCTTATGTATTGTAGGAGTTGGTGACATACAATTTATGGTGAATGAGACAACATGGAAGATTTACAACGTGTGATGTGCATTCTAGCTTGAAAAAGAACTTGATCTCAATTGAACTTTTGGATGAAGAATGGTGCAACTTGACCTTCTATATTGATACTGAAAAGTGCCCAAGGGTGTTATGGTGGTAACAAGTGAAAGGAAAAATGACTCCATATATATAGGTTCAAATATCAAAACAACAGGAGTAGCTATGAACCCAAATGTTGACTCTAACAAATGGCATTGAAGGCTTGGATGTATGGGTGAGAATAGAATATGAATACCACATTCAAAATATAAACATTCCAATTTGAAGTCTCTGGATTTTAGGCTCTGTGAATTTTGACTGTGGCAAGCAAAGGAATTTTAGTCTTGCATTGGTTGAAAGGGAATCCAAAAAAGTTGGAGCTTGTAGACATTGATGCCTAGGGACCATCTAAACTATTATCTCTTGGAGGTTGTACTACGTCACCTTCATTAATGATTCAACCTATAAAGTGTGGGTTTCTTTTGATGCGATTTCTCGGTTCAAAAGATAGAAAGATAGGTGGAGAATGGGTTTGGTGTGAATTATAAGTGCGTAAGATTAGATAGCATGGGAGGTTATTACAACTAGGAGTTCATTGAATATTTCGTAACTAGCGGAATATTCATGGAGATAGAACATTGGGAATATTGCATTGATATTGTTTTTGGGTGAACACTGAGTATTTTTTTTATTTGATCAATTGAGGACCCTTAACTCTTGGGTTATGAGCTATTTGACTGAGTTTAAATTGGCGAGGAGATAAAACTTTTTTCATTTAAAGGTTCTCGGATGTCTTGTTGATATGCATGTGAAATTTACTATACTTTATTAATTGAGTTAATGATCTTGACTGTTGATTTTGGAATGATACTAATCGAAAGATTATCAGGAGTGGGAGACTTAACTTCAATGAGATTATCTCATACAAAGATAAGTCTAACAATGTAAGAAGACATGTCTACCTGGGTGTGAGTAAGTGGAGATTGAGGAGATATTTAATGGTGTGCACGGTGGCCAAGTGATTGAGATTATCGAGATACATGCAAAGATGAAAATGCTTATGGTTGAGTAGAGAGGATCTTTATAGATTGATGTAGGCGGGGGGGGGGGGGGGGGGGGGGGGGGGGGGGGTGGGGTCTCCACATCACAAAATTTTCTTGTTGTTCTTGGGCTTGGTAGCCTTGGTTTGCTAGCTTGGATGGTTCCCTTTTGGTGGTTGCTGGCTCTCGGGTTGGGTTTGTGGCTCTCGGTTTTGAGCTGGTTTTGGAGTTATGGTTTGGGTGAGCTGAAGTTTAGCTCATTAATTCCTAAAGGCATGAAGTAGAAGCTCATAAATGGGAAAAGGTATGGAGTGGCTTGTGTCTCTTTCCCTTCCCTTGTGTCTTCTCGGTTTCCTCCTTGCTCTCCTCGGTTTTGGTGGCTTTTTGCTATTCCCATGTACTGCTGGTTGGTTTCCCCTTGTTACCTCCTCGGGTCCCTCATCTGGCTGGTTTTCCCTTGTGTGCTTGGTTTCTTTGTGGCTCTTTGGGTCTTGGCTGGGTGGTTTTCCTGTGGCTGCTTGGGGGAGGTTTTCCCTGATTTCTGTGGCTCTTTGGGTCTTGGCTGGGTGGTTTTCCCGTGGCTTTTTGAGGGAGGTTTTCCATGGCTTTGCATTAAATTTTCTCTGGTTCCTGTACCAATTAATGGGGCTGCTGTTGGAGACTTTTGGCCTTCATCTCCCCCTCTTTTCATTGGTTTAATTGGAGGTGCTTTGGCTGTTGGGTTTCCTCTCTCTTGCCTATAAATATGAGATGTTTTGGAGAGGAAAAAGAGAGAGTTATGTGACCAATATTTGGAAAGAAACCTGAGGGTTTTTAGGATTGCTTGCGAGCAATGTCTCTTCTTCTTCTCTCCTTCTAGGAAAGCTTGCGAGCTTCTCCTCCTTTCTTCTCGGCTTCTAACCCCTTCTTCTCTACGCAAGTGTCCACTCCAACTGTATCCTTCTTCTCAAATGAATGAAAGCAACTTTAGGTGAATTTTATGTTTGTCCATGTAAGTCAAAGTTTGTAAGAGTCTTTATTCTATAAAAAGTGTCATTTTGGGTATTTTGAGTATCTTTTTAATTACCTACTAAGACTTTGTTTTTATTTGCAAAAATTAGGGGTTTGTCCTAATTTTTGCTTACATCATAGATGCATATATGTTGACAAATATACTTTGTTGATTTTATTACTTTCTACTAGTTGATGTGGTGAACTTAAAAAAGCAAAGCAATGCAAGATAAATAAATACATTGTCAAATAGGAGCTACTAAGAACATGGGGGAGTTGTAGGGCAAATGATGTTTCGGGTCAATAAGGAGCACATTAACAACGCAATATGAAAATTAAGCATTTAATTCGATCTGAGATAGATTGATAGGTTACCACTAATATATTTACGTAATAAAATCCCTCATTCAACTTTCATGGATGATTACTAGGGATTGTTGTAAGAGATGCCTCTCAAGACAATATTTATTACATCATAATAGAATTTACTACAAAGTTTTTAATCAAAATCCTATTTAGTCTATTGAAACAAAACTCTAGCCTTATTATCCTATTAAAGTAGGAGTTGATGTTATTGGGTGATAGATATTTGGAGTTTTGTATTAGAACTGTAAGGCTTGCATCTTAACTCTGATGATCTCTGATGAATTGGTTTGTACGTTTTGAGGAAGAAGTTGATAAGTGATTTTATGTAACGCTTATGAATGGAAGGGAGGCTATCAGAGATTATTTCAGGTTCAAAAGACTTAGAGCAGTCCAACATTCTTGGGCAGCTGAGAGCAATGAGGGGAAATGGTATTTGGTTCTTGTTTGAGTGGTTAGAGCTTCTGGGATTAATATGTAGGACCTATAATGGGTTGAGGCAGTTTTGTAGTTGAACTAGAAGTCTTGCTTCTTAATTCCGATCTTTTATAATGCCATGGTGATTATGCTCTGAGATGGATGTGGATGAGCTTATTGTCTCGATCATATTACGTTTATCTAAATGGAACAAAAAAAAAGTTGCGCTAAGTTTTATCTAGATGATAGTGAAATGAAAGTGATGTAAAGCTATTCGGGTTGTGTGATGTAAGCATGGTATGGTTTGTGGTGGTGGTGGGTGCGGGTTAGAAGGAATCAACTTTTTGTCATTCTAGTAAGGTAAAATTTTAAAAAGGAGCCTAGGAATAATTTAATTAAGTTAAAGGAATGAGATTACTGGAAATTTTAAAAAGAAGTAAAAAATCAAAACAAATTGGCGTTTTCTTAGAAAACACCAAATGGTTTTGCATTTCTATTGAAAATGCCAAAAATGATTTTAGGTATTCTAATAATTCCTGATTTACATATTCATAAACAGATTTAATATAAAATTAATTAAAAAAATTAACAACAACAACAACAACAACATCAAGCCTTTATCCCACTACGTGGGGTCGGCTACATGAATCCTTTTTCTCCATTGTGTCCTATTAAAAGTCAAATTCTCGTTTAAATCTAATAAAGAAAGATCATTTCTAATATTTTCTAACCAAGTCTTTTTAGGTCTACCTCTACCTTTCTTAACATAAGTCAAATCTAAGACCTCTACTTTCCTAACCGGGTCATCGGGAGGCCGCCGTTTTACGTGACCAAACCATCTAAGGCGACTCTCTCTAATCTTATCTTCCACTGGAGCTACTCCAACCTTTTCACGAATATGCTCATTTCGTATCCTATCTCTAAGGGTAAAGCCACTCATCCACCTGAGCATCCTCATCTCTGCAACACTTAACTTAGAATTATGCTTCTCTTTTAATGGCCAACATTCAGCACCATAAAGCATTGCAGGTCTCACCACCATCTTATAGAATTTTCCCTTAAGTTTGAGGGGTACTTTTCTATCACACAATAAGCCCGATGCATTCCTCCACTTCAACCATCCAACTTGGATTCTGCTGATAATATCCCCATCTATATCACCATCACTCTGAACAATAGATCCAAGATATCTAAAACGTGTACTCTTATTAATGACTTGATCGGCCAAAGTCACAATGCCCTCACTAGGTCTATTATTACTAAAATTACACTCCATATATTCCGTTTTAGATCTACTCAAGCGAAAACCTTTAGACTCTAAGATTGACCTCCACAATTCTAGTTTACCTTCAACTCCCTCTCTAGTCTTATCAACAAGAAGAATATCATCAGCAAAAAGCATACACCAAGGTACATCCTCTTGCAAATGTCTAGTGAGAACATCGATGACTAAAGCAAAAAGATATGGGCTTAAGGCTGATCCTTGGTGTAATCCAACCGAAATAGGAAAATACTTGGTCAAACCACCTTGTGTTTGAACACAAGTAATAGCTCCTGCATACATATCTTTAATGATTTGAATATAAGCGTTATTAACTTCTTTCTTTTCAAGAACTCTCCATAGCACTTCTCTTGGAACTTTATCATATGCTTTTTCTAAATCAATAAATATCATATGTAAATCCCTTATTCTCTCTATATTTCTCCATCAAACCTCTTAATAAATGTATGGCTTCCATAGTAGACCTACCCGGCATAAATCCAAATTGATTTTGAGAAACATTAGTATCACGTCGTAACCTATGCTCCATAACTCGTTCCCATAGTTTTAAAGTATGACACATTAACTTAATTCCTCTATAATTCGCACAATCTTGTGCATCACCTTTATTCTTAAAAATAGGGATTAACACACTCATTCTCCACTCATCTGACATCTTTTTAGTCTTCAAAACAGTATTAAAAAGTTTAGTAAGCCAAGAAATTCCTTCATCTCCTAAGCATTTCCACACCTTTATTGGAATATCATCAGGTCCAACAGCTTTTCCACCCTTCATTTTCTTTAAAGCCTCTCTAACTTCGGTTTTACTAATACGCCGATAAAAACAGAAATCTTTATTTTCATTTAAGGTGCTAAGGTCACTACAGTCAATTTTATTTTCACATTCTTCATTAAAAAGTTTAGCAAAATATCTCATCCACCTTTGTTGAATATCATCTTCTAAAAAAAGTACTTTTTGATCTTCATCCTTAATACACTTCACTTGAACTAAATCCTTACTACTCCTATCTCTTTGTTTGGCTAGCTTATACATATATCTTTCTCCCTCCTTAGTATCTAATCTATTATATAAATCACTAAAAGCTAAACTCTTTGCATCACATATTGCTTTCTTAGATTCCTTACGTGTCTCTTTATATAATTTCCAATTATCAGAATTTTTACAATTAAACCAATTTTTATAACAAATCTTCTTATTTTTAATCTTTTCTTGCACATTTGGATTCCACCACCAACTATTTTTACTATTAGGAGCTTTTCCTTTTGAAACTCCAAGCACATCTTTTGCAATATTCTTAATATTACTAGCCACTTTTTCCCACATAACATTAGCATCCTCATACACAGACAAAATCTTAAGATCTAAAATCTTACTCTCAAAAAAATTTTTGTTAATATTCTTTAAATGCCCCCATCTAATCCTAGGAAAACATTTTACTTTATTTTTTAATTTCTTCTCCATTATCTTCAAGTCCAAAACTAATAAACGATGTTGGGTACATAAGTTTTCACTCGGAATAACTTTACAATCTTTGCAATCTAAACGATCTAATTTCCTTATAAGAAAATAATCAATCTGAGTTGTATTATATCCATTTTTATAAGTAATGAGATGCTCATTCCTTTTCTTAAATAATGTATTAGCAATTAAAAAATCATAAGCTAAACAAAAATCTAATATGAACTTACCACCTTCATTTGTCGTTCCAAACCCATGGCCACCATGAATGCTTTTAAAATCATCCACCTCTCTACCAACATGTCCATTTAAATCTCCTCCAATAAAAACTCTTTCTTCAAGAGGTATCTTTTGTATTAATTCTTCTAAGTCATTCCAAAATTTTAATTTTGAATTCATATCCAAACCCACTTGAGGAGCATAAGCACTTATAATGTTAACAATCTTAGCATCAACAACAATCTTTAAAGCTATAATTCTATCTCCAATTCTATTAATATTTATAACATTATCCTTCAAACTCTTATCTAAAATCACACCTACACCATTTCTAGTACGACTCCTACCCGAATACCAAAGTTTAAATCCTAAACTATCAATCTCCTTAGCCTTCTCTCCAACCCATTTAGTTTCCTGAATGCACAGAATATTTATCTTCCTATGAATCATAATATCTATTAATTCCATTAATTTTCCTGTAAGGGAACCTATATTCCAAGTTCCTATCCTAATTTTAGTTTCATGGACTAGCTTCTTTGCCCACATCCGTCCTTGATGTGGTAACCCTTGCCTATTTAACACTGCACCCGGGCGGCGGTGCAGCGGCCCTTGCACACTTGTCGCTGTATTCAGGCCATACAACGCGTTGCTTCCAGGGGACGCCCTAGCATTAACACAATTTCTTAAAGGATTCATGTCATTATTATTCGACAAGTTTTACGCTGGCTGTCGACTACCTAACGCAACCCTCCACTTTTCTCATCCAGGACTTGGGACCTGGCAACGGCAGTGTTAATTAAAAAAAAAAAAAATTAAATAAGAAATAAATTTAATTAAAGTGATGATTACATATTTTGATTATGATTAATTAAATTTTATTTTACTTCAGTTATAAATTAAAAAATATTTTAGTAATATATGGAGTGTAATTTTAGTAATAATAGACCTAATGAGGGCATTGTGACTTTGGCCGATCAAGTCATTAATAAGAGTACACGTTTTAGATATCTTGGATCTATTGTTCAGAGTGATGGTGATATAGATGGGGATATTATCAGCAGAATCCAAGTTGGATGGTTGAAGTGGAGGAATGCATCGGGCTTATTGTGTGATAGAAAAGTACCCCTCAAACTTAAGGGAAAATTCTATAAGATGGTGGTGAGACCTGCAATGCTTTATGGTGCTGAATGTTGGCCATTAAAAGAGAAGCATAATTCTAAGTTAAGTGTTGCAGAGATGAGGATGCTCAGGTGGATGAGTGGCTTTACCCTTAGAGATAGGATACGAAATGAGCATATTCGTGAAAAGGTTGGAGTAGCTCCAGTAGAAGATAAGATTAGAGAGAGTCGCCTTAGATGGTTTGGTCACGTAAAACGGCGGCCTCCCGATGACCCGGTTAGGAAAGTAGAGGTCTTAGATTTGACTTATGTTAAGAAAGGTAGAGGTAGACCTAAAAAGACTTGGTTAGAAAATATTAGAAATGATCTTTCTTTATTAGATTTAAACGAGAATTTGACTTTTAATAGGACACAATGGAGAAAAAGGATTCATGTAACCGACCCCACGTAGTGGGATAAAGGCTTGATGTTGTTGTTGTTGTTGTTGTATAAATTAAAAAATATTAAATGTTTTTCCTCGATTTGATTAGAAATTATTAGATTAGATCATCAAATTATTTTGCACCTATAGATTAATATCAATTTGTCTTTAAAGTTATTAATATTAGAAAATTAATTTTATTGATATTAAACATTTTTTTAAATTTCATAGTGTCACTTTTTCCTTGAAAGCTATTCAAATTAGAAAGAAAATTAGATTTTGAGAAAAACTGACATGGTTGAAATTCAATGATATTTTTTAATGTAAAAATTGATTATTATAAGCCTTTGCACCTTTAGTATTAAATGTTTAGAAAATTAGATCGATATTGACACTATAAACTAATTAATATTTAAATTTATATGACTTCTTCGTGTTCAAATTAACAGTTAGAAAGTTAATGATTACTTTAATTAAAATTATTTATAAATTTATATGACTTGTTCATGATGAAACTTCAAAAGGGTTAGAAAATATACTTCTGCACCTTTAGTATTATAAATTTTATTATGCTTCAATTATAAATTAATGATCAATGATATTTAAAACTAACTATTACATTTAGTTTATAAATTAATGATCTATAACATCAATCAAAACTATTTTTTCGGAATTAATTACAAAAAACATATAACAAGTTTTAAAATTAACGATTACATTTAGTTTTTAAATTTAGTTAAATATTAATTAGTTTATAATTGAAACATAATAAAATTTAAATTAATCTTAATCAAATATAGAATAATAACTTTAATTAAATTTATTTCTTGTTTACAAATTTTTATTCAATATTTTAAATTAAATACTTATAATATTAAATAACTAATAAAATTATATCAATTTATTTGATTAAGTTTGGGTAATATTTAAGAAAAATAAAAAACATATAAAAAAAAGTTTGGGTAATATTTTAGCATCAGATTGCAAGTTGACCCATATTGATACAATGAACTTGATAGCATTTTCAGATCAAATCTAAACTTCAACTCTATTAACCTACAAAAATTAATTATATTAATATCATTTTTTAGCCATTTGATTAAAAATGAATGGTGATACTTTGATCATGAAATGAATCTGATGGTTCGACCAAAACAAAACCCGAATATCAGTTCCCGATTCTTGGAAGAAATGATTTTATTAGTGACTCAAACCAATTGGGAAATTGGCTCACTATTTAACTAGTTGAACCGACAGGTTTAATCTGATTTTCTAACCCTTTAATACTAAAGGTGCAAAAGTATATAATAATCAATTTTGTATAAGAAAATATTATTGAATTTTAACCCTGCCATTTTTTTTTCTCAAAATCTATTTTTCTTTCTAATTTTAATAGCATTCGATGAAACATAATATTATCAAATTTGGAAAAATGTATAATATCAGCACAATTAATTTTCTAATATTAATAACTTTATAGACAAAATTGATATTAATCTATAGGCGCAAAATAATTTGATGATCTAATTTAATAATTTATAATCAAATCGGTGAAAAATATTTAATATTATTTAATTTTATAAATTTTAGCTTAATCAAAATATGTAATAATCACTTTAATTAAATTTATTTCTTATTTAAAAAACTTTTTATTCATTTATTTTACATTAAATATATTTATGAATATGTAAAATCAGGAATTATTAGAATTGCTCCTTTTTAAATTTTTCTCTAATTCCGCTCCTTTCACTTTATTTTTCTCTAATGTCTTCTGGTTATCGGTGTTATGCCTGAATGCCAATTGGATTGTGTGGCAGCTTTAGTCACCTCAATGAAGTATCTTAGATGGTATGGAGAGAAGGCCAGCGTGGTAATTTTTCAGCTTCTGCATATGCTCCATGCATCAAACTTTGGCCCTAGTTTTAAGCTTTGCTTTCTAGAACATGCCCAAGAATGTGAAGGCAGACCTACATTGGTTTTCTGTTGTCTATTGAAAAGTAGAAGTTGAACATGCATGTGACCCTGATTTTGTGTGCTATGCAGTAGTAGAGCAGGTGTGGATAAATTATTTGGAGACCGTGGGGAATCATTTTGTCATGAGGGACCAGGGGGATGATGGGGCTGACCATGTATGTTTGAGGTTGCATTGCCGATCAATTGTGATGGTGCTGGGATGTCAAGTGTTGTGGAGCAGGACAACGTGGAATTGATGGAAATAGATATAATTGTACTTCTTTGTTTTGACATTGTAAGGTTCAGACCTCTCTCTCTCTCTCTCTCTCTCTTTCTGTGTGGGTTCAGAAAGGGCAGGTTTTGTATGGAGAGAAAAAGTTGGTTCTTGGTATTCCGATGTTCAAGGTTTTTGGATTCAAGAGAAAATCTGAGATATTGAAAGCCTTACCATTTTTGCCCAGGAAACAAAATCTGAGATACTGAATGGGTCAAAATTTTCCCAGAGGAAACAAAATCAGAAATCCTGGATTCATCTCCCATTCTTACCCCTCTTATTTTAAAAAGCAAAATTATAATGGAAATGTAGATTGTTGTGAAAAGTTGAAGTGCTTCATTTTGAATTATTGCTCTCATTTTTTTGTTCTATTCCAAACTTTTGTGCTTTCAAATTAGATACTCTCTTCATGCCAAGATTATAATATATAAGGCTAAATATAGCTGCTATATCTTGATGCTTGGAGCTTATCTTGTGTTACATGCCTGTCCAATAACAGAAATAGTGCTGGTTTTGTCTATCTACGATTTGAAACTACAAATGCAGCCATGAATGCACAGCGTGCACTTCATGGAAGGTGGTTTGCAGGAAAGATGATTACAGCCACTTTCATGGTATGCTATCTGCTACAGACTTGTTTTTCATTTGATTCTTTATATTTCTGACTGTGTTTGGTATTTACATTTTCAGCTTCCGCAGAACTATGAAGCAAAATTTCCTAATTGATTGATGTCAGATATCATACCATATTTGAAATTTTTGACCTTTGCTCCCTCAACAGCTCTTTTTTGGAGAGAAATTATATGGTATGATTCGTCCAACTCATTCTTTATCTGGTTTGCGTAGCTGCTGAGCTTTGGTTCTCAAGTCCTCTTCAGCGACGCTCTTCCACCCAAACGTGTTAGCCTTGATAAATAAATACAATGGAAATGGGCTCAGCAATGTCTCCTATGTTGTACTTGTTATTTAAGTTTTCTGGCAATATTTTTTCTTCTTTTTTGTGTTTTTTATTGGAGGGGGGGAATATGGGAATATTTCTAAGGTTAGCTTAGGGTACCCAAACTCCTAGAGATTCTGTAAGAACCCGTTGAACTGTTAGCGTGCAGTCACCAAATTTGTGATCCTAAGAACAGTTTTTTTTTTTTTTTTTATTGATAATTAGTATGCCGAAAGCTAAAAAGGAGGTTTGTTGGTTTGTTACTCATTTCACTTATTATGTGGTGCATATTTCTACATTTCATTTAATACTCTGTACTGTGTGTGTTCGGAGCATAGTTTCATGCACAATTAAACTGTGTGGGTTTTTGATCTTAGATATGCGACTTACTGTAAGGGAGAGGAGGATTTCATGATGGACCTTGTAAGGAAAGGTATCACAAATAGGTTGTGAATGATTTGATTTTTGGTCGATTCTTGTTAGCTCGAATTGGTTGATGGCTTAAGGTTTTGTTTGGGATTATTTTTTTAATGCTCTTAAAGCAATTTTTTAGTATAATTTTTGTACTAAAAAATTGTTTTAAGAAGCAGTAAAAAAAATCATCACAGATAAAGCCTAAATTTTGACGCCTAAATTTTGACGTGAAGAATTCAGCTTTGAGCCAATGCAGACTTCAATAGAATTGATCTTCAATTGGTTTGATATAGAAATGGGGATCCTTACTCTTTCCTAGGAATGAGCATACCTTGACATCTCTTTCTCTAGACATGGTTCATGATCCTCTCAGTGCCAAACAAAAACTATTATCCAATAACTTGCAGAGCTCTACTTACCTTCTTCTCTTAGTTCTTCATAGCTCAATAAATAAGAGAATTTTAACTTTTTTTTTCCTTTTTTTATATTATTATTTACTATTATTCTGTTTTCATTATTTTTCTCAGCTCCTATAAGGAGTTGTTTTGTTTATCCTCTCTGGCACAATAAATTATCCCATAAAATTTTATAATACATATAGGTCGTTGATTGAACAACTCAAAATATTTGCGTAATTTCTTTTGGCCCCTTTGTATGTTGCTTTCCTCTTAACTCCTCATTGAGCATTCTCTAGAAATTGTGTATTATCTTTTCTTTATGAACTTTTAGGCATGTATTAGGAGTGTAAATAAGTTGAGCTATGCTTAAGCTTAATATTAATTGAGCTTAAGCTTCACATTAATTGAGTTAATCTTGAGATTGAGCTTCATTTTTTAAGTTTGAATTGGCTCACGAGCTAACTTATTTATTATGAAAGAGAAAATAATTTTGATTTAAATAATTGTTGTAATAGAATGGCAAAAATCATGAAAATTATAGAGAAAATAATAAGAAATTACTTAATATAAAAAGTTAGATATAAATTTTAGATATTTTTAATGATTTTAGACTTAGATCTGTTTAAAATTTATTTAAAGTGTATTTATATTAATATTTTTAAACTAGTTGACTCACGAGCTAAAGTTAGGACTAGCTCAAGTTTGTCTCTTTTGCTTATTGAGCTCAACTCATGAGTCATTTATCGAGCCGAGTTTAATTTAGCTCATGAATTCATTTGAATTAGCTACACTTCAAGCATGTACTCTGAGTAGCCACCTCAGCTTAATATTTTTTTCCTCTTAATACCCCATTAACAAAAATCTTGTCCTCAAGATCAAATTGAGAAATCATAATAAAAAAATTAATGGAGGTGGAGCCCATCCATCCAACCATACTTTCTCAATTGAGTCCTTATGTATTAGATTAAAAAATAAAATTGCAAGAGATAATCTTGATTAGTGGGGACTTTAAAACCTTGGTCATTACTTCAAAAGAATAAATAATGCAGGTTCTTTTCATCAAGAATTATATCAATGATTATTTCAAAATTTATAATTAGTAGCATATCCAACATAGTGCATGAATCTTCATAAGGAAGCTTATCTTGATTTTATCCTTAAGCTTGATGAAAAAGAGACATATTGTCCTCCACCTTATCATATTTCATCTTTGCTTCCATAATGTTAAAATAATGCATTCTAATTTTTTATATTAAATAAGAAGTAGTTAATATAGAAACTATGAATGATGCGCATGATTTATGTTAAAAAAGCAATTCAAGGTTCATCTATTTTAGCGTAATATCCTTCAACCATAAAGGTTTATGGGACAGCTTTTTTATTATTTTTTAAAGCAATTTTTCAGTAAAAAATTTTGTACTAAAAATTATTTTAAAAAACAGTAAGAAAGCTGTCCCAAACGAAACTAAAGACAAACGCTACTTTATGTTCATGATCGTTGAGTCTCGCACAACAATCCTTAATCAAATACTTAATCATATTCAATGAACAAAAATATTATATGAATTGTCGCAATTGATAAGTTTCAAAAAAAATTAAAATACAAAAAATTGTATTTAAAAAGAAATTATAAAATATTTGAGATACGTGTGTGGGATATGCATGTCTAATTTAATTTTAGTATTTTTGCAATCAGACATGCATTCAGTGTAATTGATACATATCGGAAGTGTGTCAAATCCGTGTCATATCTGATATGCCAAACACTATATAACCCTTTGAGGAAAAATGAAGGTGCATCATAGTGTAAAACATAAGAGAAGAAAACCCCAGTATAAAAACAGCCATTCCACTCTCCAAAGGCAAATTAGAAAAGAGAACATGAAGCAATTGTTCTCAGTTGAGGTAAAAAAGTTATAAAGTTTATATTTTAAATTTATGGTAAAAGTATAAATACATTACGTTTTTTATTTTTAATCCATTTGAACTGATTTGGTAGTAATATGGCTGTTATAAAAGTTCTAATAAATGTTTAGCTAGTCTAGGAAATTCTGGAGAAGCTCAACTACAGGTGTTAACAAGTTGAGTTGAGCTCGAGTCACCCCAGGTTATAGCTTGAGCTAGAGCTTGATTTAACTAATCAAGTTTGACCTTGAGCGAGCTCGAGTTTTATTTTATAGGTTCGAGCTAGCTCACGAGCCGGCTCGTTTATTTTGAAAGAGAGAAAATGCTTATGATTCAAACAACTATTATAATAAAATGATAAAATAATCAAGAAATTTAAAAGAAAAATAATGAAGAATCGCCTAATATAAGAAAATAAGGTGTAAATTATAAATATTTTTAACAACTTTGTACTTAAATCTTGAATACTAATATATCTTAAGTAAATGTTATATTCATATTCTTTAAATGAACCGGATCGCAGGCTAATGAGTCGAGATAGGGCTAGCTTAAACTTGGCTCATTAGTGTAACACCAACATATTCGTCCATAGTTCCACCTATTCTGACCCGATTTGATTTAAGGTAATCCACTAAATTTCTATATTTGAATCATTCTGTATGTGTATGAAAATGTTTTGTATGCATGTGAAAATTTTGCATGGGCTCTGAAGCGAGTCCAGGGGTCCATGTGTATGTTCATGAAATCTGAAAAATTTTCCATGGGGAGCTACAGCGTTGGGTATGGTGATGCTGCGACTCCGAGCTCTCTGGAATTTAAGAAATTAATTCTGCGTGGAGGCACTCGGGGTGGCGCTATGGCGCACGTGATTAAGTGCCGTGATGCTTGACAGAATTTTTATATTAAAAATATTATTTTCTACTAAACCATTTCATTTCACTCCATTGAGACAACCAGCTAGATAAGAGAGGAGGAATCATAGAGAGAGAAAGCTATTTTTGGGCAACTCCAATCCATTTTCAACTATCAGGCAAGTTCTGAAAATAGTCCGGCTCGATGTAGGCTGCATTGTGTTTATCTCTGTTTTCAAAAATATAATTTTTTTTAAAAATTTTCTAATTTAATTTAGAACTCCGTCACTAAAAATGGGAATAATTTAATATCTACAAAGCTTTTACTGTGTAACTTTATGTATATTATAGATATAATAGTTTTGAGCATTTAGGTATTTTTTGGAGAATTTTTTCAAAGTAATTTAGAAAATATGAGGTTTTGACAAATTAAAAAAATTATGGTCCTAAAATATTGATGTAGTACAATTAAAGCTTCAAAATGATGCTCTCAACAATTTTTTAGTAATTTAATTATATTCTAAAATAGTGCATTTTTGCTCAGTAGTTCATTCCACTGTCTATAGTTAAAACATTCTGTTAAATTCTGAAATGAGTTTATTTATATTTATTTTATTGCAAAGCAATGAATTATATATTTATCTGCTTGAAATGTGTGATTCTATGGAGATCTGATGCGAGTGGAGGAAGTTATGTTCTTGTGCTAAACGTATATTCTGGTGTCAAAGGTAGATTCTGGTACTATCACAACAAGAAAATCTTATATTTCTGGCGGCCAAAATTCGCCAGAAATGAACAATATCCGCCAGACACATTGACTTTTTGGCAAATTTCCAGCGAAAAATGGGTTGACGGTAAAACGTGCGTCAAAAATACATTTCCGATGGAAATGAGTCCACCAGAATTATTTTCGACAGATTTACCAGCGGGCTTCCGGCGGAAATGTATTCCTAGAAACGATGTTTCCAGGTTATTGTTTCTGGTGGGTTTTCAACCAGCATTTATGGTGGAATATATCTGCCAGAATTATCGACGGTCAAGGTGTAGGTTATTTCTGCCAAGCAAACCGGTGGACCTTACCGACGAATTAGCCGCCGAAATGTCTGGCAAAACTATTCCATTGAAAATAGTATAGCAATTCGTCGTATCGACGTTTCTAGCAAATAATCTGCCAAAAACATAATCTAAAAGCAAAAAAATAGCCCTTTCTTTCAATTATTCCACAACACAACAATCCTGCAAAACATACATATATCATCCTCACATTCAACGTTGAACAGAAACACTAATGCTATATGTAATAAGACATTTAAGCACAAAAAGATATTCTACAATTATCAAATTGTTCTAAAATAAACAACAAGTTAGTTATACAATAAAAACGTATCATAAAATATACAAATACATAGTAATAAAATGTCTAATAATAACAAAAAGTCTAATTAGAATCTATTTTATCATTCTCCTTTATCGATGCTGGTTGCTTTCCACTGAACTACTCTCTCAGTCTCTACAACCCCTCCAATATCTGACTTTACTGCATCTGCATGTCAGCTTGAGATTTTTGAACTTAATCTAGCTCTGTTGTAAGGGTAGCCAACTTTTGGCTATACCAAGTCTCATGGCTGCTTACTGAGAAGCTGGAACTACCAGAGGTGTGCTCCTCATATACATAGGCTTGCAAGCCTAAACCATAAACCTGTCTTATCTGCATTCCATCTACTACTTGCGACCAAGTGAGGTGGTCGGAATAATCTACAGGTTTATATAAATGTTATAGTCTAGGAATTATGGGTAAGTAAAATATCCTACTAATTTGGACATCCTTCTACTTTCCTTTCATCCCAGACTTTGGTTTAAATCTTGGTGCAGTGTAATGGCGGCATGCAATCTCTAATAAATCATCTTTATAATATAACATGCATCTATTAACACAATAATCTACTTTTATATATGTCAAACCAAGTTTAAAAACCAACTTCTTAGTCTGATATAAATCTGTAGAAATTATGTTATTAGTTGGGTTGGTCTCCTTAAGTAGCCCAATGAATTAATTAAAACATTCACAAGGACATTATATTCTATATATTTATGCTTAATATCTTCATGGTAATAGATAACTTTGAGTGAGTAGAGCACCCCTTTTAAATTAGTTGTTAAGCAGCATACAATAAATCATAGAAGTTCCGTACCTCCTTATTTAGTGACTCTTCTATGTATTATTCAAACTATGTCCCAATTGCATCATAAACTAAGTCCTTGAGCATTCTGATATTGTCTTCCTTAACTATATTAGAACTTGTAGATGGGCCACATCGAGAATTGAAATATGGCTCGTACTCACCATGAGAAGTTTAATACCAATATTATGACATGAATCCTCTGTGATATTGATCAATAACTATCTCATCTGGTGTAAGGTGCACTTGATTTTTATATTTAGAATACAGACAACGAAACCTTCTATCCAAGATAAAGGAAGTCAGTTAACAAGCAGTCTGGATGAAAAAATTCACCCCATTTATAAACTCATCTATTAATATCTTTCGTCATTGAGCTAATCGGTTATACATCCAACTTCTTTTATTCCTAATATTCATAATATGATGAATTTATCCTACACATAATATGAAGTTATTAGAGATTAGAGTGACATCTATTAAAGAAAAAGTGATTGAAAAAAAGGCTTTAATTTATTTGAGCATGAGCAATAAAGGATAAATAATGTCATTATATGAGTTGATAAAACTAATGTCAGGGGATTATGAAGGAAAATGGATAGACCTAGAATTACATGGATAGAATTCAGAATGATATGCAAATCAGATGGTGATAATTGCTAGTCAACATAACTTAGCTCACTATGGCTTTTGAATTATATTCTTGTTAGCAGTAAGATATTATTTAGTACGCATTTTTCTCACTTCTTTAATATTATATCTAGAATGGATAGACCTAGAGTACACATTTTTCCTTAAAATGGATAGACCTTTTTTCTTGACATTGATAGCATTGACATAGAACTTTCATATAGACATCTATCTTTACAACAATAATAATAATATTAAGCCTTTATCCCACTATGTGGCGTCGTCAACATGAATCATTTTTCTCCATTATGTTCTATCAAGAGTCAAATTCTCATTTAAACCCAATAAAAAGGTCATTTCTAATATTTTTGAATCAAGTCATTTTAGGTCTACCTCTATCTTTCTTAATATAGGCCAAATGTTATAAACCTACTCTCATAACCAGGTCATCAAAAGGCTGATGTTTTATATGACCTAACCATCTAAGGTGACTCTTCCTAATATTAACTATCATTGGAGCTAGTCTAACCTTTTCATGTATATGCTCTTTTCTCATTCTATCCCTAAAAGTAAAGCCACTCATCTACCTGATCATCTTCATCTCTACAACACTTAACGTAATTGTATGCTTCTCTTTTAATGGACAACATTCTATCATAAAACAGGCCTAAAAAATAGGTCCCACAACCATCTTATGGAATTTTCCCTTAAGTTTGAGGGGTACATTTCTATCACAAAATAGGCCTAATTCATTCTTCAACTTCAACCATGCAACTTGAAGCAATTTCTTTTGAAGCAATGAAAAAAATGCTCAAACCAAAATGGTTATGGTTGAAAAACTTATGAAGAATAGCAACAAACGAGACGGCGAATGAGACGGCGAATGAGGCGGCGAACATCGGTGAACAGCAGAGAATAAGATGACGACCCATGGGATACGACTCACGCGAATGGGAGCAATGAACAGGAGTGGGAAAGGGAGAAATCACATAATAAGAGGGAAGACGATCATGAAATGCCGAGGGAATAAGAAATAGGGCTTGTTCCGGTGGTACACCCGACAGATTATCCACCGGTAATGGTTTTAACAAAAATTCTGCTGCAACTAATTTGATGGGTTTAAATAGGCCGGCGGATGTTCCACCAGCCATTCCGCCGAAAACTTTCTGGTGCAATTTCGCCAGCTTATTTTGTCAGCTTAATATAAGCTGACATCTTACCCAACAGCTATTCTGCCAAAAAATTTATGGCGGCATATCAACCGGAGACTTTTCATTGAAAATACCACCAATTTTGACATCGATATTTTTGACAGACTTTTATCCATTGAAACATCCGCCAGAAATAATGATTTTTCTATAGTATATATGCACATTATATTATGGTGCTATATATATCTTCTATTTCTGTGCTAAATATTAGGAGTCATAAGTGTCTATTTCTGAAATGCCAGCACGAGAGTCATAAGGTCCAGAGTTCTTCGAATTTTGTTCAAATGGGAGGCATGATCCCCTAAGAAAAATCTATTATTTTTTTGTTCTGATATATAAAGTATTTGTTTATTTACTTTTCTGATAACTACAAGCACTATGCTACTCAATATGGTGATTATTATGAACTATTTTTAAAACTCCTCTGAATGCTTATGATTTATTTAAAAATTTACATCAGTAAATCCGACCCACTAAGTTGTGTTGGCAAATAATTTATCGGCATTCTGTTTCAGAGTCTTGGAAAGAGAAGGTGCTGGTTGAGTAGTAGATTCAGGATCTGATCTATGTGAGTCTGTGTAGGTATTTCTTTTTTATTTTTTCTACATTCATAGCTAGTTATTTAAATTACTCTGTTATGTATTTCAATTTGTATCCATATATTATAATGTAATTGTCGTATATATATTTTGATGAATAATGAAAAGGAATTTTGTGAATGAGTTATTTTCTATATATTGGAAGTTATTAGAAGCTCTGTGGTTTGTTTTTTTTTTCATATTATATTGGAAAGAAAAAAATCTAAAAAAGTTTCCCAAAACATTGATCTTGTGTTGGCCTGTTGCAAGCCAACACGATAAGGCATGTTCTATTTGTTGGTCTTATCGGATTGGATTGTGACAGTTAGCTCATCGAGCTTGGCTCACAAGTCATTGATCGAGTAGAGCTCGAGCTGGCTCATAAGTCTGCTTGACTCACTTACACCCCTATGCTTAACTAGTCTTTACAAAGGTTGTAGTTCTACACAGGACAAAATGGGCTCGATTTCTGTGTTATTTGGTCAAAGAATACCTTAAAGGGAATTAATTTTATTCTCTATTAATAGGCAATTTTGACTCAAAATGATGTTTAAGATCAAATAGTTGTAAAATTAAGGCTCAATATTAAGTATAAAAGTTATGTTTTTTAGTTTAAATTTTAATACAAATTCAAGTAAATGTAGAAAATTGAAATCTCAACCAAATTTGATTCCAATTTTTTTTAAAAAAATATTTGAATGTAAAATATAATTATATTTTAATAATTAAATATTTTTGGCAATTTTTAGGAGCATTAATAGGATTTTGGAATGTTAGGTTGTTTGACCATATTGTGATAAATTGACTTTTTACTCAAAAATAAATATGGAAAAAATATTATGGAATAACTTAAAATGTATTTATGTGCTATCCAACTAATTTTGGGCTTACGTTCATTATTTTTTAGGATTTAGTAATGATCAAAACTCAGTTATATATTGAATCTAAATACACCTTAAACTTGTTCTAAGCTATAATCTTGGATGTTGAAGTTGTGATATATCCACTTGAATCTTCATGATATTGGACCTTTAAGTCCATTTCTAAGTGACCTTTAAGCTAGTAGTCGTGAAGTTCGAAATTTCTCATATTGGGGGCACAAATTATCGTTTTAAAAATACTTCCAATTCTTTTTATTTGAGTTTAGGCTTGACATTGGCAGTTTTAATTTTTTAGAGTAATTAATATAAAAGATAAATAAATAGAAAAATGATTTTAAATATATTTAATCAACTAAAACAATTGTGTATAACAAAACTAAAAAAGTTGTCCTTAAAATTGGCAAAATAAATGAGTTAAAAGCTAGTATGTTACCTTTTCTTAATGAACTTTTGGCTCAATGCAAGCATAGTTTGTTAAACATTCAATGGGTTGCACTTTTTATCAAAACTAATAAAAATTTTGAACATCATATCAAACAACATCTAAAACTAAAGAAAAAAATGAGATGTTGTAACTTTGTTATCTCATAATCATAATTAAATGACTAATACTTAATGGAACCCAAAATAGAGTTTAAGATATAATTTAAATGAATTGTAGATAGAAATATTATGAGAAATTCAATGTCTTCAATCATTTATGAATAATGAAAACCTTAGAATCATGATCTTCACATATAAAGATTGAAATAGCAATAGTTGCTACTTTAAAATTCACTTGAAAATAAAATTTTTTAATAAATTAATCTTTTTTTTAGTATAACTTAGGTGTATTGCCTCATTAGGTTTTTAGAAGCTTCACAAAGTTAACTAGAAGATTAGGGACTAGACTTTCTAAAAAAAAAGTGGTTGCAGTAAGAAATATTGTTCATCATTGGCTTTTTATATTTATCAAAAACTCGACCAATGTGGGAGTATTCTCTTTATGTCTATGGAGTTATAAGAAACAATCATTTTATAGCAAAGAAGAAATAGTAGCTGCTAATGAAAAAAATTGGGATATACATACATACAACATAATTCTTATTTATTTACATATGTACGTAACACCAAAATTTTAATAAGTATCTCTATTTAATACTTTAGTATCTCAATCATATTAAAGTATATACATGAAAAAGTGTATTTTATTCTAAAAAAAAATAATATAAGTGATATTTTTTAATATGATTTAATAATTTTGGTGTTATATAAGTAAATATCAAAGTTTAAGTATTAGATATGTGAATAAATAAAAATTGTGGGGTATGTATGCATGGTAAGCATAATAGATAACTAGGTAGGGATAAACAATGATACTTTTAAAAACCTAAAATATTAATAAAAAAATACTGGATCCACCGATGATACCTAGTGAGTCATTATCGTCATCTTCATTATGAGAAATATATAACAAATCATTATACTACACCATAAAATATTTATTATCATCAACTTAAATATTGAGTTATACATAAGTATATACTCAATGAAATATAGACTTGCTCCATAATCTTTCCTGCACCACAACTCTCTCTTTCAAGACCTATACAATAATGTCATTTACATCGTAATCATCTTCAAGAATTTCATTAAAATTTTGCTTATGCATGGACTTCTTCATAAAGGCTTAAACTATAATTTCATTTATTCCATAATAATCATCATTTCGAGAAATAATAATCTTTCTTGAACTTCAATCATTGTAACAGTCCTAATTTTGAATAATATTGTTATGATTTGTGCAAATCTGTTCGTTCAATTGAATTCTGATACAAGTTATTTTGATGATAACAAAAGCCTATTGTTTATTTTATTCTTCTCCTAACAAATAATGGAGTTTCTTTCTTTTGTGTGTACTAACATATTTTTCCAGAAATTCATACTCCAGATTTATGAATACTTCAAGTTCATTTGTTAATGTTTACTATAAGTGAAGTCTGTATTTTTATTTTCTTGAGTCTGAGAGAGTGTGATTGTAAGTTGGATAACTGTGCACACACACACAATGGGGGAGTAAAAAACTTAATTTTTTAAACTAATCATACAGTATGATAATTGATCGTACGGGATAATCTGTATTATATGTCCCCTCAATGAACCTATTTGTCTTGAAATTTTTTCTAAGTTCATTTCGTACAGTACGAAATGGAGTTCGTACATGAGATTTTGAGGTACGAATACTCTGAATTGGGTTCATATAAGATCATACGGGATGAATTGTTCAGTTTTTGAACTATTCATACAATATGAAATATAATTCATACAGAAGGTTTTGAGGTACGAACGGCTCTGACTTGAGTTCATACTAGATCGTACGGGATGAATTGTTCAATTTTTGAACTATTCGTACAGTATAAAATATAATTAGTACATAAGGTTTTGAGGTATGAACGGTTCTGACTTTAGTTCGTATGGGATCATACGGGATGAATCGTTTAGTGATTTGAACTATTCATATAATACGAAGATAGATCGTACGGGATGATCGGGATGCGTGAAACTTGAAATTTTCAATTTTTAGATGATTTTTCTTGTCCTAAGTATATAAGGATCTTAAATCTGACTTTAAAGAAGATCCTCTATGAAAATTTTTCTTGGGAGTGAGAGGGAGAGTGATTGGGAGAGTGTTTGAGAGAAAACATTGAGAGATTTTTGAAAAGAAAATTGTGAGGGGATTCACAAGGTTATCCAATAGTGAGGATCTCAGTGTTTGTACTTTAAGCATCTTCCTAGTCTCCTTAGAGACTCTTGCAAGTGAATTGTTCGAGAGGTGTTCGGTTCTCTGCCGTCACTTGGAGGGTGAAAAGGATGACGGGTTCTCTACCTTCATCAGGGAGGGTGAAAAAGGATGACGTGTTCTTTGCCTTCACCAAGGAGGGTGAAAAAAGACGACGGGTTCTCTGCCTTCACTAGGAGGGTGAAAAAGGATGATGGGTTCTCTGCCTTCACTAGGAGAGTGAAAAAGGATGAAGGGTTCTCTGACTTCACCAGGGAGGGTGAAAAAGGATGACTGTTCTCTGCTGCATCGGGTTGGTGGGAGAGAGATTGTAAGGGCTTCTCCGCCTTGCTGTAGGGGCAAAAGGAGAGTCACTTTGATATAGTGCAATACCTAGAGAAGGAGTCTCTAGGGAGTGGATGTAGGTCTTGTTTGACCAAACCACTATAAATTCTGGTGTTCTCTATTCTATTTTTCTTTTTATTTACTACACTACATTTTATTTATTTGTGGTTGAAAAGCATTTAAAATTTACTCTGTTCATTTAGTATGAATCATTTTCATACAGTACGATTTGCTTCATATGGCGTTAAAATATTTTCTAAAATTCCAAGAGATTTTTAAAAGTACCCAATTCACCCCCCCCCCCTCTTGGTTAGCCTAGGGACGTAATTAATAGGTCTAACAACCTATTCGCTCTTTCAAGTTGTATCAGAGCCTATTTCAAAAATCACTGTTTAAATTACTTTTTGAAACTCGATCATGGCTAATTTCGGAAATCGAAACACTATGGAAGGTTACTCGATCACTAGACCACCTTTATTTGATAATATTTCATTTGATTTTTGGAAAACTCACATATCTATATTTCTACAATCTCTTGACTATTGCATGTGGATGTTAGTTCAAGAAGGTTATACTGAACGTACTAGAATTGCAGAAGGAATTAGAGTTCAAATACCTTTTGTTGAATGGACTGTAGAAGAACGTGAGCTAGCTCAATTAAATACAAAGTGTTTGAATAGCTTCTTTTGTGCTTTGAAATCAGAAGACTACATGTGTGTTTCAACTTGTAAGTCTGGAAAAGAAATTTGGGATAGACTTTACATTACTTACGAAGGTATAAATAAAGTGAAACAAACTAGGTCGAATATTCTCTTGCATGATTATGAACTTTTTCCCATGAAACCAAATGAATCTATCTCATACATGTATACTATATTTACACATATAGTCACTTCATTGCATGCCTTAGGTAGAGAGTTAACTAATGTAGAAAAAGTAAATAAGATACTTTGTTATTTACCTACTGCATATGATGCAAAGATAACTGTAATAACAGAATCTAAAGATTTAAATGTCTATTCTATTGACAATCTTCTTGGATCACTAATTGCTTACGAGCAATCTGTGACTCAAAGATAAATTGATGCAGTTGAGAAGCGAAAGGAGAAGAACATAGCTTTGAAGGTAGATGATTCAGAAAGTGATCAGTCACTACTTGAGGATGAAGATGATATTACCTTGATGATAAGACAATTTAGAAGTTTCCTAAAAAGGAAGCAGAGAAGACGCCAACAGTGGAACAAAGATAAGTTCCAGAAGAATATTAAGGTTTCTAATGAAGTTATTTGCTATGAATGTAGGAAGCCATGACACATAAAGATAGATTGCCCCAATATCAAAGGAAATCCTAGCAAAGAGAAGGCCAAGGAGAAACCAAAGGAAAGAAGGGATAAAAAGAGACTTCAACGAGCTTTTTGGGCAGACTCAGCTTCAGATTCTTCAAAAATAGCACCTGAAGAGGAAGTTACAAATTTGTGCTTAATGGCTGACAATTTTGCTCATTCGGATCAAGATAAGGTATGTGATTTAAGTTATGAAGAATTATTTGAAGTTTCTGAACGCATACATTCTGTATATAGGAAATTGAAAAAGATGTATGCTAAGTTAAATTTAGATTATCTAGAGCTACAAAAAGAGTATGAAATTCTTAGGAAAGATCATGCTTTAATTGATAGCAACCACATGACTCTATTGGATGAATATGATGATTTAAACAAACAGTATGAACTTTTAAAATCATCACATATAGAACTTGAAAATGATTTTAAAACTTATATGGATGAATCGAATACTAAAGAGCATAATTTGAAGATTGATAATTTAATTCTAGAAAGTGCTAATGCTTATCTTGAAGTTCAGTTAAAAGCACTTAAAGAAAATAGGAAACCACCCAAACTTGAAGATTTTCATAAATCCTACTACAAGACCACTAGTTCAAAGTCTAAGAAGAAATTTTTGAGGATAAATAGATTGGTGAATCCTTTTCCTAATATAAAGTATTTTTCTTATGGTATGTTAGGACATATTTCGCACACATGTACTATTCATCGTAGAACACATCTAGTGTGGATATCTAAGATGCATAAATCACAGTATATCACACATGCATCTATTTTAAAATTGTCTAGAGGTGAACCCAAACTTGTTTGGGTTCCCAAGTCTAACGTTTGATATTTTTTACAGGAATGCTCTCATACAAGACCTCGTGAGAGTATTTGGTACCTGGACAGCGGCTGCTCAAAGCATATGACTGGAGATGCAAAATAATTTATAATACTGGAAGCCAGGAATGGAGGCAAGGTTACACTTGGAGACAATACTACCAAGAGAGTGGTAGGTACAGGTATGATTGGAAACTCAAAAAACTTTATGATTAAATATATTCTGTTAGTTGAAGGTTTAAAACACAATCTGTTGAGCATAAGTCAATTATGTGACAAAGGTTATCATATAAAAATTTTTCCTACTAGTTGTGTTATCAGTCAGAATGGACTTGTTGTATTGAATGGTGATAGAATAAATAATATTTACATGCTAAATTTGAATGCTGTAAAACCTTCTACTGCTTTGTGTTTGAAAACTATATCAGATGAATCTTGGTTATGGCATAGAAGGCGTTGTTACTCTAGCATGAGAAATTTTAAGAAAATCACCCAAAAAGAGTTAGTCCGAGGAGTACCCAAACTTGACTTTATAAAAGACCACTTGTATGATGCATGTCAATTAGGAAAATAAGTTAGATCCTTTTTTAGTTCAATCAAGGAGGTTAGAACTAGCAAGTCCTTAAAAATCCTACACATGGATCTATTTGGACCTATTAGTATCTTAAGTCTAGGAGGAAAGAGATTTGGGTATATAATTATGGATGATTATTCAAGATTCATATGGATTAGATTTTTGTATAATAAAAGTGAATCATTTGAGGAGTTTAGAGATTTTGCCACTTGGATTCAGAGAAAATTAGGTCTAAAAATTGTAACAATCCAAAGTGATCATGTGGGAGAATTTGAAAATGAGTTATTTGATGATTTTTGCAAATCTCATGGGATAGATCATAACTTCTCAGCTTCTAGGACACCTCAATAGAATGGAGTAGTTGAGAGTGAAAGTTTGATAGGGATGTTAAGCCCTAGTGAACTAGTCCCGAGGCTAACCAAGAGGGGGGGTGAATTGGTTATTTAAAAATGTCACGAACAACAGAAAAATCTTTTCGATACTTTGCAGCGGAAACAAGTAAACAACAACGAAAAGATCAATCACAGAGATTCACCCAAACAATTAATATCAGAAAAGTAAAGTGCAAAACTGAATCAGAAAAGTAAACCAGATTTTATAGTGGTTCGGTCAACTTGACCTACGTCCACTCCCCGGAGCCTCCCCTCCGGGTATTGCACTAAACAAAAAGTGTCTCTCCTTTTGCTGCCACAGCAAGGCGGAGAAGCCTGTACAAGACCTCCTTTTCACCACACGGTGAGGCAGAGAACCCGACCTCCTTTTGCTTCCACCTGAAGCGGGCAGAGAACCCCGGATCTTCTTGCGAACGATCCTCCCACGACGAACACCAACTAGACGAAAGACGACGAGCGGAGAAGACGACTCTGATCCGTGCTTGGAGCAACCTCAGTGAATCCCTCACTAACTCCCCCTCACAAGATCTTCTCTCTCTCTCCCAAACTCTCTCTCTCTAGGATTTCTCTGGAAATAAAGGTGGCAAAAGATTTTTCTTGTTTCAAGAAAAATATCTTTTATAGGAGGGCTTAAAATTTGCCCTAGATCTCAACTGGTCGGCCAAGATCGTCCAGGATGATCGGTAGATCATCCTGTACGATCAGTTCAAATTCAACTGATTTAGCCTGAACGATCTGGCTCTTCTGGACGATCAGTAGAAAAATTTGATCATATCATCCCGTATGATCCTGCGATCGTCCGGGACGATTAGTGCAAATCGAGGAATATCGTCTAGTAGACAGTTCGGGTAGTCCAGAGAAAGTGCCAAAATTGTCCTGAGCATAGTTCGGGACGTACAGCTGAAATGCACTAGACGATCATGATCGTCCGGGATGATCCTGTGATCATCCAGGATGATATGATCGTATCAATCAAAAATAAATTACTTTCCTTAATTACCAGATTAAATTAGGTATGATTGTACTGAATCGTCCAGGACGATACACGTATCGTCCGGGACGATCAGACCAAATAACTAAAAATAAAAACTTGCCTAACTTGATCTGGCGGCTGAGAATTTCTAATTTGAGCATATCATCCCGTACGATCCAAAGATCATCCAGGACGATCTGCTTAATCAGACCCTCTTAACTTAGTCGCCCTAATTAGGGTTTCTATTTTTACCTGATCGTCCAGGATGATGTGAATATCGTCCAGGACGATCTGAATAAAAAATGAACAGAAACTCTAATTCACTCAAGCTCTCCCCCTGAGTGTGTGTGTGCAAGGTTACTTAGCTGGGGGATCAGTTACATTACAATTGACTCAAGAAAAGAAAAAATAGTACATTGGACACACTTGGACCTGATCTTGAGTTGGCTTGAGTGGCTCGTGATCTTTTGTGCCTAAAACGGGTTAGCCAAGCAAAACACAATAGAAACATGTTTGTCATCATCAAAATCGTATTTGCAACAATCTCCCCCTTTTTGATGATGGCAAACCTATATTCAGTAGTTTTAAAAAATATAAGAGCTAGGAGATCAAAAAGAAATTTTTTTTTTAATTTTTAATTTTCATTGAACAATCAAAGTAGTACAACCATAAGTACAGAACATAACAGGAACAACGCTAGTACTGACTCCCCCTTTTGACATCACAAAAAGGAGGGTAAACAAAATCAACAGAAATAGGCATGACAAAATAAAGCAGTGCAAACAAAATAGAAAAACAGCAACTACACAACAAAAACTAAAACTGAGACGAATCCTGATCGGAAGAAGGAGGTGGCGGTGGTGGGTTGAAGTAATGGTGAATGGGCTGAAAGTGGGCTCCAATCCAGGTGATGTCTCTGTCATGCTGCTGTTGCTGTTGCGCAGCAAAGTCAGTGAAGCACTGGATGTTCTCGGCGTGCCGCTGCTCCTGGGCAACCACATAGGAGTCAAATTTGGCCTCCCACTGATCGAAGCGCTGGACCAGGTGGTCAAAGGGAGAGGCAATGCGAAGGGGAGTAGGTGCCTCTGGTGCAGCAGGAATTGGAATAGCCTCTTCCTCTTCCTCCTCAACATCCAGGGTGGGCTCCGGATGTAGTCGGGTGCTGTGTAGGACATGGAATGAGTTATTTGTGAAGAAGGAAGGAGGGACATCAGGAGGGACATGATACTGAAGGTCATATTTTGTCTCTAAGGCATAATGAATAAGATGACCCAAAGCTAGATTTGGGCGACGCCTGTGACCCAGATCTCTAATGGTGCTTAGGTGTTCTATGTACCGGATAATCAGATTAGAGGCATTAAACTCTCGACGGGCCATGATGTAGTAGGTGGTCAAGGACAGTAGCGGGGTAATGTGAATTCGATCCCCTGCCTTTGGCATGACGGAGGAACGAAGGACGTACTGAATGGTCCGTGCGTCCTTGAGAAGGGAAGTGCAAGCGTTGTCATGATATGGTGCATTTATATTGTGAAGGAAGTGATTGGCGACACTCCAATCATAGTCAGGATCGGTGATAAGCATGTGGAGTTTGTCGCCAGTGACAGACAGGTTAAGAATATTGTGAAAATCGTGGGTGGTTAGTTCCACGGGACGTTGATTGACGTATGAGCGAAGAGTAGAATAGTCCGTGGAAATGCGCAAATTGGCAAAGAAAATCTGAAGGAGTTCAAGATTAAAAAGAAAGGCTAAGGTCAAGATGAAGGTGAGGGAGGTGTGTGCGAATAGATCTAGAATGGGATAAGTGAGAGTGCGGGGATTTACAATTTTAGAGTGCGTGATCCCCACGTCACGATAGCATTTGAAAGTAGCCTGATCGACTGTATTTGGGAAGCGAGGATCGACATGTCCCCGGGAGGAACTCGCACCCTTTTGCCGCGAGCGTTTGCCACCAGCCATTAGGAAACAACAGTGGAGGAAAGTAGAGGGAGAAGGTGTGAAAGAAAGGATGAAAATCGGCTGTTTAAATAGACTTGGTCTGATCGTCCCGTACGATCGTGAGATCGTCCAGGACGATCGGTGCAATTATTACGGACTGGACGATTGGTCAAAAAGGTGGTCCGATCGTCCAGGATGATTAGACACAGACGATCATCCCGAGGAGTCAGGCTGGACGATCGTTGACGAAAAGTATCATCCAGGACGATTAGGTGGATCGTCCAGGACGATATGCAATAAATATGTCGGACGGGCCGAATTCGAATCGTCCAGCGGCTTGACATGTGGATCATCCGGGACGATAGGGTGGATCATCCAGGATGATGGACAATAATTGGAGCAATGTCAGCCGTTTGATCAGATCAGGAAGATTTGGATCATATCGTCCAAGACGATGTATGTATCGTCCAGGACGATCACCAATAATTGGAGTTTCTCAGCAGCAGGAGCAGTGTGGGGACGATTTTGAATGAATCGTCCAGGATGATGTTTGGATCGTCCAGGACGAAGAGGATCGTCCAGGACGATCGGGGTATCGTCCAGGACGATGTGAAGAAAACAGAAAAAGATGGAGGATGAAGATGACAGATCAGGATCCCAAAAATATAACCACAAAATTAAAATAAAACAAAAACGAATAAAACTCACAGCAAAAACACATAAAAGTAACGATTTTTTTTTTATCAAGTTGCTCGAGTAAATCAGAATTTTTCCTTGATTGTAGATCCAAAAACCAATAAGAAGATGATTGACAGCCCTGAAATCCAAAAAAGGTTGGAAAAATTAACTTTCGTAACTCCGACCCCGGGCACCTTATCGATGCAAACCTCTTTCAAAACACAAATCCGATTCAGAAGAAAAGATATTAGATTTGAAAAGAGATCCTTTCAAGCCTCGTTCCAGAAAAATATCTGATATAATAGTGTTACAAAGTAAAAAATCAGAAATCAGGATTTTCAAAACACAAGCTTTTGAAAGTATTAAGCGGCACACAGATTTTTCTAAGACCTTTTAACGATCTGAAAGGAAAGAAAGCTTGGTTGGGCTCATTTTGTACCTCTTTTTCAATTAAGTTGGCGTTTTGCGCATCTTTTCATTTTTTGATACACTTTGTGTATCTTTTAGTTGGCGATTTTTCGTATTTTTTCAGCTTTGAGCTCATTTTATGCCTCTTTTTCAATTTATTTGGCGCACTGCGCATCTTTTATAAGCTTCCTCCTTTTTATAATCATTAAAGAGTCTCAGCTGTGAAATTATCTTCCAGATATAGAAGATAACTCTCCACAGTAAGGAAGAATGATTCACAAAATAAAAGCCATACATCATATGATAAATGCAATCACTTGGTTTAGAAAATCAAACTAATGACTCAAGACTTTGAAAAACACTATTGATATGAGGTAGATTACTGTAGGAAGATAAAATAATCTCTATTTCAAAAACTAATATTTTAATTTTGAAGAGGATTTTTATCCAAAAGAAACTATACATCAGTAAAGGAGTTAGAGGAAGAGAAACAATCATTAATATTTCTTCCCTTTAACAGATTCAGTGGAATCAATCACTGTTTACCAGCTTCCAAATCAAAACAAGGTAAAACTCGCAGTCAAAAATTCAGATTATCAGAAGTAGTAAGCGGTGATCAGATTTTGAAAAGCATAAAATAGTAAGTGCAAGATATGAACCAGTGAATAAAAAATAGGTAGAAAATCACATCAAAGTAAATGCTCAAATCAAACTAACAGTAAAGCTAAAAATAGAAATCAGCAGAAGAAATAAAATCAACTGAAAGCAAATAATCAAACCAAAAACTAACTAACAGAAAACAGAATACCAATCAGAACAATCAGAAATTAGCAGTCATCAGAATCAAGTATTTATATCAATCACTCCTAATCTGGTTCTCAAAATGCTGAATGAGTCAAAGGCCAGTGGTTTAGTGAATATGTCAGCCAGCTGATTTTCAGTTGCTACATGATGTAGCTCAATATCCCCTTTTGTAACATGGTCCCTAATAAAGTGATGCCTTATATCAATGTGTTTGGTCATAGAATGTTGGATTGGATTCTTAGAGATACAGATGGCACTAGTATTATCACATAGAACAGAAATTGTGCCAACAGATAACCCTAAATCCAAGACTTGTTGCTTCAACCAAAGAACTTGGGCCACACAACTCCCTAAGGCAATATACTCAGCTTCAGCAGTGGAAAGTGCAACTGAGTTCTATTTTTTACTGGACCATGAGACTAACGACTGTCCTATAAATTGACAAGTCCTAGAAGTGCTCTTTATATCCACCCTACACCCCACAAAGTCAGAATCAGAATATCCAATGATCTCAAAAGAGGTGTTGTGCCTAGGGTACCAGATTCCTAGGTTTGGGGTCTCTAAAAGATATCTAAGAATTCTCTTAACAGCAGTCAGGTGGGACTCTTTAGGATCAGCCTGAAACCTAGCACAAAGACAGACACTAAACATGATATCAAGTCGGCTAGCAGTCAGGTAAAGCAGTGATCCTATTATCCCTCTATACTTCTTCTGATTAACATATTTTCCACTTGAGTCCTTATCTAACTGAACCGAGGAGGTCATGGGAGTATTGATTGGCTTGGCTTTGTCCATTTCATATTTCTTCAAAATGTCCTTAGTGTATTTAGATTGATTGAGAAAGGTTCCATCATCCGTTTGCCTTATGCTAAACCCCAAAAAGTAGGAGAATTCTCCCATCATACTCATCTCAAATTCCTTACTCATTATTTTAAAAAACTCATCACATAAATATTTATCAGAAGATCCAAAAATGATATCATCAACATAAATCTGGACAATGAGTAAGTCATCCCCTATTCTCCTTAGAAAAAGGGTGGTGTCTACGCTCCCCTTAACAAACTCTCTTTCTAACAGGAATGTGCTAAGCCTCTCATACCAAGCTCTGGGTGCCTGTTTCAATCCATATAAGGCCTTTTTTAATTTATAAATATGATTTTGATATTAGGAACTCTCAAAACCTGGGGGTTGTTCTATAAAAACATCTTCTTTTATTACCCCATTTAAAAAGGCACTCTTAACATCCATTTGAAACAGCTTAAATCCCTTATAACAGGCAAAGGCAAGTAGCACTCTAATGGCTTTCAATCTAGCTACAGGGGCAAAAGTCTCCTCAAAATCAATCCCTTCTATCTGATTATACCCCTTAGCCACCAATCTTGCCTTATTTCTCACCACCACACCAGAATCATTCATCTTATTCTTAAAGACCCACTTGGTTCCCACAATACTTTGATTTCTAGGTCTTTCTACTAACTCCCAAACATCATTCCTTACAAATTGATTCAATTCTTCCTGCATAGCTAAAATCCAAAACTCATCCGACAAGGCTTGATTGATGTTGGTGGGTTCAGTCATTGAGGTAAAGGCAGAATGGTTTACTTCCTTCCTAAGTCCATGCCTAGTCCTAACACCTTCAGAAGGGTCTCCTAAGATCAGTTCTTTAGGATGACTCGAAGAATATCTCCAATCTCTAGGCAACGTGGTTTGAGGTTCTACCCTTTCCTCCAGATTTGTATTTCCAACCCCTTGGGTAACCTCAACAATCTCTTCATCTTCTACTTCTGATCTAGACTCCTTAGGATCAGATTCATCAAACACTACATGGGTTGTTTCTTCCACCACCAAAGTCCTCTTATTGAACACCCTAAAGGATTTCCCCACACTTGAATATCCTAAGAACACTCATTCATCAGATTTGGGGTCATATTTTCCTAAGGGTGACTTCCCGTTGTTCAGAATGAAAACCTTACAGCCAAAGACATGGAGGTGGGACAGATTTGGAGTTCTACCCTTAATGATCTCATAAGGTGTCTTATTCAGTTTGACTCTCACATTCACCCTATTCAGCACATAACAGGCAGTGTTCACTGCTTCAGCCCAAAAGTATTTTGGAAGTGAATACTCGGCAAGTATGGCTCTAGCGGCTTCCACTAAGGTCATGTTCTTCCTTTCAGCTACCCCGTTCTGCTGAGGGGTCCTAGAAGCTAAAAAATTGTGACTAATCCCTTGATCCTCACAAAAACTTCCAAATCTTTCATTTTCAAACTCCCCTCCATGATCAATATGGATGGTAATAATCTCACATCATAACTTCTTCTGAATCCAAGTAGAGAAAGATCTAAACTCATCAAATGACTCAGATTTATGTGATAAAAATTTCACCCAAGTGAACCTCGAATAATTATCTACAATCACAAATCTATAGACTCTCCCCCCTAAGCTGGCAGTGCTAATGGGTCCAAAGAGGTCTATGTAAAGAACTTCTAAAGGTCTAGAGGTGCTAATGTCCTTAACAGAGTGAAACGAGGACTGGACTTGCTTCCCTAACTAACAGGCATCACATAGGTGATCCTTAGTGAACTTAAGCTTGGGCACACCTCTAACTAAGTCCTTCTGGGTGACTCTCCTAAGGGTTTTCATACTGGCATGACACAATCTCCTATGCCATAACCAAGACTCATCAGCAGCAGTTTTTAAGCAAATTAAATTATCAAATTTAATGCAACTTACATCCAACTTGTAGATGTTGTTGATCCTTTGCCCCTGCAAAACAACTTCATCATCTAAACTTAAAATGCAGCCAGTGGGTAGGAATTTGATGCTGTATCCCTTGTCACAAAGTTGACTGATGCTCAGCAAGTTGTATTTCAGTCCATCTACAAGCAAAACATTATCAATCATAAAATTCTTTGAATCACCAATTATACCTGAGCCTACCACCTTCCTGGTGGTGTTATCTCCAAGTGTAACCTTGCCTCCAGCTCTGGCCTCCAATGAAATGAACTGATTTGCATCTCCAGTCATGTGTCTAGAACATCCACTGTCCAGGTACCACATGCTCTCACGAGGTCTTGTGTGAGAGCACACCTACAAAAATATCAAACGTCAGTCTTAGGAACCCAAACAGGTTTGGGTTCCTTCTTATGAAAAGAAGAATGCAATGCATGTGTGCTGTGCTGTGAAACAGGCAGTTTGGGTCTCCACACCCAATGTGTACTACGGTGAACAGTGCAGGTGTAGGAAATGTGTCATAACATGCCACATGAAAAACATCTAACACCAGGAAAAGGATTAACTAAGCATCTTGAGTGATAGTGCCTCTTCCTAGAAGTGTATGACCCATGCTTTGATGAACTTACAACAGATTTTTCAAAAGGCGGCGGTGCATAAAACTGTTCAAAAGTAGGTGGCTTTTTATTCTTTTCAAAAGCATCAACTTTCACTCTTAAAAATTTGTTCTCCTTGTTAAGACTAGCAATCTCAAAAGTTCTCGCACTTTCATTACTTTCTAAATCACATGCCATATCTTTCAATTTCTTAAAGGCAGCTTTTAATTTAACATGTGATATTTTTAATGCATCATGCTCAACAATTAAATCAGAATGCTTTCTATTTAGTTCATCAAACTCATCTAGTAAAGAAATGTGATTGCTATCAATAGTGGAATGATCCTTAATCAACACGTCATGCTCTTTTTGCAAAGTCAAATAATCCAGTTTCAAACTAGCATGGGTTTTCTTAAGCTTCCTATACGATGCATGAATTTTTTCAGATACTTCAAATAATTAATCATAAGTAAGCTCACATACCTCTTCCTGGTCCAACTGACCAGGGTGATCATCAGCCATCAGACACAAGTTTGTTTCCTCCTCTTCAGCTTCCGTCTCAGAGGAGTCGGATGCAGAGTCTGTCCAGAATGCCTTTTGTATCCGCTTCATGTAATTTCTGAACTTTGGTTTCTCCTTACCCTTCTTCTTGCTTGGGTGAGCCTTGAGTGTAGGATAATCTGTCTTTATGTGTCCAGGCTTCCTGCATTCAAAACAAACAGATTCAGATGAACCTTTAAAATTTCTATTGGTCTTACCTTTGTTCCACTTGTGAAAATTCTTATTCTTCTTCCTTAGAAAGCTCTTGAACTGCCTTGTGATCAAGGCAACATCATCGCTATCAGACCTGGAAGTGCTATCATCTAAATCTTTGGCCTTTAGTGCCACTGTCTTCTCCATCTTTCGTTCACCTACATCAAGTTATCTTTGGTTCACCCCTTGCTCGTAAGCAATGAGTGATCCAAGCTGTCAATAGAATAAGTATTTAAATCTTTAGATTCAGTGATCGCAGTAATCTTAGCATCGTATGAAGAAGGCAAACATCTAAAAATTTTATTCACCCTTTCGTAATTAGTCAGTTCTCTTCCTAGAGCATGCAAAGAGGTAACAATTTGAGTGAATCTTGTGTACATTTCTGAAATAGTCTCACTAGGTTTCATGCGAAAAAGTTCGTAATCATACAACAAGATGTTTAACCTAGACTGTTTGACTTCAGTTGTACCTTCATATGTTATACACAATCTATCCCAGATTTCTTTACCCGTTGTGCAAGTAGAAACACGCATATAGTCTTCAAATTTTAAAGCACAAAAGAAGCAGTTCAAGCATTTTGCATTTAACTGTGCTAAATTACGATCATCAAACGTCCAATCAGCAAAGGGCAATTCAGTTTTCACATTGTTAATCAATCTAAAAGGTGGTTCGTATCCATCCTTAACTAACATCCACATGCGATAGTAAATCGATTGAAGAAAAGTAGACATGCGTGTTTTTCAAAAATTAAAAGGAATATTATCAAACAACGGTGGTCTTGTAATAGAGTAACCTTCAGCAGTATTACGATTGTTACAGTTAGCCATGGATCAAATTCAAAAGTTTTTAAACCTAAATTTTAAATCCCGCTCTGATACTACTTGAAAGTTCGATAGGGATGTTAAGCCCTAGTGAACTAGTCCCGAGGCTAACTAAGAGGGCGCTCATTGCATATAGATTTGAAAAGTGTTTAATTTTTTTTTTGGAAAGTTAAATTTCTGGAATTTTGATTTTATAACCGAACACTTATTATGAATAATATATCATCTCGAAAGGTGAACATATCATTCCCTAATAGGTTCAGATTACAAATCTTTGAATTTATCTGATTATCATAGTCAAACTCAAGGAGAAATAACATACGATCTCGAAAGATCAAAATGATGTTTAATCAATTATTTGATTATGTTAATCTGAATAGGATCATTAATTTCATAATCAGAACTATAATTATAATTGACATATCTATCCGAAGAAAGAAGATATCAATCATTATCAATAGTTTGAATATGAAAATAACGATCGCCATTTTTTATTTTGATTTCCCAAAGATAATTAATTAAAGGTTTGGAAAAAGCTTTATTTTGAAATCAAGTCTGGGTTTCTAAATCTCCTACGAGCGCAAGCCCTCGTAGTTAATTACATCGTAGGAAACCAGAAAATTTCCTACGAATACTCTCGATTAAAATAGCGATACGAATTTTATTTAAGATTTTAAATATCGATATCAAAGGAGGTATGGACTAGAATTTTTAATCGGGAATGGTTCAATGTTGAACACTTATTTCTGGAGTCAAAGGAAGAAGGGTAGGAGGTGTCTTGAGATTCTGAATAACTTCAGAAACACCTCAAACTATCCTAAGTGTTGGGCTTGAATTAGATTGAAAGAGATTTAATGTTTGAGTGGTCAATTTTATTAGAAGGTGGGAATCAGATTCCCGAAAGATTGAGGTCTTAGGATTGAACATTTGCCTCAGAACCTATGTCTAAAAATGGGTACTGAGAATCAGTGACCCCAATCCTAGCTAATGCAATGCAATCCTGGACTTACCCCGGCCTGGATTGGGGAGCCAGCTAAATCACCTAAACGCTTTAAAACCATGAGTCAAAGTCTTTATGAAAGAGTGGTTAAGGATGTTATTTAAGATTGAGTTTGAGGAGTTGGGGTCGACATCTAGAGCAGATTCCTAATTGACCCCTTAACTTATGTTGGGTGAAATGTCTAAATAAAATGCAATTAAGATTTAGACTCGTTTTTAATTTATTACTAATACAATGCATGCTAGTTGACTCGATAAAATGCTTAAATCAAAATATAGCAGTTTTAAAATCAGGCTTAAAAAAATAGGTTTTATCCTAGAGATTGCACAACATCCCCTTGGACAGAACTGCACCCTAATAGGTCAGGTGGTCTGCCAGAACCCGCAGGCAGGGAGGTGCCTAACACGGATGAGAAAAGTCAATATGTATGCATGAAAAACCCCCGGCGAGTCCGGGCTTACTTCTTTAGAGCGTTAGAGTTTCTATTTTAGCTTAAAATTTTTAATTTTGTTTAAGTAGAAAAGGTTTATGACCGTACCCTCACGAGCCTCCGATCGGGTTCCAGGCTAAATCAAATACGACATGCAATGAGCGCAAAAAAAAACTACTAAAAGCATACGGGTCCTTAATCGCAATCAACACATCAATCAAATCAATTAAATAATTAAATTAATTAAATAAATACTCAAATTGAAAGTCCATAGGCAAGTGCCCTTAATTATACAACCCAGGGTCTGCAGGAAAGTAAAGTGGCCGGGTACCACTGACTACAACCCGGATTCTACTCCTAAGACACAAGTGACTTTGAGATTTGAGATTCTTCTCGTTCTCCACTTCTTCGTCTCCTTGGATCGTCGGGTCTGGATATCCAAATGAAAAGAAACTCCCCCTGAATAGGGGTGTTATCTTTTCTCTTTGGATATTTGAACTTCATCCTGATTTGGATCTCCAAATGGATAGGAACTCTCCCCTAAGGGATGTTCCTTCCTCTTTGAATTCCAAATTGGATTTTTAAACATCTCAATCTCAAATCACTTTAAATTTATAACTCAAATATCATCTCAAATTACATCAATAAAAATTTAAAAATCTAGACTCAACAACCTGTAGGGTTATCCTAATAATCAACAGTTATATTTAAACATCCCAAACAGTTATATATTAAAATTTAAAAATGCTCAATCATAGCCACACTTGGCCATACTCTTTTTGATTTAAAGGGGGACTTAAGCAAATTTCTGGAGCACCTGTGCAATTTAATATTTATGATTTTTGCCCCCTTTAATTTATGCCCTGCATGAGCATGGCCACCTGCATAAGATTAGATTAATATAAATCATCCCTATCCTAAGGGTAGATCTAACGCACAATCATTTACATCACAGAATGCTGAAATTTAAATAAACAAACACATCAATTCTACTACTAGCAAACAGCATGCAGAAAAAGCTCGAAAATTCGGCACACAATAGAAAAGTAAACACCGGCCTAGCCTAAAACTAGAGTTGGTTGCCCTAGCAAATCATCTAAAGTGTGTGAGGTAGGCTGTGTGGCTTTGATATGTCCTAAATAGGCACTTGATTGAAGTTGCTTGATATTTTGGTTGGTTGAAGGCTTAAGGGAGTTTTAATTTGAGTTTAAATCTTAATGACTTGAATTTGATTTTAAATTTGATTTTGATTGTTTGTTGGATATCACCTTTGTTGCACACCGAGGCCGTGAAGTTTATTTCACCTTCCTTGGGGCTAATTTAATAGCCTCGTAGGCCTGGGTTACCCAGTGGTACCCGATATAATTAAGTAATTTGAGTTTGATTAATATTTAAAAGTTGATAAATTTTATTCAAATTGATTGGTTGCTGGTTTTAAGTTTGAATTAATATTTTCTGGAATTTTGAACGATTTATTGAATTTTGGAATTTTCTCGATTATTTTAATGATTTCAAAATTTTACTTTTTGATTTAAAGTATTTTCTAGAAAGTTAATATTTTATTAAACTATTAGACCTTAATACGATCAGTTAGACAGTAAGTACGCTGAAATTGGATTTTTCTATATTTTATTATGAATGTTTGAAATTTTGACTTAAATTTGAACTAGGTTTGACCAAAAGTTGACTTTTTCAAAATTAATTAATTTCTGGAAACTTAACATTTTTAACAAATATTAGAGCTTAATATGAGTCATATGCCTTTGAGTTTGCTCAATTTGGAGTTCATTTGAATTAGTTATGAATTTTTGAAGTTTTGACTATTTATTGAATTTTTGGAATTTGTTTAATTAAGCCCCTTCTTGTGATTTGAATCCAAATAACCTCCAAACTCCTTGAAATCAACTCCAAAGGTCAGGAATGACCTAAGGAGTGATTTCCAAGTGTTTGAGAAATTTTTGGAATTTTTAATTATTTTTAATTAATTAAATTAATTAAATATTAAATTTTAATTAAAATTAAATTAAGCTTGATTTTAAAGTCCAGTCAAAGGGCTTTTATTTTTCATTGATTAATGATTAAATTCTGGTCAGTTTAAGGTATTATGTGTAATTTTTGGATTTAATCTTGACTTTATTACATTTTCTGGGAGTTTTAAGGGCTTAATTAAGGTTTAATTTTGATTAAGTTGATTAAGGGGCTTAATGATTTCAAAATCCAGTGAGAATTTTTCTTGAGACTGAGAATGTCACTAAGTTCAAATGGTTTGAGTTTCAAGTCAATTGGGGATAAAATTATTAGAATTTTTCTAAGTTTTCTAAATGAGTCCTTAATTGTTGTCCTTAATGATGTCTCTAGATTTAATAGGTTTGAATTAAAGTTCACTAACCCTTGACTTAACATGTAACACACACATCAAACAATCATGAATAGAATGAAATGTCCTAATACCCTATGGAAAGATTTTATAATAAATTATTAAAGTTATAGGTTATACAATAACCTATAAACTCAAATAATTACTATAAAGAATTAGGTGCATCAAATTGGATTGAGAGCATTTGAAGATTATAAAGGATATCCCCAAATGAAGTTCAATATAATTTGATATTATAATCTTATATGGTTTCACAATTATTTATAGAAATCCATATATTATTCAAAGCAAATTTTCATCAAACTATACATGATTACAATCTAATTTTACCTTTCAATGAAAGAGAAACTCTCATTGATTCCATAGAGCTCCATTGTGTATGAATTGGATTTTTAATTGAAATGTTTATGAATTTCTAAAAATCTAGGTCAAATTAAGACCTAGTTTTTTTTGTAAATTCATAGCATGAATAAGATTGCATCAAAAGGACTGAGAAAATTATGGAAGATCAATATTAGACCCAAAAATACCCCTGCCAAATTTCAAATCAAAATAATTTGAAAATATTTATTTGAAAATAAAATATAGTTTTTTGTATTTTTGAAATAATTATAAAAATAATAACCAAAATAACTTTATTTTATTTTTAAAATAAAATAGACTGGAATATGAATAGAATGATCCTAAGAACTCTGAAAATGGTGGAGAAATGAATTTTCCATCATTTTTGTAAGTTCTGAGCAATTTCTGTAATTATTTTAACATTTTAAAAGACCAGTCAAACGGCGGCGCTGACCCGGGTCCAGGCTTTCCACACGACGCGACGGGATTCGGCCACACGAGCGGTGGCGTTCAAGCGGGCCCCGTTCACTTAAATGAGTCAGCAAGATTTCAAGCCGTTGGATCTAATAAGCACAGATCTGATGGTATAGATCAATTCTGCTGTTAAGTTTCATTAAGAATGATCCAACGGTGAGTTGTAATTCTGTGGTTTGGTTTAACGGTCCGGATTCTGCCGGATGAGGAATTGATCAACCCGCGGTTCTGAAAGATTGAACCAGACCGCGGATCTCATCCGATCACAACCATTGATCTCTAAATGATTGATCCAACGGCTGCTGGATCATCTTCCCTGCCTTGCTAAACCGAGAACCCTAAAGCCATTTTTTGTTTTTGTTCTCTTAATACAGTGTATTAAATAACTTGAAACTTTGAACAGAGGTTAAATATGATCTAAGAAAGAATGTGGAAGTGCTTCTCAGCTATTTGATGCAATCAATAGGATGTTTTTTAAGAACCTAGATAATAACCTAGGGTTTAATATATACCTTGAATTAGATGGCGGTTTGATGAGTTCAAGATATGGTTGAGCTTGTAGACTATCCGCGCTCAAATTCCTTGAAGACCTCAAACCAAGAGGAAGCTTCTATGGGGATTTTGATCAGCTAGGACGAACCTAGCTTCGGTTTGCCGTCAAGCTCACCGCTGGCGGCCACCAAACGCCGAAAAATGATCAGGGAAAGGTTGAGAAGCCTCTGGGTATGTAAAATGAAAAGCTAGAAGCTCTCGGCCGGGACTGGAATGGGGAATCTGCTCTAATGAGGTATCTCGTCTCCCTTCTCCTATTCAAACTACGGGAGCCCATTTGGACGGCTAGGATGCATTAGTTGAATGCCCTGGATGAAGGCCAGCTTGTCCAGGCCATTAGGGAGCAGGGAGGTACATGACTCAGGTGGGAAACGACCTTAGTCCATTCCCACATGGAGGGGACCATCTGAGCTAGCTAGAGTCGGTCTAGAGGATGGGTTGGGTTTGGTTAGCTCCATGGAAGCTTCTGGAGTCCTTAGGATGAGCTGGATAGGTTTGGATTAGGCTAGACAAGTCGAGTGACTCGGTTTGACCAAGTAGAGCTCATTGAGCCATTGGGTGAGTTAGGGAGCATGCTAGGAACTAGGCTGGGTTGGGCTGAGGCCTAGGAAGATTCTGGAGTTAATTCCATGAGCTGGAAGGGCTTAAGTCTGGTTGGGCAAAGCTCAAAGGGTCGGGTTGACCATTTAGAGCTCATGTGAACCCCTATTGACCGTTTGACTGGTCAAATGAGGTCAAGCCCTGCTGAGTTGGAATCCAAGTGGACTAGGGAAAGATTTTGGAATGATTTGTAAAAGAATCTGAGAAAGAAGCCCATTACATGAATGAGGGAGTTCTTAGATGGTGGGGTTTGACCAAATATCATAGTTGACTTGGTCAACTTTGCTTGAATTTGATTGGCCAAATATTAGAGAATAATTGGACCATGATTTAGAGTTGATTAGAGGCTTGAAAGAGGTTTGGTAGATCAAATGGGTTGGAGTAATCCATTAAAGCCTTAAAGGGAATTTTGGGTCAACCTAAGTTGACTTGGTCAACCAGGTTGACCCAAGGTCTGGGTTTGGGTTGAATCAATCCAATATGGTATTTGAAGTCTGGTAGAAGTGTTTTCAAGGTCTGGAATGGTCATTTAGATCAAATAGCCTATTTAGGTCTTAAAGGGCTTAATGGGTCAACTGGGTTGACTTGGTCAACCAAGTTGACCCAGGGTCAGGGATTGGGTTTGACCAGTTTAGAACAACATTCTGAGTCTACTGGTGGTGGTCTCAAAGTCTGGGGAGGTCATTTAGTCAAAATGACATATTTGGGCCCTTAATGGGCCTTTTAGGTCGACCCTAGTTGACTTGGTCAACCAGGTGGGTCCAGGGTCTAGAAATGGGCTCAACATATTTGAAATGACATTTGGAGACCAATGGAAGTGGTCCCAAGGTCTGAGGAGGTCATTTGGTCAAAATGACCTATTTTGACCCATAAAGGCCTATTTGGTCAAACTAGGTTGACTTGGCTAACCAGGTTGACCCAGGGGCTGGAAGTGGGTCCAACAGGTTTGGTTTGATATTTGAAACTTGCTGGAAGTGATTGCATTTGATTTGGAGCTCATTTGGTTCAAATGACCATTTATACCCCATAGGGGTATTTTGGTCATTTTGACCCCTGGTCAACTAGGGGTCAAATTGAGTCCAACAAAATGTAGTTTAATGCTTAATGGGTCATAATCAAGGGTCTGGAAGTGATTTGGAGCTTTGGAGAAAGCTCCAAGATCAAAATCCACTGGGTGGCAGGTCCAGTGGCATAGACTGTAAATATTTGAAGGTTTTACAGCCTTTGGATTCCAATTCAATTTCTGGGGTTAGAGACCTCAGAATGAGCTCAAATTTGGAGGGTTGCTCTAGAGATATATCACATCAGTGTGGAACTGATAGACCTTGAATCAGAGGTCATTTGATAGGGTTTTGAAATATTCAAAGATTTGCTGGAAAAGGCTTTCAAGACTTAGATCTTTAGCCTTGGAATTTGATCTGGAAATCTGGATTTGAGCTGGATTTTGAGTTTGAGTGATAGGATTTGAATTACCCATATCATTCATAATCATTTAGAGATCATAAATGATAGGATAGGATTAAAGCTTGATCAAAGGTAGAATCAGGGTTTGAACTAGAGTTTGAATAGATTTGAGGACTTGATAGATCTAAGATCTAGGAGGATCCTAGGACCTAAATCTATCTAGTAAAATCCTAGGATCCAGGATAGATCCTAGGGATTGAAGTCTAGGAAGATCCTAGAGTCTAGGAAATCCTAGGGTCTAGAGTATATCCTAGGGACTGAAGTCTAGGAAGTTCCTAGAGTCTAGGAAACCTTAAGGTCTAGGATCTAGAAGGTTCTTAGGATCTAGAATAGATCCTAAAGTCTAGATACTAGGAGGATCCTAAGGTCTAGAATAGATCCTAGGGTCTAGAATGATCCTAAGATCTAAAATCTAGGAAAGATCCTAGGATCTAGAATGATCCTAAGATCTAAAATCTAGGAAAAATCCTAGGATCTAGAATAGTTTGGAAACTAGATTGATTTGAGATCAAGATTGATTTGAGATCAAGATTGATTTGAATCTGGATTGAGCTAAGATTATATTGATCCTCGGGTCAGGATTGATTTGAATCTGGATTGATCTAGGATTAAATTGATCCTAGGGTTAAAATTAATTTGAAGAGATCCTAGGGTCTAGAGCAGATCCTAGGGATTGAAATATAGGGAAATCCTAAAATCTAGATTGGTCTCAAATTGTGTTAATCTAAGGTCAGGATTGATCCTAAGGATTGGAAAGATCCTAAGGTCTTGATTGGTCCTACTAACCTCATATAAAAATGAGGTCAACACTCCCTGGAGCCTCCCCTCCGGGTATTGCACTAAACAAAAAGTGTACAAGACCTCCTTTTCACCACACGGTGAGGCCGAGAACCCTGTACAACACAGCAAGGCGGAGAAGCCTGTACAAGACCTCCTTTTCACCACACGGTGACGCAGAGAACCCGACCTCCTTTTGCTTCCACCTGAAGCGGGCAGAGAACCCCGGATCTTCTTGCGAATGATCCTCCCACGACGAACACCAACTAGACGAAAGATGATGAGCGGAGAAGACAACTCTGATCCATGCTTGGAGCAACCTCAATGAATCCCTCACTAACTCCCCCTCACAAGATCTTCTCTCTCTCTCCCAAACTCTCTCTCTCTCTCTAGGATTTCTCTGAAAAGAAAGGTGGCAAAAGATTTTTCTTGTTTCAAGAAAAATATCTTTTATAGGAGGGCTTAAAATTTGTCCTAAATCTCAACTGATCGGCCAAGATCATCCAGGACGATCGGCAGATCATCCTGTATGATCAGTTCAAATTCAGCTGATTTAGCTTGGACGATCTGGCTCTTCTGGACGATCAGTAGAAAAAATTGATCATATCGTCCCGTACGATCCTGTGATCGTCCGGGAAGATTAGTACAAATCGAGGAATATCGTCCAGTAGACAGTTTGGGTAGTCTAGAGAAACTTGTGTTGGACGACCAAAAAATGACTTGATCGTCCAGGACGATACGGGTATCGTCCTGTACGATTAGTTCAAAAAGTGCCAAAATCATCCTGAGCATAGTTCGGGACGTACAGCTGAAATGCACTAGACGATCATGATCGTCCGGGACGATCCTGCGATCGTCCAGGATGATATGATCGTATCAATCAAAAATAAATTGCTTTCCTTAATTACCAGATTAAATTAGGCATGATTATACTAAATCGTCCAGGACAATACATGTATCGTCCGGGACGATCAGACCAAATAACTAAAAATAAAAACTTGCCTAACTTGATCTAGCGACTGAGAATTTCTGATTTGAGCATATCATCCCGTACGATCCAAAGATCGTCCAAGACGATCTGCTTAATCAGACCCTCTTAACTTAGTCGCCATAATTAGAATTTTTGTTTTTACCTGATCGTCCAGGACGATGTGAATATCATCCAGGGCGATCTGAACAAAAAATGAACAGAAACTCTAATTCACTCAAGCTCTCCCCCTGAGTGTGTGTGTGCAAGATTACTTAACTGGGGGGATCAGTTACATTATAATTGACTCAAGAAAAAGAAAAATAGTATATTGGACACACTTGGACCCGATCTTGAGTTGGCTTGAGTGGCTCGTGATCTTTTGTGCCTGAAACGGGTTAGTCAAGCAAAACACAATAGAAACATGTTTGTCATCATCAAAATTATATTTGCAACAGACAGAAAGAACAGGACATTGGTTGAAACTGCTAGAGCCATGTTGACAGAGTATTCACTTTTAAGATACTTTTGGGCTGAAGCAGTTAGCACCGTATGTTATATGATGAATAGGATGAACATTAGATCAAAATTAAACAAGACACCTATGAACTTCTTAAAGGTAGGATCCCCAACCTCTCACACCTACATTTTTTTGGATGTAAGGTTTTCATACACAATAATGAAAAAACTCTCTTAGGAAAATTTGATCCTAAATCTGATGAAGAAATTTTTTTAGGATATTCAAGTGTTAGAAAATCCTATAGAGTTTTTAATAGAAGGACATTAGTAGTTAAGGAGACCACTCATATTATTTTTGATGAATCTGATAATAGTGGAGGGTCTAGGTTAGAGGAAGATGATGTTGTAAAAATAACCCAAGGACTTGAAAATGTAAAAGTGAAAGAAAGGGTTGAAATTCAAGAAGAGAAAAGTTTGCCTAGAGAATTGAATTATCCCAAGAGTCATCTTAAAGAGTTAATTTAAGGAGACCCAAGTGAAGGAGTTAGGACTAGGCATGATTTGAGGAAAGAGGTAAATCATTCAGCGTTTATTTCAATGATTGAACCCACTAATATTGATCAAGCACTTATGGATGAATTTTAGATTTTGGCCATGCAAGAAGAATTGAATCAATTTAAAAGAAATGGTGCTTGGGAGTTAATTAAAAGGCCAAATGATCAAAGTGTAGTTGGAACTAAGTGCGTGTTCAAAAATAAAATGAATGATTCAAGAGTTGTTATAAGAAATAAGGCTAGACTAGTAGCTAAGGGGTATAATCAAATAGAAGGGATTGACTTTGAGGAAACATTTACCCCTGTAACAAGACTTGAAGCAGTTAGAGTGTTGTTAGCCTTTGCCTGTTTTAAAGATTTCAAATTATATCAAATGGATGTTAAAAGTGCCTTTTTGAATGGGGTGATAGAAGAGGATGTTTATATTGAGCAACCTCCAGGTTTTGAAAATTTTAAATTCCCTAATCATGTTTTTAAATTGAAAAAGGTATTGTATGGACTAAAACATGCACCTCGACCTTAGTATGAGAGGTTAAGCATTCCTATTAAAAGGATCATTTGTTAAAGGAAGTATGGACACCACTCTATTTTTGAAAAGAGTTGGGAATGATATACTCATTGTACAAATATATGTGGATGACATCATTTTTGGATCAACTGATAAAAATTTATGTGATGAATTTTCAAAAATAGTGAGTTGTGAATTTGAAATGAGTTTAATAGGTGACTTGAGTTATTTTCTTGGTTTTAGCATAAAGTAAAATAAGGAAGGGACATTTCTTTGTCAATCTAAGTATATTAAAGACATTCTCAAAAAGTATGAAATGGATAATGCTAAACCTGTAACTACACCCATGAGTTCCTAAGTATTATTAGATAAGAATCCTAAGGAAAAATCTGTTGATCAAAATAAGTTTAGAGGAATAATTAGATCATTACTTTATTTGACAGCTAGCCGACCAGACATTATGTTTAGTGTTTGTTTATGTGCTAGATTTCAATCTGATCCAAAGGAATCACATTTGACAGCAGTGAAAAGAATATTAAGATATCTTTTGGGAAATCAAAATTTAGGGATTTGGTATCCTAAGAATAGTTCTTCATTTAAAATAATTGGATACTCAGATTCTGATTTTGCAGGTTGTAGGGTTAATCGGAAGAGTACTTTTGGGACTTGTCAATTCATTAGAAATTCTTTAGTATCTTGCTTCAGTAGAAAATAAAATTCATACGAGATCATGTAGCGAAAGGGAAAATTGAACTAGATCATGTCGCTACTAAAGATCAACTTGCAGATATTTTCACAAAACCCTTAGCTTTTGACACTTTTAGCATTTTAAGGATAAGGCTAGGTGTAATTGATCTTAATGCTTGATTGATTTTCTACAAATTTTATTTTGTAAGTGTTCATTAGGTTATTTTAGTCTATTATATTTTTGTGGTTATCTTATGTGTCTTCTTTAAATATATATATATATATATATATATATATATATATATATATATATATATATATATATATATATATATATATATATATATATATATATATATATATATATATCTTGTGTTGGTCTTTAATTGGGTTCTAAAAACCTGTAGAGGTGGAGTGACGAAACTTTATTTTATTTGCCTGTTCGTAATGTACGATGACATCATCGTACTGTATGATTGTAGGAGTTTCGTCTATACGAATGGGGAGGATTCACGGTTGGTGTCAGTTATTAGTGTTGATCATCATGGACGAACATGTTTTCGTTTGTACGATCCATGTGTCAATTTGGATAAGGATGAACCTAACTATCACCTGAACGATCCTTTAATATCCTAATCATCCCGGATGAACACATCATCGTCTATACGATCAGGAAGTCAAAAAGCCTGTACGAAAAGATGCCTCGGGACGAGCAGTTTATAAAAAACTATTTCATTTTGACTGCTTTCGTTGGTCCCGGACGAAATTTGATTCATCCCGGATGAAATTAATTTCGTCTTGTACGAAATGGGTTCGTATAGTACGATCAAATTGATTTTCTATATAAAGGAGGGTCATTTTCTTTCATTTCACCTTCACTTCAAACTCTTCAGAGCATAGTATAGAGATGTCAAAAAGTGGCAAGAGAGTGCGTCAATCTAGAGGGACATCTTCTAGGAGGGACTGGGATGATAAATTTTTGAGTGGACAAAATGAAGAGGCATAGTATGCCGCATCTAAAATCACTCCTTGTCGCATTCTACTGCAAGAAAATCCCTATTTTGCAGTAATGCCTCTATTTGATTTTATCCAGTTCTCTTTCCTTCTCACACTGATCTATTCATACAATAAAGACATTTTCCATCTATTTCTAGCCAACATGACTTTTAGTCAGGATCATACTAGGATCTCATCCTATGTCCTGAAATAAAGAGTAGAAATTATTAAGGAGGATCTAGGAGAATATTTTCATCTAAGAACTCTGGGCATACGGGCACATACTCTAACTGCTCGATCTGACTATGATTGGTCCGAAGTCAATCAAGTCATCAGAGGTGCAAGCCAACCTACTTACATTCCTTAAGTTGACACCTTGAACCAAAATGCCAGAATAATTCAACATATTCTTAGGACCTCCATCATTCCCAAGGCCAGAGATAAAGTAAATATGACCCCTCTTCTCTCTTCTGTCACTTACTTGATTATATCTTGTCAACCTATTGATGAAGCCCAACTGATTTTGGACTACATATTTTACCTTACTGATATTGGCCATCCCAGTGTGAAGAGAAAGAAGAATATTGCTCTTGGTCATGTAATCTATTTTATCCTTGAAAAGAAGTATAATATAATCCATCCAAACAAACCTTCTGAACTCCCACTCTATTTTATTGATGCTTCTTTTCGGGCACTTTTTAGGAGAGATAAAATTATAAACAGTTATGATGATGAACCTGCACCTACTCCTGCACCTACACTTGGACCCAACCAAGACTTCTACCAGGATATGATCCAGTAGTTTGATAGGCTTGATCGAAGATTTGATAATGTGGAGGCGCATTTAAAGAAGCAGGACGATCAATATAATGAGGATAAGGGGTGGATTAGAGGACAGTTTGATTCAATGAACACCAATATTGCGACACTCAATAGCTATTTTGCTATGTTTGGTGCTCCTACATCTCCTCCAGATCAGGGTCCCTCGAATTACTAGCAGGATTTATGTTGGCTTGGCTTGGCTATGGTTGTGATTATTTTTATTATTCTTCTTGGTAGTTGGCTTGATTGTTGATTTGGTGTTCTTTGAGTTATAGTTGATTGTGCTTGTTGTTATTGTTAGTTTTTTCTTTGATTGTTGTATGGGGTGTAGTAAGCTTAATCTTATGCAATTATGGTTAAAATATGAAAGCTTGCTATGTTAGTTATTTGAATTGATATCATGAAATGAAGAAGTTTAGTGTTTAAGTGCATATTATTCTGTGATAATGATTATGAGTGAAAATTTATTAATCTTAAAACACTCGACTGTAGTTGATTAAATTTCTAAAATATTAATTGAGTTTATATTATAATAGAAAATTCTGTGTATAACTTTAAATTCTTAAAATATTTAGATTTCATTATGATTTGGTGTAGATTAGAAGATCTTACTTTATCTTATTTTAGACATGTGTTACTTAGCCTAAATTATTGTATATTTGATATCTTAATATTACTCTTAATATCTATATCAAAGTATTCATTATTGTGATTGTGATCAAGGAATATTATTGTTGAAAAGAATTTTATGAAATAAAAATCAAAAGAGCAAAGCTTGAAAAGATGCAAAAGTGTGCCAAACAATAAAGCTTGAAAAGATGCGCAATGTCGCCAAAAGATTATAAAGAGGCGCAAAATTAGCCCAAATATTGACTAAGTACACAAAATGTGCCCCTTCATTTTAAAAGATGCGCAATGTCGCCAATTGTTCTTTCCTTTAATATTCTTCTCCAAGTCCACTAATCAATGATTGTCACTTTTGACTTAGAAATTTTGGTAATTTTATTTCATCTTTTGTGCAAAAATAGTGGTTACTTAATCTGTCTAATACCTTACTGTCATAGATCAACTTTTCTTCTCCTTATTATAGTTTGCAATCTAGACCTTTTTGAGTCTTTACTTTTTGCATTTAAATTTAATAGTGTAGTTAACCTTCTTTTAACATTCTTCAAATCCTCAACTCTTTCGAGTGTCTTCCCTTTTTGTTGTTATCAAAAGGGGGAGTGTTGTATTGTTTGACTTAGTTTGAGTTGTTTGACTTAGTGCATTTGGCTTAGCATTTAGGATTTGCGTGTGTTTGTACTTGTGTGTGCTTGTGTATGTGCTTGTTTTTCCTCCTCTTGTTTGTTTTTCCTCCTCTTCCCTTTGCTTATTCCATATTAGATCATCTAATCTCCTCTTATCTCTTGTTTAGGATATGTCATTTCTTTAGGAGGAGCTTAGGAGATCATTTATATAGGGGGAGCGTACATTTAATGGGCATACATTTAATGGAAGCTTAGGAGAAACGTGAATTTAATTGTTAAATCAAATAATAAATATTTTGCCATCATCAAAAAGAGGGAGATTGTTATGATTTGTGCAAATCTGTTCGTTCAATTGAATTCTGATACAAGTTATTTTTGATAATAACAAAAGCCTATTGTTTATTTTATTCTTCTCCTAACAAATATTGGAGTTTCTTTCTTTTGTGTGTACTAACATATTTTTCAGGAAATTCACACTTCAGATTTCTGAATACTTCAAGTTCATTTGTTAATGTTTACTGCAAGTGAAGTCTGTATTTTTATTTTCTTGAGTCTGAGAAGGTGTGATTGTAAGTTGGATAACTGTGCACACACACACAATGGGGGAGTGAAAAACTTAATTTTTTAAACTGGTCGTACATTACGATAATTGATCCTACGGGACGGTCTGTATTATATGTCCCCTCAATGAACCTATTTGTCTTGAAATTTTTTCTAAGTTCATTTCGTATAGTATGAAATGGAGTTCGTACATGAGATTTTGAGGTACGAAATGCTCTGCATTGGGTTCATACAGGATCGTACGGGATGAATTGTTAAGTTTTTAAACTATTCATACAGTACAAAATATAATTCGTACAGAAGGTTTTGAGCTACGAACGGCTCTGACTTGAGTTCGTACTGGATCGTATGGGACGAATTATTCAATTTTTGAACTATTCGTACAATACGAAATATAATTCGTACAGAAGATTTTGAGGTACGAACGGCTCTGACTTTGGTTTGTATGGGATCGTACGGGACGAATCATTCAGTGATTTAAACTATTGGTACAGTAAGAAGATCGATCGTATAGGACGATCGGGACACGTGAAACATGAAATTTTTAGTTTTTGGATGGTTTTTCTTGTCCTAAGTATATAAGGATCTTAAATCTGACTTTAAAGAAGATCCTCTGTGAAAATTTTTCTTGAGAGTGAGAGGGAGAGTGATTGGGAGAGTGTTTGAGAGAAAACATTGAGAGATTTTTGAAAAAAATTGTGAGGGGATTCACAAAGTTATCCAACAGTGAGGATCTCAGTGTTTATACTTTAAGCATCTTCCTAGTCTCCTTAGAGACTCTTGCAAGTGAATTGTTCGAGAGGTGTTCGGTTCTCTGCCGTCACTTAGAGGGTGAAAAAGGACGACGGGTTCTCTGCCTTCACCAGGATGGTGAAAAAGGACGACGGGTTCTCTTCCTTCACTATGAGAGTGAAAAAGGAGAAAGGGCTCTCTGCCTTCACCAGGGAGGGTGAAAAAGGATGACTGTTCTCTGCTGCATCGGATTGGTGGGAGAGAGATTGTAAGGGCTTCTCTGCCTTGCTGTGGGGGCAAAAGGAGAGTCACTTTGATATAGTGCAATACCTAGAGAAGGAGTCTCTAGGGAGTGGATGTAGGTCTTGTTTGACTGAACCACTATAAATTCTGGTGTTCTCTATTCTATTTTTCTTTTTATTTACTGCACTGCGTTTTATTTATCTGTGGTTGAAAAGCATTTAAAATTTACTCTGTTCGTACAGTACAATTTGCTTTGTATTGTGTTAAAATATTTTCCAAAATTCTAAGAGATTTTTAAAAGTACCTAATTCACCCCCCCCCCCCTCTTGGTTAACCTAGGGACGTAATTAATAGGTCTAACAACCTATTCTCTCTTTCAAATATTAATTTTCAAAAATTTTAGGAAGCTGCATGTAGCCCTGTGCTTTCAGTGTAGTGGCACTGAGAAACACTTGAGAGTGGTGCCTCTATGCCATAGGTCTTTGTTCTACAGGGTCACTTGGTTGCCACAGCACCACGTACTGAAATGAGTTATATATATATATATATATATATACCATCACTGTCGTGATTTGTCAGGTAAGGAAGAAGGGAGGGAAGAGAGAGACAGTCAAGTCTTGGTCTTTTTTGTTTGTTGCCCTAGTTAGGAAAAGTCCTATGATCATTGTAAGTAACCGAAAACTCAATTTAGTTTTCAATGATTTTATGTTTACTAATTTAAATCCTCCCAAAAGTAATAAAATGTATTTTCTCTTAATTTATTAAGCTTTTACGTGTGTCGACCTCATTTTTGTATGAGGTTAGTAGGAATAATCTAGACCCTAGGATCTTTTCAGTCCTTAGGATCAATCTTGACCCTAGGATCAATCTAGATCTTAGATTCAAATCAATTCAAACCTCAAAGTTTAAACCCACCCAGATTTTAATTAATTCAAGCTTCAATCAATCCTAACCCTAGGATCAATTCAAATCCTTGGTCAATCCTGATTCAAATCAATCCAAACCTTTGATCAATTCAAATTTTAAACTATTCTAAACTTCAATCAATTCAAATACCAAATCAATTCAATCTTCAATCAATAATCCAGACCCCAGATCTATCTAAGTTCCAGATCAATCTCGGCCTAGGATCCAGTCAGATCTTAGGATCAATCCAATCCTTAGGATCAACTTAGATCTTAGACCTATCTAGACTTCAACCCATTCAACCTTCAATTAATTCAAATTCAAATCAATTCAAGCTTCAAACCCAGCCAAACTTTAAACCAATCTAGCTCAAGACCCAGGCTCTAGTTCAAGCCCTGATTCATCCTTCAAACCAATACCAAACCCAGTTCAGGACCTATCCAATCAATAATAATCATTCAAATGATTATAAATAATTAGGATAATTCATATTTAAACTTTGAAACCCAAAATCTAGATCAAATCCAAATTTCCAGACTCAAATCCAAGGCTCAAGGCTCTGTCTTGAAGGCCTTTTCTAGTGATTTTTTAAAACACCTCAAACCCCAATCAAATGATCTCTGATTTAGAGTCTATCAATTGCATATTGATAGGATATATGTCTAGAGGCAACCCTATAAATTTGAGCTCAATCTGAGACCTCCAACCCTAAAAGCTGAATTGATTTCCAAAGGCTATTAAACATTCAAATATTTATGGTCTATGCCACTAGACCTGCCACCAAGTGGATTTTAACCATGGAGCATTCTCCAAACCCTCTAATCACTTATAGACCCTTGATTATATCTTGTTAAATATTAAACTATATTTTGGTAGACCCACTTTAACCACAAGTTGACCAGGGGTCAAAATGACCAAAATACCCCTCAGGGGTTTGAATAGTCTTTTCAACTCAAATGGCCATTTCAACCTCTAAGACCAATCTCAATCAAATCAAATCTATGGACCCAATCCCAGACCCTGAGTCAACTTAGTTGACTAGGCCAACCTAGTTTGACTTATTAGGCCCTTTAGGGGTATAAATAATCATTTTCACTGAATAACCTATTCAGACCCTGAGACCACCTCCAACAAATCTAGAATATCATTTTAAACTTGTTAAGCCCAAGTTCAGACCCTGAGTCAACTTGGTTGACCAAGTCAACCTAGGTTGACCAAAACAACCCTTTAAGGGTATAAATGGTTACCTCGACCATTTAGACCATTCTAACTCAAGAAACCACCTCTACCAGACCCTATTCATCATTTTAAACCCTTTGAGCTCAAGTTCAGGTCCTAGGTCAACCTGGTTGACCAAGTCGACCTAGGTTGACCCAATAACCTTTTAAGGGTTAAATGGGTCTATTTAACCTATCTAACCAAATCATACCCTTTTAAACCTTCAAATCCATTTCATTTCATACTTCAAATAAATCTCAATGCACCCCAGGTTAAATCATACTTAGTTTAACTTGGTCAAACCTAATTTACTTGGTCAAATCCTATATTCTATGCTTTCAAATATTGAACTTAAGCTTTTAAATCTTTTCTAATTCCAAAACTTCATTCTATTTAATTATTTGAACATATTCAAACTCATGTGGGATCAAATCACATTGAGTTTGACTTGGTCAACTCATCAAAACCTAGTCAACCTACCTTAAGCTTTCATATTTTCACTCAAGCTCAAATCTCCTAGTCTTAAGCCCAATCCAAATCACTCCAACCAGCTCCTCTTACTGCCACCTCAGCACTGTTGACCAGATTGACTGGTCAAATAGTCAACATAAGGCTTTAAAAGATTCAATGGCCAAAACTCTATCTCTAATCCACTCCACTCTAATCCTAAACTCTCTAACAGTTTTAAACATTTTCTGGAATGTTCCTAAGCTGGTCTTAAGCCTTAGATTAGAGCTTAACCCAATCCATATGGCCCTATGTGCTCAAGTCAAGACAAAATCCACTTTACACCTAGATGTCCTACCTCTGTCTTTGCCCTCTGCTTCTAACTACCCTAGGACACCTAGCAATCATCTAGGAATCCAGACAAACTAATATTACCCGTTCCCTATAGCTTTAGGGTTTTGGAATTAAGAAGAGAGCTCACTCTATCACTCTCACTCACTCTCTCTCTCTCTCTCTCTCTCTCTCTCTCTCTCTCTCTCTCTCTCTCTCTCTCTCTCTCTCTCTCTCTCTCTCTCTCTCTCTCTCTCTCTCTCTCTCTCTCTCCAGATTCAAGCCTTTCTAGCTGATCTCTTTGCTCATTCAAGCTTCTAATCGACTTCTCAACACTTCCCAAGTCCAATCCAGTCGGTCAAGGCTGGCGGCAACAAGTTCTCAGGCGAACCGAAACCCAAATTTATACAGGCCTAATATCGTTCGATCTGAAGCATTTCAAGCTGCAAGGTCAACTAGAGAAGTGAACATGGACAGTCAACAAGCTCATAGAATACTTGATCGCCTTAATCCATCCATTAGATTAGGTAAAATCCTTAACCCTAGCCTAGGACACTTAGTTTAAAATAGCTTTTCAAAATGCATGTTTAAAACTTTGAAATTAATCCCACATGATTTTTGTTCATGTACTTGATTTATGTTTAAAATTTCATTTGATTTGGCCTTCTGAATCGAGAGAATGAATGATTTCTTTGATTTCTAGGGTTTAAGCTAGCCTGAGTGAACTAGATGAATTCTGGACCAATGATCTCTTGATAAACGGCTCAGATCGAGTTATTTAATCTCTGGATCAACCCCGCGGTTCATTCTTCCATTCAATTTAGCGTTTGGCTCGATCAAAGACGTTCGTATCAAACAACCGAAGATCAAACGGCTATTACACGTGCTGACTAATCTAAGTGAGAAGCACGTGGGCCCACCGCCGGATCAATCATCAGGCAATGACTATGTCACCGTGTAATCATTACATATGATTGGTTTACCGTGTCTGCAATTTGATCCAGTGAACGAGCGAGCGCCACGTGTCTACGTCGTCGCTGTGGTTTGATCTAACTATCCCGAACATGCCATGTGGCCTCCGCCACCGTTAGCACTACCAAAACCAAGATTTTAATTAAAAATTATTTTAAAACTAATTTTCTTTAAAAAATTATTAAACAAATTAATTATAATTTTAAAAAATACATATTATATATTAAATTTTTTAGAAAATTAAGTACTTTAATTTAAAATTAATATTGATTTAAAATATTAAATATATTTTGAATTATTTTAAAATATTAAATATTAAGTATTTTACTTTAATATTTAATTAAAAAGTATTAAAAAATTTTAAAATTTAAAATTTTATTTTAAAATATATTTTAAATTTTTCAGATAAATATTTAAGATATTTAAGTTTAAATTAAATTAAATTTAAAATATTTTATTTAAGCATTTTAAATAAATTTAAAAGTATTAATATTTAATTAATATTAATTCAAATATTTAAAATTTTTCTTATTTTTTACATTTTAAAATTAGATAATTCTTTTTAAATATTTAATTCCAAACTAAAATTAATTTGCGATATATTACATATTTTAAATAATTTTAAAATATTTAAGTATTTAAATACTTAATTAACACTTAATTAAGATTAAATTCAAATAATTTTAAAACTTTTAAAGAAAATTACTTTAAATAATTTTAAAAATTCAAAAACACTTAAAATTCAATTTAATTTAATTCAAGAATTATTTTAAGTATTAATTATTTTTAAATTATTTTAATCACTTTAAACTTCAAAATTTTAAAAGAAATTTAAATTAAATCAGAAAAATATAAATAATACCTTAAAATTTTCAAAAATTAAATATTTTAATTTAAAATTAATTTCAGAAATTAAAACTTAATGATTTTAAATAATTATAATTATTTAATTACTTTAAATAATTAATTAATATTAAATTAAAATATTTTCAAATTTTAAAATATCTTAAAAATCAGTGGATCTCTCAAAAATATTTTAAGTTATTTTGATGATTTTTCAATTATTTTATTTTAAAAATTTATATTTTCATATATGTGTATATATATATCTATATATTTTAAAATTATAGATATTCTCTAAATATTTGAATGTTGAGAGATCCCTGAAATTTTAAACATAGATGAGCTTGCTTGAATAGGATTAGTGGGGAATGGTGATTAATCAATGGGCAACTTTTTAATTATTTATTAATTAATTCTTTAATTAATCAAGTTATGTCTTATTATATGCAAGTGTAGGGTACACACACTCACTTAGCCTAGGGATCTCCTATTTTTAAGTACTTGATTGTACTTATACGTGTGAGTATTATGTATGTCTAAGGGTTAGACAAATCTTGATTCAAACCCACTCAACCTAGTGACATCCTTAAGGACAAAAATTAAGAACATGTTTAGAGAACTTAGAAAAATTCTAATAATTAGGATATACATCTTATTGACTTGAAATTTTGAAAATTCAAATTTAGTGACACCTTAAGTCCATAGAAAAATTTTTAGAACATTTAAAAATCATTAAGCCACTTAATTAATTTATTTAAATTTAAACCCTTAATTAAGCCTTAAAACTTCTAAAAATTATAATAAATCAATTTTAAATTTAAAAAATACAAATAATAACTCAAATTAACCAGAATTCAAATCTTAAATTATGAAAATTAAAAGCTCTTTGACTTGAGATCCGATTTAGCTTAATTTAATTTTAATCAAAAAATTAATATTTAATTAATTTAATTAATTAAAAATAATTAAAGATTTCAAAAAATTCCTAAACACTTAGGAATCTCTCCTTAAGTCACTCCTGACCTTTGGAGGTGATTACAAGTAGTTTGGAGTTCATTTGGGGCAAAATCTTTAAAACCCCTTAATTAAGACAATTTTAAAAATTTAAATAATTGCTCAAATTTTCAAAAATCATAACTAATTTTAGAAAATTCTAAATTGATCAAACTTAAAGGCATTTAACTCAAACTAAAATCTAATATTTATCAAAAATATCAAACCTTCAAAAATCAGTCAATGTCAAAAAGTCAACAAATCCGGTCAAACTTAAGTCAAAATCGAGTCAAAACTTCAAACCTTCATAATAAAATATAAAAAAATCTAAATCTAGAAAACTTAGTGTCTAATTACTCATAAATATAAAAAAATACTAACTTTTCATAAATCAAACCCAATCTAAAAGTCAAATTTTGACCTCGTTAATTAAAGCATTTAAATAATTCAAATAATTTGAGAAAATTAAATAATTAATTTTAAAATCTAGAAAATTAATTCAACCTTAAAACCAGCAACTAATCAATTTTAATAAAAATTTATCAATATTTAAACTTTAATCAAACCAAATAACTTAATTATACTGGTTACTACTACGTAACCCAGACCTACGAGGCTATTAACTTAGCCCCAAGGAAGGTGAAATAAAAACTTCATGGCCTCGGTGAGCAACAAAGGTGGTGGTAATTTAACATTCAAAAATACACTTTAAAATTAATCTTAAATTATTAATACTTAAACTTTAATTAAATTCTTCCGTTAAGCCTTTCAATTAACCAGAACATCAAACAATTTTAATTAATTATCTTACATAGGACATATCCAAACCACACAACCTACCCCACATAATTTAGATGGTTTGCTAGGATAACCAACTCTAGTTTTAGGTTAGGCCAGTGTTTTACTTTCTTATTATTGTGTGCCAAATTTTTTGAGCTTTCACTACATACTAGTTGTTAGAATTATATGATTGTTATGATTATTTATTTAATTTATACACTATGTGATATGATTGATTATGCATTAGATTACCTCTAGGCTAGGGATGATTAATGCTAATATAATCTTATGCAGGTGATCATTCTCATATAGGGCATGAAAATTAAAGGGGGCAATAAATTAAGCTTTAAAATTGACGATATTTTCTACAGGTGCTTCAAAAATGCTTAAGACCCCCTTTAAATTAAAAGAGCATGACCAAGCATGGCTGTGATTTGAGTACTCTAATTTTAAATATTTAACTGCTTGAGATTTGATATTGATTTCAATATTAATTGCTTAGGATAACCTTGTGGGTTGTTGAGTCTATATTTTTTTTATATTCAAATGTAATTTGATATTGTAATTGAGTTATTTTTTTTAAGTGTTTTGAGAATGTAATTAAATATCTAATTTAGAATCTAAAGATGAAGAGACCTCCCTTAGGGGAGAGTCCCTCTCCATTTGGAGATCCAAATTAGGATGATCTTAAAGTATCCAAAGAAAAAAAGATAACACCTCTTCGGGGAGGAGTTTCTCTTCACTTGGATATTCAGACCCAACGAGCCAAGGAGCCCGCAGAAGGACGAAGAAGTGCAGAGTGAGAAGACTCATTCTTAAAGTCACTTGTGTCTTAAAAGTAGAAATCCAGGTTGTTGTCAGTGGTGCCCGGCCACTTTACTTTTCTTGTAGACCTTGGGTTATACTATTAAGTGGCACTTGTCATATGGATATTCAATTTGAGCATTTAATTTAATTGATTTATTTAATTGATTATATAGTAGAACTACTTGCTTGTCTAGTCCTTTTACTTGCATGCCGTATTTGTTTTAGCCTGGAACCCGATTGAAGGCTCATGAGAGCACGTTAAAAATGCTTTTCTACTTTAATTAAATTTAAAACTTTTAAGCTCGCATAAAAATTCTAACACTTTAAGAACTAAGCCCAAAACCATTGGGAGTCTTTCATGTATATATTTTGAATACTCTCTTCCTTATTAGGCACCTCCCTGCCTGCGGGTTCTGACAGGCCACCTGACCTATTAGGGTGCAGTCTTGTCAAGGGGATATTATGTAGTATCTAGAATAAAACTATTTTTAAGCCTGATTTTAAAACTGCTTCATTTTGATTTAAGCATTCAATCAAATCAACTAGCATGTATCACATTAGATACAAATTTAAATGAGTCTAAAACTTAATTTATATTTTACCTTAAGCATCAAATACCCAAGATAAGTTAAAGGGGCCAGTTAGAAATTTGCTCTAGATGTCGGCCCCACTTTCCTTAAACTTAACTTAATACAATGTCCTAACCACTTTTTCATAACTGATCGAACACATGATTTTATAGCGTTTAGGTGGTTAGCTGGCTACCCAATCCAGGATGGGGTAAGTCTAGATCCTACATTGCATTAGCTAGGTTTGGGTCACTGACTTTCAATACCCAATTTAGACTTAGGTTTTAAGGCAGGCTCAGGCTATAAGACCTCAACCTCTGGAAATTAAATCCTAATTTTCTACTAAAATCAACCATTCAAACTTAAGTCTCTTTCAATTCAAATTCAATCCCAACACTTAGGATAGGCTGGGGTATTTCTGAAGTGATTCAAAATCCTGAATACCTCCTACCATTCCTCCTTTGACCTCCAGAAATAAGTGTTCAACCTTAATCCATTCCCGATTGAATTTCCAATCCTCACTTCTTTTGATATCAAACTTTAAATTCTTAAATAAAATTTTTATCTCTATTTTAATCGAGAATATTCATAAAAAACTCCAATTTTTTTATGATTTAATTAACTATGAGGGTTTGCGCTCGTAGGAGATTTAGAAACTTAGATTAAGTTTTTAAATTCAAATTTTCAAAAATAAAAATTTTCAAAACTTTAAACAATTATCTTTGGAAAAATCAAATATAACAATCATTATTGTCATTTTCAAATGATTGATAGTAATTAATATCTTCTTTTCTTGAAAGGATATAATAATTACTATGTAACTTTGATTGTAAAATTAATGATACTTTACCTGAAATTATTGTAGTTAAATATCCGATTGAACAATCATTTTGACTCTCCAGGGTCATATGTAGTTCTTTCTCAAATTTGACTACGATAACCAAGATAAATTTTCAATCCTGTAAATTGAACCCATTAGGGAACAATATCTTTGCCTCTCGGGATAATCTATTATTTATATGACGTGTTCAATCTGAAGATTGAAATTCAGCAATTAAACTTTCCCAAATAAAATTAATCTTTTTTAAAATTTAAACTACACTTTTTCTTTTCAATCAAACAACGTGTACATGTTACTACATTATATAAAAAAATGATACTATTGATATAAGATGAATGCATTTATATGTAAGCACGAAAGGCTAATTGTTAGTACTATAATTAATGCGGATTTGTTATTAAAATGATAGTATCATGTATAAGATAATGGGTCGATAGATTTTCCTTTAAAGATAGTTTGTGGTGTTATCCCAATTGCAACATGTAATTGATAATTGATTATACTAATGGGGAGAGAGTAATGACTCCTTATGGATCATTGAAAGCCACCTATAATGATAATCGATTTAATGAATAAATAATAAGATTGATGGATGAAAATGGAAAGCTGAAAATACTATATTAAAGATGGATATCCTGCCTTGCTGAATTATATAATATTAATGTATATATTGATAACATATAGAATAATATATGAAGAACTGATGATTAAGAATAGATGAAATTGATAATTGATTCATGTATTTCTTATTCATACATGCATATATTATGTTCATAATTCATCTCACTAATAGAAGGATAATATTAAATGATTGCAGTACTGATTTCCTATTATATGGATTAATTGATCATTATTGTAACTACTTTCTTACATATATTATTGATTTATAGATTTTAGCATATTGATTTCTACTTTTTGTTACTGATCATATTGATTCATAATATTGATGGTTGATCATTGATAGATTATTGATTGTATTGATTGAGATGAGCATGCATATTAATTTTTAAAACCTTGTATTATAAGCTTTAATGAGTTTTTTGGGTCTGTTAGGCTTTACAAACTCATTATGTGGATTTTATTGATTTTAGGTCGGGGAAAGGATCGGGAATCTAGAGGGTGAGGCTGATTCAGATCTCTATATTTTTTATTGACATTTAATATTTTATTTATTCTTTTGTAATCAAGAGCTTGTGATAAATTATTCATTGTAAATGATATCCTAACTATTATAAATGAGATTTTAATGAAAGAATTAAATATAGTGAAATATTTTGATGTATGCGATGCTTAGTTGCTTCTGTTATATGCATTGATTTATATATATAATTTTATAGAAGCTCTGGTAGATGATTAAAAAATATAATAGGCAAATCTTTCAATTTAGATCGTGGAGCGTGATAATCATCTCCTTTAAAACTTATAATATAACCTTACTTACATAATTATTATATCCACAAGACTAGTTTCACTACCTCACTTGCCTCATAGTAGTTGCCACATCATAATTCATATTATAACTTCATGCGTCATAACCATCCCCTTAATAACTACATCACAATAATCTCAACTTATATCACAACCATGCATAATATCCATCTTTGCTAGACATAAGTCATCATCATCTTTAATGAAGGTCACAATATAACAACCTTTGATCATGCCATCTATAATATTCATCTTCAATGCACTTAAGGACCTACATTACAACCTTAGCTTAGTCTTTTCTAATTATTTAAAGGAGTATCTTACACTAAACTCTCTAATTATTTTGTACTAAGTTATTATAAATTATGGATGTTATTCAATTGGGTTAGGCTTCATGACTTTTCCCCTTTAGGAGTTATCCATATCAAAGGCTCTCTCTCTCTCTATATATATATATATATATATATATATATATATATATATATATATATATATATATATATATATAAAGGTGGCTAAGATCAATCCTTACTCATCAATTTGATTTCTCACATTCAATAATTTGACACCATTTATGGGATACATTCTTACCTTTATTAACCTTAATCATGGTAGGGGCCTAATCCCTTTGTAGGTGGAGTTCCAGCATAAGCTTTAGGCTTGAAAATTTATGTAAAAATCATAGGAATGATTATACGTAATACCTACAATGGCGAGTTACACCTATTTTGACTCGTTCTGGTAAGAATTATAGAGTGAAACTTTTGCATTCATGTATTTTGCATGTGTTTGTGAGTGTTTTGTATGCATGAGAGTGTCTGAATCTATTATGAAGCAGACCCCTAGGGTATGTATATATGCATGTAAAATATAGAATTTTTCCCCTAAGAGTGCTGCAATGTTGGGTTGGCGGTGCTACAACATGGAGCTCTCTAGCAAATTTTTTGAAAATGAACTAATGTTGTGGCACTGGGGTTGAGCACTGTGGTGCTGGGATCTCCAGCAGGGAGTACTACGGTACTGCAGGGTCGAGTGCTATAGTGCTATGTCAAATGTTTATAAAAATATCAAAATATATTTACACTCATTTTAACCAAAATAATAAACCTCCCTTTAGTTGCATAAAGAGATAGATACTCTAAAGAGAGAAAGTTCATTTTTCACGCCTCCAATCCTAACCAAATCCAAGAAATTATCCGGATTGAGGCAGGTTATTTTCTGTCTATCTTAGTTTTTAAGAAAATAAAAAAATCAAGATTTTCCTTATTTAATTAATAATTTCATATTATAAAAATGAGGCTAACTTTATACTCACAAAACTTTCACCCGTAACTTTTTATATGTCATAGAGCTAGTTATTATAGACATTTAAATATTTTTCTAAAAAATTTACACCATGTGGTTTAAAAAGTATGTTATTTTATTTAACTAAAAAATAATTTTAACCTAAAAAATAATATTATAATACAAGTAAAGCTTTAAAATAGTATTCTTAATAATCCATGGTAATTTAGTGACATTCTGGAACTATAAAATTCTACTTAGTAGTTAGTTTTGTTGTCTAGCGATAAAGCATTTTGTGAAATTATGAAATTAGTTTATTTATATTTTTTTTCTAAAATACAAGATATATATGCTTACCTATTTGAAATATGTGATTCTGAAAAGATCTGATGTGTAGTGAAAGTTCTTATATTGAATGCACAGGGAGTCACAAAGGCTTGATTTTATGAATATCTGATATGTGCTAAGTATTGGGAGATATAAGGGCATTTTTTTTTATATGCCAGTATAGGGAGTCATAAGGGCCTGAATTATAATATCTATTTCTAATGGGAGGTATAAGGGCCTAAGAGAAATATATTATTTTTTAAGTCTGATATATAGATTACTTATTTATTTACTTTTCCTATATTGTTATTTAGATTTTTGATAATTGCAAGCATTATTTTGTTCAGTACAGTGAATTATTATAAACTGCTTTTATAAATCGATTAATGAAAAAAGTAAAATATTTGAAAATTTAGATTGGTGGGTGTGACTTGTGTTGGCTTACAATTATTCTTTATTCTATTTTAGCTCAAGGAAAGGGGAAAGAGCTCATTGAGTGGCTAAGTATTCAGGATCTAATTTGTTTGAGTATATAAAGATATTTCTTAAATTTTTATAGCCATGACTAGTTATTTAATTACTATATTTTAGTTTGTAGTCATGTACTATAGTGTATAAATGTGACATATATATTATGATTATGAATGAAAAGAATAGAAATTTGTGAATGAGTATATTTTTCTGCTCATGAGAAGTTAATTAGAAGCTTTATTGTCAATTTCAAAATTTCAAATAGAAGAAACCTGAAAGAACCCCAGACCTTTGATCTCGGGCTCGATCTATAATGAGTCAACACGATATGACCTGCTTTATCTATGGGTCATATTGAGGTGGCTTGTGACATTATAGTAGGATAAATCCGTTTATTTGTTATCAGTAAACATTAGTGGATGTGTCAAGATATGTGTTTTCTATTCATGAATAAGACATGTTTTGCTCATTAATAGATAGTAGTAATTATCATCACCAATTCTATGATGGACATTATGTCTTTTACTAATATTAACTTACATCTTTCATCAGCAGCAAGCCTCATATATCTCCTTAAATAGCTTTGTCACCCACTTTGTAGCAAAGTACATCACTTGGTCATTCTTAGAAGCTTCATTGCGTGCTCTATAGTTGGTCTTGCCACTTGGTCTACTTCAAGCATCTTCATTGCTTGATCTATAATAGACTGTGGTACTCTCTCCTCAAATTTATTCATTGCTCCCTCCATATTTTATTGTATTATTGCATATTTTAATGTATTGTACTAAGTTAAGCCTTCAACATCACTTACACCTCCACAAATAGCTCTATTTATCACTCAATTGTTGGCTACATCACTCATGCTACTTCATTAGCATATGCCACATGCATAGCCATGAAGGCTTCCTAAATAAATCATCATATTGTGGGTAACTCTCAATAACATCAAATCAACCAGAGGAAGAGAAGAAAATACTAAACATCTATTAGAGAATTATATTCATCATTTTATAGAAGCTTTTAAACTTGATCAAGGACTTGGGACAATTAAGGTAACTCATCCTTGTATGAAATAACTATTGGAATACTAAGGTGGATGCTCATAACTTTAATTTGATGCCAACACATCTTGACATTGGCATAGGCTCTTATTAAGGTTGAAGTTGTAAGGGAAAATCAACATTGGTGTCTTGCATACATGAGATTGTAATTAAAGGAGATCTAAACCAAACTATTCTTCTTTCAAAGCTCCTTAGTAGACTCTTCAACCATAAGCAAGGCTATAAACTCAATTTTGAAAGGTTAAGGTCAATCTAAAGTGGACCAAAATTTCCAATCTAAGTTGGGTTGCTCATATTTGAGCTACATCATTATAATGATGCAATCAACCTTTAGCATATTCAATTCACTTTCTTCCAAACAAGATTACGATTACCAAACAAATCCCTGACTAGCAATTTCAAATGAAGGTAAAAATTTTTTTTTTTTGGATTCAACTTGACTTTTGCTAGCAGATTATTATTATCGAGGAAGATTTTAGCCAAAAATCCTAAAAGAAGGCTAAAGTCGTCGAGGATTTAACTTCACTTTCTATATTACAAATTCTGATTATCGAATAGGATTCTAATCTATAGTGTTAAAACACTATGAGCAAGATTTTATGATATTCTTAGAGAAAATCCATTTTGTCAATAAGTTTGAAAAAGACTTACTCGTCTTAATTTACCAACGCTTATTTATCATCATAAACTTGAAATTATTGAGCTATTTTTAGTTGGTGATTTTTTATTCTTCAGGAATCCTTGGAAAAGATGTCTAAAAGATACAACTTTTTAAGTCAAATAATTATTATATTTTAATAAAGTTTGAACGAGTTCTTCCTCAAAAAAATCAAAATTTATAAAAATTTATGGGACATATGAATCAGCATCCAATGCACAGTAGACCCTCTTAAAATTTAAATATTTGTTTGTCCAATGAAGTGTTCTCCAACAATTTCAACATTAAAATCAAGAACAAGTTGATCATAAAAATAAAAGATTTTTTTTTTGAGCATGTGATGTTAGGATAGAAGAATTCTTATACAGAGAAATAAAAACCGAATTTTTATAGATGTGAATAAATTTAAATGATGAAAAATGTAGAAATTTTTTTCTTGCGCATAAAAATTTTGTTCAAGTCATTATTACTAAGCCGTCAATCTGCATTCCGCAGAGCCGCACATCACTTGCTAAAAAAATTGCGATTTTGCGTGCCTCGATCGAGCGCAAATCATTCATGATCGTAATCTTCTCAAATTCTCGCCACGTAATGAAACAAACCCTGCGGAAGAAGACGACCATTTCGCTTCGAAGCGGATTATGAAGTGAAGCCGTTCCGGGAGCAGAATTCAGGGCCGAAAATTAGTACGCAGCCAAGCTACAGGGCAAGGATCAAAATTTCTCATATTGGATACCTAATTTTCTTCGCTTCCGTCCTCTTTGGTCTCAGTGTATGAGCCGTCCCTGAATTCTCTTCATTGTAGTCTTCTTTGGATTTTGCACACTCGTTCTTTCCCTCATTGTAGTTCTCCTTCAATTGGCTTGGTTTAGATTGACGGCCGAGTGATTTCTCTTTGGTATTGGTTATCTTGATGGAGAGTTCTTTTGTTTTTGGTGGTTTTCGATATTGTCACATCTAGTCGGGGGGTTTAAATCTGTTTAAAGAAATAACTTATTTTCGTGCGAAATTTTTTGATTTTAAGTGCGAGGTAGGATGGAGAGGGGAGGGAGGGTGGTTGTGCAAGTTTTATTTATTTATTTATTTTGTAAAATTATGCATTTTGCGTTTCTGTGTTGAAGGGCTGTTTTAAAAATTGAGAATTCTGGTTTAGGTTTTGCGAAGAGAAGATGGATCGGTATCAGAGGGTGGAGAAGCCCAGGAAGGAAACGCCTTCTAAGGAGAATGAAATTCGTATAACTGCTATGGGAAGGATGCGCGGTTATGTCACTTATGCCACTAACTTGTTTCTGGTATACATTTCCTTCTACATTCATCTTACGTTAACGTTCTTTTTTTATTTTATTAGCCATATGTAGCCTTGTTTCCTAATTTTTTTATGTTTGGTTTTGGGTTACTATTCATATGTTTTTATTGTATTTTCGTTTGACTAGTGGAATTTGTTCGGCCGTGAAGTTTTTTTTTTTTTTTCTTTGAGGGGAGGGAGATGGGACGTTAGGTCAATTAAGACAAATCACACACACATCATATACAGAAGCTTCGAATCCAAGATCTTTTAATTGATAGTGAAAGCTTCCAACCAACACAACAGGATGAGTTGCATTGGGCCGTGAAGTTAGTGTCATTCTTGATTTATAAAATTTGGAACTTTATGGCGTATTCTCCTTCCTAGTTGGCATTTGGGCATTTATGTGAAAGTTTGTTGACTATTCAGTCCAATGTTTTGGTCTCTGGGCCCTTTGTTGTAATGAACTAAATTGACCCATCATACAATTAGGGAAAGGCAAAGGTGTAAAATTGATGGATAAGTAATCCACATGTTGTCACGTTAAATAAAGGGTGGGCTTTCCATTTTGTCAAATGATCTTAAGAAGAAAGTTTTGCTTGTGCTCTTTGCTGGATATTAAAGTGGCTTGTGATCCCTTAAGGAAAATTATGCTATGCTTAGAGCTTTCTTTAAGAAATTTATTAATTTCCTATGTTCCCCACTTTCCAATATTCTTTGGTCATTTAAGGCTATTGTAGTCACTCTTAAAGATTTATAAGTTGTTATAATAATGCATTAGCATTTAAAAGGAAACTAGTTGACTAAAATTTATCATTGATGGAATCATCTGCAGTAGAAGTTATTTTTCATTTTTCTTTTTATTCATTGATTTGACTTCAGGAAAATGAAATTGTTCCGTGTTTTTTAACCAAATGGTAAGTCCAAGATGGATTTTATCAAAATCATGCTTTTAAAATTTTTCCGTCGTGCATTGATTTTTTTATTAACTTTTTATTAACATGGTTGTGCATCTCTTGGGGTAATTTTCCATTGTGTTTATTTGATGTTCTAATGGCTATTTCTCCATTGATTTTTAAGGACAAAGGTTCGAATAAAATTGTCTTCAAGGCAATGGGGAGAGCTATTAATAAGACTGTCTTGATTGTGGAGCTAATTAAGGTAAATCATAAACAATTTTCATTTGAATTTCTTCCTTGCGATTATCAGGTCTTTCAATCATTATGTTGTGTTGAGATTATGGAAGCTAAATGCGTCAGCTGATTTTATCATATGCTATATTTATGCTATGGCATTGTAGAGAAGGGTTGCTGGTCTTCATCAAGATACTTCTATAGGATCCACATACATAACTGATTCATGGGTGCCTTTAGAGGAAGGCCTACTTCCGTAAGTGGATCTTATATCTTACGTTCCAAGTGCATGCCTAAGATGTAGATGATCATCTACTGTAGCGTGCCATGTCTCCTTTTGGTTATCACATATTTTCTGATTGAAATTGCTGATGGTTCTTGGTCAGACTGGAAATTACTAGGCATGTGTCAGTAATGGCGATTACACTCTCTAAGCAGGAACTTGATAGGTCTTCTGTTGGGTGAGTACTAATTTCTGAACTTCCATCCATTACACATGTGATCTTCAGTTGTTATCACAGTTTGTTGCGTATCTCCTAATCTTCTTTTTCTTGGCTCCTGTCCATGTTTACATAATCATCGAAATTACTGTGGTAGATTTCTACCTAAAAGCTTGCATCAAGCAGATTTTCTGTTCTGTATGCTGCCTGTAATTGACCATTTTACTGTTGATATCGGACTATGTTGAATATGTATATAATACGACACGTACATTGGACATGCATATTATTAAGAATATAGATAATAATACTTAGCATGATATTATAACATTGTATACAACAACAACAAGCTTTTATCCACTACATGGGGTTGGCTACATGAATCCTTTTTTCTTCATTGTGTTTTGTTAAGAGTCAAATTCTCATTTAAATCTAATAAAGAAAGGTTATTTCTAATATTTTCTAACCAAGTCTTTTTAAGTCTACCTCTACGTTTCTTAACATAAGCCAAATCTAATACATCTACTCTCCTAATTGGGTCATCAAAAGGCCGCTGTTTTAAACTCTCTCTAATCTTATCTTCCACTAGAGCTACTCCAACCTTTTTCATGTTTATGCTTGTTTCATATTCTAACTCTAAGAGTAAAGCCACCATCCACTTGAGCATCCTCATCTTTGCAACACTTAACTTAATATTAACCTTCTCTTTTAATGGCCAACATTCTGCACTATAATAAAGCATTGCAAGTCTCACCACTATCTTATAGATTTTTTCCATAAGTTTGACGGGTACTTTCCTATCACACAACAAGTCCGATACATTCCTCCACTTCAATCATCCAACTTGAATTCTACTAATAATATCCCCATCTATTTCACCATCACTCTAAACAATAGACCTAAGATATTTAAAACATGTACTCTTATTAATGACTTAATCGGCCAAAGTCACAAACCTCCAACTTGATCTATTACTACAAAAATTACACTCCATATATACTATTTTAGATCTACTCAAACGAAAACCTTTAGACTCTAAGGTTGACCTCCATAATTCAAGTTTACTGTCAACTCCCTCTCTAGTCTTATCATCAGCAAAAAGCATACACCAAGGTACAACTTCTAGCAAATGTCTAGTGAGAACATCAATGACCAAAGCAAAAAAGATATGGGCTTAGGGCTTATCCTTGATGTAATCCAACTAAAATAGGAAAATATTTGATCAAACCACCTTATGTAATAGCTCCTGCATACATATCCTTAATGACTTGCATATAAGCATTATTAATCCTTTTCTTTTCTAGAACTCTCCATAGCACTTCTCTTGAAACTTTATCATATGCTTTCTCTTATAAAAATCATATGTAATTCCTCCTAATTCTCTCCATACTTCTCCATCAAATTTCTCAATAAATATATAGCTTCCATAGTAGACCTACTCGGCATGAATCCAAATTAATTTTTAGAAACATTAGTATCACGTCATAACCTATGCTCCATAACTCTCTCTCATAGTTTTAAAGTATATATTAAATTTTAAATATATATATATATATATATATATATATTACAAAAATTAAAAAATATGAAATGAATTCTTATAACAATAAATTTATTTTAATAACTCATAATATTTAAATTATATTTAAATTTATTAAATACATTAAAATTAATTGAAGAAGAAATAGTCACATGATATTATAAATTATTAATTTAAAGTTGAGAAAATTGATTCTTTTATATAGAAATAAAGCTGAATAAATAAAATAAAATTAGTATTAAAGAGCTATTAAGTTGTTTGAGTATAAAATAGAATAGATGACTTAAATTATTTATAAAATTATGAACACACACTTTTTATTTTTTTATTTTTAATTAGACATTCAGATGGTAATAGCACTCCCATCGCATGAGACGTTCTCCACATTTGCTGCTTTGCAATTCTGCTATTTCAGCCTGCAACCACTACAGCTTTTACTTGTTTACATTACTGCGATCAAATCTCCACCGTTGCTATCTAATCACCTCAATGAGATTTCTGTATTTACCTTTCTAATTTTACTATGTATTAATGCTGCTCTTGTATGCTTTGGAATTGATGAAAAGCAATTAATACAAAAGCTTCTTTTCAATACTCATCTTTTCATCTCTTTGTTTTCAAGTGTATTTGTATTGTTGTATCAAGAGAAGTGATTCATGTATTTCTACATGGTATGAGAGCACACTTGCGTAACTGCATAATGGATGCGCCGCCAACTTCATCTACCAACAATCCTACTTCTCCTCTACACACTCCAACTGAAACTTCAATACTTGCCTCCTTGAAATTTCTAGTTTCAAACATCAAGAACATTGTTCAGATTTAGCTCCTCACTGATAACTACCCCACTTAGCACAATCAAATTCACAAACTATTTGTTGCTAACGGATTTTTCGGCTATTTTGATTGCACCGCAATTTGTCCTTCAAAACATCTCTACGACACCACACAACTTACATTGAATCCACTATATTCACACTAGCTTCGTTTCGAACAAAACTTAGTTGTTGTTATTTACTCTACCATATCTTCCTCATTGCTGCCATACATTATAAATTTAGATTCATGTCACTCCATTTGGACTACTTTCGAGCGTTGTCTATTCTCTACAAATCATTAAAAGAGTCATTCAGCTTAAGAATGAACTTTACTCTCTTAGTATGCTCAATCAGTCGATGACTGATTATCTCTCCGCAGTCAAGTGTTTAGTTGATAACATCTGAGCAGCTGGTGGATCTGTTGACATTGAATATATCATCTTATACATTTTAAATGGTCTTCCAACTAATTACCAATCTTTCAAAACTGCTATCCAAACCAAGCTCACTTTGATCACTCTAGACGACTTATATTCACTTCTCTACAGTGAGGAAGTTAATCTTGTTACTGATGCTGCAAACAAACTCTCTCTGTCGGAGTCTATTGTTTCTTTTGACAACCAATTTGCTCTTACATCAACAAGGGGAGGACATGGATGCACGTCTTTCTTTTCTCATGGCCAGGGTTGCCCACCAAATTACACCAATTTTTCTTCTCCCGTTGCTGCTAGGGGCAACAAACAACAAATTTCTGTTACCTGTCAAATTTGTGGCAAAAGAGGTAGCTTTTACATGTTGGCACCATGCAAATCTTTAGTACATTCCTTCTACACCTCAAGCTATGCTTGCCAAAACATCATCACCTGCTACTCCACCATGATACCTTGATAATGGAGCTACTTCCCACTTAGCACCTAATTTCAACTCTTTACAAAGTCCTATCTACCACAGCTCAAATTAGATCCTCATTGTCAACGATACTTCTTTACCCATTATTCATTCAAGAAAAGGCCTGCTACCTACACCCTCCTGTATGCTTACTATATCTTCTTTATTACATGTTTCTCATTCATCTCAACAACTTCTTTCCATTTCCAAATTAGTTGAAGATAACAACTTTTACATTTTTTTTTTGACTCATTTGGTTATGTCATTAAGGATCTGACGATGCACCAAAAACTTCTTCAAGGTCCTTACCTTAATGATTTATACCCGATCTCCACAAGTTCTCAGCTACCAACCCCCCTACCTGCTATGTTTGCCTCCACTTCGGCTACCTCCACTATTTGGCATCGACGACTGGGCCACCTGAACTCAATTACTATTTCCATTATTGCAACGTCTTTTCCTAAATTATGTATTACTTCATGTTTTGTACTCCATGTGCTCTTGAGTCACAAGCAACCTTTTAATGAATCCTTTAATTTTATTACAGTTCCTTTACAACTTGTTCATGCCGATGTTTGGGGTCTTTCACCAATTGTTTCTGTTGAATCACACAGCAAGGAGGGGGCCCACGACTTTGATAGGTCAGCAATTCATGGGCTACAACTGTGGGCTGTAGTTGGAGATTTTCTCTTCTGACACCAAAATCCGTGGGATATAATTATTATAATTAATTAGATTAAATGACTTTCCTCTTCTGTTTTTTATAATTAATTAGATTAAATGTCTTTCTTTTTCTGTTTACTCTCCTAGAGTGTATATATATGTAATTATTTCAAGGAATAAAATTTGAATTCAATTTCCCTTAAACAATTTCTTCACGGTATCAGAGCTTAGGAAAATCCTAAGCCTTCTCTGAGTCCCGGCGGCAAACCTTCCTCCCTTTCTTCCAATCTTCACCCGGCAGTAATTCTACATCATCTTGCCGATAGCCTCTCTTCAAACACTGGTCGCCCTTGCCCAAAATTCATCTTCTCTTTCAATCGAGGAAACCCAACCATATCCATGTATAGCGAGGTCTTATCCTCCTACCCAAATATTACTGGTTTAAACACCAAAAACTCTGGATCTGCAGACAACTCTTCTCATCTTTCTCCTCTCACTACAAACCACAGATTTAATGGACAAAAGTTTTTGCAATGGTCTCAATCGGTGAGAATGTTTATTTGCAGGGGAGGGAAAGAGGACTATCTCACTAGTGAAGCCCCTATACCACTGCAAACCAATCTTTTCTATAAAAAATGGAAAGCAAGGAATCATCAGATCATGTCATGGCTCATCAACTCCGTGAATGTAGAAATCAGTGAGAATTTTCTTCTTTACAACATGGCCCAGTAAATATGGGAGGCCATTAGAGAGACCTACTTCAATTCCGACAACACTTTCGAGCTATTCGCAATTGAGACCATCCATTATGACTGCCGACAAGAGGACCTGACGGTAACTTAATATTTTAATACTCTAACCCATTATTGATAATAATTAGTTATGTTTGAACAATATAAATGAAAATTTCCTGAAGATCATGCACTTCACTAAAAGATTATTGAGACAAGAAGAATATTCAAATTCTTGATGGGTTTGAACAAGAACTTGGATAGCGTTAGAGCACAGATCATAGGAACCAAACCTCTTTCAAATCCTTGGGAGGCCTTTTTTAAAGTTAGAAGGGAAGAGAGCAAAAGAAAGGTCATATTGGGAGGCCTACAAGGATCTCTAAAAGTTGAAGAAGGAAATGCTCTTACTGTCCGCAACAATCAAAACCCCTCACATGTTGAAAATCGACATCAAAAGAAGGGAGGGAGACCATGGTATGATTACTGTGCCAAACCAGGACATACAAAGGAGAAATGTTGGAAGATTCATGGAAAACCAGCTGATTGGAAGGCAAACAAATCAGCACAAGAAAGTAAGGCGAACTTTGTCAACACTACGCAAGATCAATCCATCAAAGCTGAAGCCATTCCTTTCACCAAAGAGCATTTAGAGATGTTGAAGTTGCTGCTTAACAATATCATGAACCAACAGTCTCTAGAACCTGCTACCAGCCTACACGCTCACTCAGGTATAAAACAGTCAAAATGTTGGGTTATTAACAGGAGCATCAGATCATATGAAAGGAGATATTACACTCCTTCATGACTATCAACCTTATCATTCAAATCGAATAGTTAAGGTTGCTGATGATTCAACATCCAAAATTTTGGGAACTGGTTTTGCTTTTTTCACAGAAGCTATCACCTTAAATTGGTGCTTTATGTGCCCAATCTTGAGTGCAATCTGATTTCCATTAGTAAATTGACTCGTTATAGTAATTGCTTAACAATTTTCTTCAATAATATATGTATTTTTTAGAAACTGTATTTGGAGAAGAAGATTAACAGTGCTGAGATGTGTTCTGGGTTATACTACATCAAGACGCTCAAATCCTTAATTGTGCTAAGAATCATCCTATTGTGAGTCAGTTTGTTGAGATTCATTCTAAAGTCAGTCAAGATAGAGAGATTATCATGTGGTGTTATAGGTTAGGTCATCCAAATTTCATGTATCTTGAATAGCTTTTTTCCCATTTATTTATTAATAAAAATTCAAGTTTCTTCAAATGTGAAATTTGTCAATTGGCTAAACATATCAGATCATCTTACCCAATCGTTCCTTACTAACCTTCTAAACCCTTTTCCTTGACCCATAGTGATATTTAGGGACCCTCAAAAGTAAAAATATAAGTGCTGCAAGGTGGTTTGTGATATTTATTGATGATCATCCAAATTTCCCATTTATTCTTTAATTAATCCCTTTAAAGAGCACCAATTAAGGAACAACAATATGTATACTCAAGGAAAAGAAAGAAAAATCAGCATATGTAGAGCAGTGAGACATCTTGCATCTGTCAAATCTTATTCAATGGATCCAGCAACTGTAGAGATTCACATAGAGGAGAAAAATGAGGAAGTTCAAAAGGAGATAGTCATCAAATGGCCATAAAGAATCATGGCATCCAATCAAAAACTTTCTCTCCTATAGCAGATTATTAGACACTTATCAAGTCTTCCTTTACAAGTTGGATGATGTGCAGATTCCGACCAATATTCAAGAAGTTTTGAATCACCTAGGATGGAGACAGGTTGTTAAAGAAAAAATTATGACCTTGGAGAAAAATCAAACATTGGTAATTATAAATATCCCACCAGGCAAGAAAGTTGCGACTTGCAAATGGGTGTTCACCATAACTCATAAGGAGGATGGTAGTGTTGAGAGGCTGAAAGCTAGACTGGTTGCAAGTGGATTCACTCAGTCTTATGGAATAGACTATTAGGAAACTTTTTCTCCTATTGCAAAGCTCAACACCATCAAGATTATTCTTTCCTTACTAACAAATTTAGATTGGCCCCTATATCAACTAGATATCAAGAATACATTCTTGAATGGGAACATGAAAGAAGAAGTCTATATGGAGATACCAATGGGAATTCAAAAGTTTTATGGAAGGGACAAAGTATGCAAACTGTTGAAATCCTTGTATGGATTAAAACAGTTTCCTAGAGCATGATTTGAAAGATTCTCAAAGTATATAAAAGGCCATGGTTTTAGACAATGCCAGGCAGATCATACCTTGTTTATGAAGCAGTCAAAAAGAAATAAGGTAGCAGTACGGATTGTATATGTGGATGACATCATCATAACTAGAAATGATATAGAGGAAATAATGAAGATCAAACAGGCTCTGTCTAAGGAATTTGAAGTTAAAGATCTTGGATCACTTAGATACTTCATTGGTATGGAGATAGCTCGATCAAGCAAAGGTATATTTATTTCCCAATGCAAGTATACCTTAGACTTGCTGAAGGAGATCGACCTACTAGGATGGAGACTAGCCAGTACACCTATGGATCTTAAGAAGAAACTTGGGATAGAAAAGGAGGGGGTTCGAGTAGATATAGGAAGATATCAACATCTGGTAGGAAAGCTTATAAACCTCTCCCACACTCGTCCAGATATTGCGCATGGTGAGCCAATATATGAGTAATCCTATGAAGGAGCACATAGAGGTAGTATATCAAATCTTGAGATATCTCAAGAACACTCCTGAAAAGGGGCTATTATTCAAGAAAAATGAATATAGGAAATTGATCATTTATTCTGATGCGGATTGGGCAGGAAGCCAGGTTGATAGTTGATTGATCACAGGATATTGCTCATTTGTGTGGGGGAACCTGGTGACATGGAGGAGTAAGAAATAATATGTTGTTTCCAGAAGCAGTGCGGAATCTGAACTGAGAGCATTAGCAGTTACTATTTATAAAGGTATTTGGATTATACTAGGAATAAAGATTGAAGGCATGATAAAGTTGAAATGTGATAATCAAGTCGTAATTAGTATCGCCAAGGATCCAATACATCACAACTAAACAAAACATGTTATCATTGATAGGCACTTTATATCTGAGAAAATAGAGAACTCAAAAATTGAAGTAGTATATACTCCAACTCATGAACAACTTGGCGATGTTCTAACAAAGCCGCTATCGGGCTCTCTACTTGATAAGTTTGTTTGCAAGTCAGGATTGTACAACCTGTACAACCCAACTTGAGGGGGAGTGTTAAATCACACGACAAGAAGGGGGCCCACGACTTTGACAGGTCAGCAATCCGTGGGCTGCAGTTGAAGATTTCCTCTTCCAACACCAAGATCTGTGGGATTGATTCCAAGATCTGTGGGATATAATTTTTTGAATCAATTAGATTAAATGACTTTCCTCTTCTGTTTATTATAATTAATTAGATTAAATCTCTTTCTTTTTCTGTTTATTCTCCTAAAGTGTATATATATGTAATGATTCCAAGGAATAAAATTTTAGTTCAATTTCCCCTAAACAATTTCTTCAGTTTCCAAAACTTATTTCCATTTTTACTTAATATTTGTTGACGGTTACTCTTGTCATTCCTTGATATATCCTCTTAAAACAAAATCAGAAACTCCATAAATATTTATTCTTTTCAAATCATTCATTGAAAAGCACTTAAAACATACCATACAAACTCTTTGTACCAATGATGGTAGTGAATTCATCAACCATGCTCTAAAATCATTTCTAACTCAAAACGGCATTCATCACCAATACACATGCCCTCATACTCCTCAACAAAATGGTGTCGCCGAATGCAAGCAACGTCATCTCCCTGAAACGATTCGTACCCTCCTGTACAAATCACAATTATCCGATTTCTGGGTTGATTCTATACTTAATGCTATATATCTAATAAACTGATGCCGTCTCCCACTACTTCCTTTCTCTCTCTCCGTTTTAGTTACTCTACATTCTACAATAAACCTCCCAACTATTCTCATTTTCATGTTTTTGGATGTTGCTGCTTTCCAAAGCTCCGACCATATGCTTCACATAAACTTGCACGTCAATCCACTCCCTGCATTTTCCTTGGCTCAAAAAGTACATAAATGTTACAACCCTGCTAACGGTCACATTCTAATCTCTCGCCATTTGTTGTTTGATTTGTCCACAACATTTCCACTATCTCCACCAACTTCCACTACAACACTGAGCATACATTTGTTCATTTTCCACCAATTATTTCCCCACCTCCTTCACCTGAACCAACACCCCAAGTTCCACTCTCTACGAGCAGCCCACAGACCTCATCCCCACCATTACATTGTTCTCCAGTAACATCCTCTTCTTATTCTAATTCAAGATATTCTATTTCTAAATCCTCCACTACACCCCCTATACGAAACTGACATCATATGATAACTCATCTTCACACCGATTCCCTCAAACCTGTCAAATATTGGACCTGATCCACACATTACAAACTACTCCAACCTGCTATACCACTGCCATAAAATTTCCAAAATGGCGTCAAGCTCTCTCAACTGAATTTAATGCCTTACAAGCTCAAGGCATTTGGACCCTTGTTCCATCTCAACTACATCAAAATGTCATCGAATACAAATGGATTTTTAAAATCAAAAGAAACTCTGATGTTTCCATTTCTAGGTACAAAGCCTGATTAGTTACTCAAGGGTTCAAACAAGAATATGGTAGATTATCATGAAACATTTAGCCCTGTTGCTAAATCTCCCCATTCATCTTCTTCTTACTATTTTCTCTCCATTTGAAGTGGCAAATCTACAACTTTGATGTAGCAAATGCATTCCTCCATGGCCATTTAAATGAAACTGTTTCTATGTTCCAACCTCAAGGTTTTCAAGATCCCCTCTATCCTAATCATGTTTGTCTCCTAAAAAAAGCACTCTATGGCCTTAAATAAGCTCCTCGTCAATGGTTTGCCACCCTCTCTTTCTATCTCATACTTCAAGATTTTCATTCTAGTTTTGCTAATTCTTCACTCATGATCTACAACTCCAACAACATCCGTATATATTTCCTCATTGATGTTGATGATATCCTTATCATCGGAAATGATCAAGTTTTCATCTCAAATCTACTACATAAAACTTCAGCTGCATTTTAATATGTGCAACTTAGGAACCGTATCTCGGTTCCTTGGCCTTGATGTTGCTCTCTCAACCAGTGGCTATCATCTATCTCAGCATTCCTATATATTAGAAATTTTGCAAAAAGCTGGAATGGCAAACTGCAAGCCTTTACTTAAATCTTTTCTGACAATATATCTGCCTTGTCCATTGCAAGCAATCCCATCTTCCATTCAAGAATGTGTTCCATTTCATCTGAGAGGCCATTAATTCCAAGCTTATTATAGTTCAACACATTTCTATAACTGATCAAATTGTCGACATCTTCACTAAAGCGCTGCCAAATTCTACATTCACTGCTCTTAGACACAAGTTGACAGTAAGCTCTTCCTCTCAACTCGAGGGACAATAATAGCACCACCATCGCAGAAGACGTTCTCCACATTTTCCTACTCTTCAACAACTACAGCTATTACTTATTTACTTTACCCTGATCAATTCTCCATCGTTGCTATCTAACCACTTCAATGACATTCTGTATTTACGGATCCAACTTTATTATGTATAAATGCTGCTCTTGTATGCCTTGGAACTAATGAAAAGCAATTAATATAATAGCTTCGTTTCAATACTCATATCTTCATCTCTCTGCTTTCAAGTGTATTTGTATATGATGTATCAAGAGAAGTGATTCAAGTATTTCAACATATGGCATATTCGACACATGTAGAACGTGTGTCGGGTAAGTGCGTGTCTTATAAGTATTCAACATGACACGTTTTATTATTATAAAGTGTTTGTGCATCATAGATACTTGATTTTTTATTTTAATATGCTTTCACGAAAACAAAACAGGGGATCTATTTTCAAATACTTATTTTCCAGACATTTTTTGTTGCACACTTTTTTTAGTTATTTTTTGATAGAACTGTCATAAATCTCTGGAAGTTATTTTCAACTTGCTTTAAGGCCAAAATATTCTTTCTTGATCTTAAGCAATTGTTCACGACACATTAATTTTGCTTGTAGATACCAATCTACTTTATCTGAAGATCAGGTGAAACCATACGCTAAATATGAGAGCGAGAGAGGTAAAAACAGCAAGTGATCGGATTTTTTAATCTTTTCCCGCATCATGTACTTTTCTGCATTACTGATATTGTTTTCTTTCCATCATAGAGAGTTATCCTGCTAGTCGAGGTAGAGGCCGTGGCAATCTCAGCAGAGGCAAGAGCAGAGGTGCTATTTGATGCTCTAAATATCTATTATAGGATTTAGCACAATATATGAAACGATGTATTTTCATTTCTGTACCAGGAAATGGACCTGCTATGTTAGATTCTGGAGATGGAGGTGAAGGCAACAGGAGGCGTGGATATGGCAGGGGTGGTTCCGGCCGCGGCAGAGGCCGTGGTGGCAACGGAGGCTCTGGTGGCCCCTTAGACAATCAGCAGGAAGCTGGTGGCCATTCGGAGGAAGCTCCTGCTCCTTTAAAGGGCCAAGGTACTATCATCCGTTGAATGGCTTTGTTATTGTAAAATTATCTTCAGAGCATAACATTTTTCAAATCTTGGGATTGTGATCTCATTAGCTCTGTCTTTCACAGGTCCGCAACGGGGCAGAGGGCGTAATGGAGGAAGGGGCCCGGATGCAATATCAAATGGTCCGATCAGTGCAGGAGCAGGTGCAGGTGCTGGTGAAGCTTAATCAATCGCCAGTGACTTGTAAAGTTTTCTTCTTTATTTGGGATCTTTTAACGGCATTCTGCATAAGATGTCAGGCTAACAACCCCTGGCAAGGAGCTTTTAAGACTCTTTTGGACGACTAGTTAGCTGTCTTGCTAATTATTTTGTTTCTGTTTGTCCTGCTTTGATAAAGAACAGCAAGCAGCTCATTCTTTTATTTATTTTCTAAGAGTTTTTGCTCCGAATTTCTATTTTTTTTATTTTGTCTTTAAAAAAAAAATTTAGTTATTTTTTATTTTGAAAATAAAATAAATTATTTATGAAAATATTTGAAATATTTTTTTTAAATAAAAATCATTCGAACAATCCAAAGAAAAATGATCTTTATTTAAGATATCAAATATATTTTTATTTTATTTTGAAATATAAAACAATAAAATCATAAAGTTTCTGAAGTTACTGTGGTCAGCTTCATTGGAATATTGTATATATGGTGTAATTTCATAGCCCTCTCAATGTTTTTGTTATTGTTATGTGAAATCTGAAAGGAGGAATTTTAAAAAGGGGCATGTTTAATGCTTAATTAAGTAAAAAAATGTAATTATTAAATAATTTAAAAATGAGCAAAAATTCAAATTAGAAAAACGTTAAATTATTTGGCGTTTTTCATAAAAAATGACAAAAGAAAATGCTAATTAATTAAGAAAATGTAAAAATTAAGAAAGCATAAAAAATTATAATAAGTTATTAATATTTATAAAATTATTTAAAAATCAAGCATATTCTTCTTGCATTTCATGTGGGGGAAGGTAAGCAATTCCAAAAAAAAAATAATCCAGGTTCAAAACTCGTGAAGAATTCACTCTTTTTTTAATTATGGATATACAATTTTAATAGAAATGCTAAATACTTAAATATCAAAAAAAAATTATATTATGTATTAAATATTAAATATTATATTAAATAGTATACTGAATATTTGACTATTTAAATAGGCAGTATATGAAATAGTTTATGATATAATATTTAATTAAAACTTATAATATAAGTTTAATATTTTTATATTTTTATAATTTAGTTAGATATTACATTTATATAATACATTTTTAAATTTATTAAATTTTTGTATTAGAAATGTATATAAAATTTTAAAATGTATATTTAATAGTTGTTATAACAATCAATATGATAACTTTAAAATAATTAATATTTAATGTATATTTAATAGTCATTATAATAAATCAATATGTTAATTAATATTTTCTTATATTTTTTTTCAAATTTATTAATAATTAATAATAATAATAAGTATTTTTAAATTTAAATATTTATATTTTCAAATTGCTAGATTCGGGCTTGAGCATCTCAAATAAAAATTAGACACCAAATGAATAGATGCCACATGCTGATAAAATATAAAACGTTATTGATTTATTAAATAAGTCACGTAATTTTTTTATGCTTTCTTAAGAAAAAGTCAAATCATTTGGTGTTTTCTTAATTAATTAGCATTTTTTATGAAAAATGCTAAATAATTTGACATTTTCTTAATTATTTAGCATTTTCTATAGAAAATGACATTATTTAACGTTTTTTCTTTTTTTTTAAAATTATTTAATAATCAGACTTCTTTTGTTTAATTATACATTAAATATGCTCCTTTTTAAAATTCCTCCAATCCGAAATACATAGTTTAGTTGTGAGTTGAAAAGATTCTCTATTTGAATTTTTCATAGCCCTCTCAATGGGATTGTTTAAGGGATCGATATTTGACTCTGTTTGCTGCATAATGAGTAGAAATTTAGGAAAAATGTTAGTAATTTTTTTGTTTTGAAATGGATGAAATTTTATTTTAGATCAAAATACCTCCATTGTTTCATTGCGAAGAATTTATTTAAAGTCTATAGCGACAAAGATTAGTTTGAATAGAGCTCGAATAAGATTCGAACAAGAATCAAATCATATCTTAACAAGGTCTCATGCTATATTTGAGTTCTTTTTGAAGAAGAATCAATTATGGTTCAAGTATGGGTCGAATAATTTTCAAATATAATTAGTTTGGGATCATTTTTGTTTTTATTTCTTTAATATATTTGTTTAGTGTGTATTTTAATTAATTGTATTTTTTAATTTTAGAAATAAATCAGGTTTTTTGTAAAAAATTATTCAAAATTTTTTTTTTTATGTTTTGAGTGCATTTAAAAATAATGATCATTACCAATTGTTGTCATCATTGCAAGGACAAATTTTAACAGTAGGCCCTATTATTAATTATTTTATGAAAATCGGCATTAAAAATTTTAAAAATCATCAAAGTTGGCATTTTGACTAGCGACTGACTCAATCTAATTGAATGCCAAAGGATGGAAATACGTGCATGATAAGTTTTTATAAAGAGATGGTCACCTTATTGGTGAACACTTTCTTGAAATGCGATTTCATGAGGTACGTTGTGAAAGGGTGGGTGGGACGTCGAATGATTTTGAAAGGCCACCCTGTGATCATGAACATCTCATATTTTATTGACCTTGGGATCCAACCGAGGAAGCCTTTATTTTAGACTTATATATAAAAAAAAAAAAAAAGAATCAATAAGTTGGTGCCTGGAGGTAAGCGTAGGAAGTGTTTAAATGTGATTGATTGGCAAGATCTACAATACGAGCTTCAGTTCTACTTGTTGCCTAACACAAACTCAACTCCAAGCGTGTATACACAAGCTACTAAGAGAGGAGTAGTAGTGTAATCTTCATTATGTTATTTCTCTGGTGTGTTGTTTTTTGTAACTGTTATTTATTGTTGAGAGATGTTGTTGAACCCAATTATGAAAGGATATGTTATTTTGGTGAGTATTTACTTATATATGTTATTCATTTCATATAGTAATTTGTTAGTGCTTGTGTTTCACAATAAAATGTCACGACACCCACAGACTAAACCAGCATGTCGATCCGATTTTAGGCACAATTGCGACCTTTCGGTAACACTGGGGAGTAGCTCATGCATTGATCGCAGGAACCAGATCCAAGATTCGTTGCATATCGATTCAACAATGGAAAAGGCTAGTAGGAATAGACCATTAATGCAATCAGTAATGTCCCCTTATATTTACCTAGAAGGAATGTCCCATCAAGACTAAGTACTGAGCGATAGTACATCCATCCAATAATTGAAGGTCAAATGCCGAAAAAATTCTCTGAAACCTATGAGAATCTGAATATTGAATTCCATACACTGTTTCTAGCATGGATGATACAACTGCCTCCCTAAATAGATTTAGTGGTCGATATGACTCCTCCCAACTGCCAAAAACAGCCTTAATAGCCTTCTGCCTAGCATCCCAAACCTTCATGTAAGATACAAATATGTTAATTTTTGCGGCAATTCGCCCTACAATATCGCGAGGCTTGATCCATCAATTTTTTTAATAACAGGTAATATGAAGTTGTTGATGAATTGGGAGGTACACTTACGGTGGCTAGCAGCAAGATTATGATTGGTGTAACTATGATGTTTTTTAATAGATGATATCCTCCAAATTCCTCCTAGTCACTTGTTCAAGCCTACATACAACCGCCACAGACAAGGTCTGTACTCACTGTCATACTTAACACATACAATTGTTAATTTCTGCTTGTTCGATGTGTTAACGATAAATTGAATATTATTCATGATAGATTAGCCTTGTAAAGCAAACTGCACATTTGACTTCTAACTGAAACACGTCAGATTTTATCATCATTGACATGCGACACAATGAACTCATTGCTAACCGGAAGACGACATACTATGTTGATTGTGAATCTAGATGTATCAGACTTTAGTGCTGTAAGCACTCTAATCTTGAGCTGCTCCAATTTAGTATTCAGCGGCACTACCATGCAATGGCCGATTCCTACCACCTATGTATGTTGGCGCAAACTTCTCATCTACAAGTAGTTGGCTATTGTACATGAGTAGTAAATATGCTCCTCGTCCACTCATAATGTAACCCCTAAAACTCCTGAATAGCCAAAATCAACATATAACTAACTACTAATAAACCCTAAACATAATAAATAAATAATTAAATTGATTGTAAAAATTATAAAAAAAATTTAGTAAAATTCATCTCATATATCAAAAATAAAAATAACTTAACCTCCATTCACTACACATCTTCACTGTTGCGCATTCAAACATCTCACATATTAACAATCGACAATATCGAGCAATCATGGTGACAAGCAATGCTCCTTAAGGTGATAAACCAAATTCTTGCTTATCAAATTAAACTATTAACTTAATCCATCATTTTAAATCTAAAATTCTTAATTTAAATAATTTTACTTTCTACATAACTTCAATAATTTAATTAGATAGGATAAAAATAAATTAATCTATTTTACAAAATTATATTTAGTGAAAATATCAAACTTATAATACCATTGTTACCGCATGGAGTGGAGATACATTTAGAAAATTTTCATGTTAGAGTAATGTAAAATCCTTGGACTCGTATTCTTCTAGAGTGCTCTAGACCTTTTCTGATTACGAACACTTTCTCATTTACCTCGGAATTGTCATTCTCTTGTGTGAGGTCTTCCCCAACTAGAATTCCATAGGCTTGTTCCTCAAATAAATAAAATATAATAAAGATTAAGTCAAATAATTTCAATAAAAACTATAGATAGCTTACCCAAAATTTACCCATCATTATCGAATATTCTCATTTGACCAATAATTATCATTGTGCATTGTATAAATATTTTATATTACAAATGATCTCAAATAGAGTAAAAATGTACAATTTGCATAAAAATTATTAATTTTAATTTTCTATGGTAATTTAGTTATTCTTACGTTATTATTTATCAATAAATTACTTTGGAGTTAATTTACGCTTGGAAAGGGCTGAAGTAAACTTTTGTGAATTGTTTTAGGTCACGCAATACATTAATATATAATTTACAATTAACGCCCATCTCCAAAAGGGGATGTAGCTCAGATGGTAGAGCGCTCGCTTAGCATGCGAGAGGTACGGGGATCGATACCCCGCATCTCCATTAAATTTTGTTTTTATTTATTGGCGATTGTCAAGGCAATCAATAGTCACTCAATCCGAATTTTTTTATAAATTTCTTTCCCTTAAAATAAATCATTTTATTTCTTATAAATATTCAGAAATTATTATATTTTAATGTATTAAATTACAAATAAAAAGTAAAAATATTCCAAATAGTTTTATATTAATTTATTTTGATACAACAAGAACATCAAATTTTTATTCCATTATATGAGGTTAGGTCTACTTTTTTTTTGTGTTCTATTAATGGTGTTTTGCTCTAATATTTTGCTTGAATAATATTTTGGTTGAAAATTATAGAGTGACATTATGCACATGCCAAATGAGTAAATCTTAGATTTCTTTGCGACAGTTTTTTACTGCTTTCTACAACAATTTTTTAGTATAAAGATGTATTGAAAGCAACAAAAAATTAGTGGTCAAAAGTTGTCCCAAACGAAGTCTTAATCTTCGAGAAAAAAAAATAGTAACCCTTATTAGAAGTCACGGTTAAAGTCGGTGGTATAGGATGAGCTATATTATTTAAGTATTGATATATTATCAAAAAATTATCTTAATCGGGCACGAATCTTGAGGCAAAATCAAGTTGGAATCTTCCGAAATTAATTTTGGTACCATCTGAACTCCGATTCCAGCAAACTTATAATCGAACTGAGCGTCTCGGAAATACGAACCCAACGACACCAAATTCAACCCAATCCGAGCCCAAATTGGTCCAAATCAAGGGTCTGAAGCGCTGTTGGAAAGTTCAAACCATAATTTGGATTACCAAACGAATTCCAAATGTGACATGCTTATATTCAAATCGAGCGTCTCGACGAGACGAATCCAACGAGCCCAAGATCGCCAAATTCCGACATCATTAAGACCTTCAAATGTCCAGCGAACGGTCTATAATCAAGGGATTCAAGATCGGCCATCCATTCAAACCACTCCCTAACTACCCCTGATCTTCCACCTATTTACGGGCCATGCCACTCACAAAAATCTATAAATAGAGACCCCATTTCTCATGAAAAGGGACACCTATTCCTAAGGGGAAAAAGAGAGAGCTCTTGCCCCCTCGCTCCTCCTCGACCACCGCCGGAGTTTCGCCGGACCACTGCCTGATGCCGGAGTTCCGCCGAACCACCACCTGAGGCCCTGCACTTCGCCGGACCACCACCTGAGGCTCTGTTCTTCGCCGGACCACCACCACTTGATGCCGTTGCTCCGCCGGACCACCGCTTGACGCCGTTGCTCCGCCGGACCACCACCCCAGGCCCTACACTTCGTCGGACCACCACCTGAGGCCCTGCACTTTGCCGGACCACCACCTGAGGCCCTGCACTTCGCCGGACCACCACCTGAGGCCCTGCTCTTCGCTGGACCACCGCCTGAGGCTCTGCTCTTCTCCGGACCACCACCTGACGTCCTAAGTTCTGCCGGACCTCCACCTGAGGTCCGAACTTCCGCCGAAGCATCACCTGATGTTCAAAGTTATATCGGAACACCAACTAAGGTCCTCCTGATCTCTGACATCAGATTAAGGTCCTTCTGACCTCCAACGCCAGCCGACCACGGTCCTTCCAACCTCCGTCGCCCTACCAATTCAGGTCCTCCTGACCTCTAACATCAGGTTAAGGTCCTTCTGACCTCCAACGCCAGCCGACCACGATCCTTCTGACCTCCGTCGCCCTACCAATTCAGGTCCTCCTGACCTCTGATATCAGATTAAGGTCATTCTGACCTCCAATGCCAGCCGACTACGGTCCTTCTGACCTCCGTCGCCCCACCAAATAAGGTCCTTCTGACCTCTGTCATCTGATTACGGTCTTTATGACCAGCAATATCAGTCAACTAGGGTCCTTCCGACCTCCGTCGCCTGACCAATAAAGGTCCTCCTGACCTCTATCCTCAGACTACGGTCTCCCTAACCTACAACGTCTGTCAACTACGGTCTTTCCGGCTTCCATCACCAAACAACGGTCTTTCTGACCCCTGTCTCCCGCAAAGTACGGTCCTTCTGACCTCCGTCGTCTGCCAACTATGATCAGCCGACCTAGCAAATGTGTATATATTAATTCTCACCATGTAATGCACTCTATATGATGTATATTCGTTATATCAAGCCAAGTCCTTCCCCAAAATGGAGGACCTCGTTTGTAAACAACTATAAATACTAGTGGATTCATTCAAACTGGGCCAGGCCCCGTGATTTTTCCCCCTTTCAGGGGTTTCCACGTAAAAACTCTGGTGTCTCATATGAATATTACACCCTCTCTCTCTCTTTCATCTGATTGTGTGCTGGATTTTCGTACAATGCTAAGACGCTAAGCTTTATATTTCTCTACCGCCGCGAATACTCCGGGACACAACAAGTATAAACAATAAATATGAAAAAAAAAAAAAAACATGATATAGCTAAGCTAACTAAACATGTAGAAGATGACTTTGGATGGAAGCTTTTCATGGAGGGTAAACTTCAGTTTAGCTAGCTTAATAGCAATGGAGGCTGCCTTACATCAACAGGAAACTTCAGGAGAAATGTTCTTATGAGAATTCTTAATCAGCTAAGAATGTACTCTAAGGTTTTCTTACTATTTTGTAAGGCTGCTGTAGAAAAATTAGCTTCGTAAAACTGTTGTAGAAAATAATTTCTTACTACGATTATTTTTTTTGAAAGCAGCGAAAAAATAATGATTAAATAAGAATCATGATTACATACTAAAAAATAACATAGTAAGAAAATCATCTCAAATGAAACCTAACTGAGTAGCCACGTGTTTTATAAGTAAATAGCTTTATTTTGCTTATAATAGAAGACATACCAAAATTATTTTTTTGGCTAATTCAACATGTAAGTTCTGAGGAACGATTAGATCCGTCTTCAAGGCAATTTGCCTGGTAGAGGTTTTGAGTGAATATCATGCTAATTCATAATGGATGACTTAATGTTGAATTAGATTTAGGTCTCGTTTGGAACGGGTTTCTTACTGCTTCTTAAAGCAGTAAGAAAGCCGTATAAATATTTTTTAGGTTTGGTTTGAGACAGTTTTCTAACTGCTTTATTTTTTTGAACTGTAATCATAATTTCTGTTTGACTAATATTTTTTTTATTGCTTTCAAAAATATTTATTGCTCGAAAACTATTTTCTATAAAAACTTTTAAAAAATTATTTTATCTACAATAATTTTATAAAATAGAAAAAAAATCATCCCAAAAAAACCTTAGTCTCTCATGATTACTTCATCAATCTGAGCTTGGCAAATAAGGGTATAGATGGGAGCACAATTAACCTAATTTCTATAAACAAACTGGAAGCACCTATCTGCAGGTATTCTAGCAATTTGATTTTCTTTCTAATCTACATTCCAAATGTAACAGAAAATGACAACTAGCCACCTCATCTTTCCTTGTGATAGCGTTTAAACCAGCGCAAAGTAGGAGAGAGAGAGAGAGAGAAGGGGAGTGGGAGGAGAATCTCACACTTTTAGTGCATCGCACCTACTCACACGCAGTAAGCTCGAAAAAGAAGGAGCCTCTAAGCTTTTTTCCCTTTTTAATCAAACCAGCATCAGCCAATTCTAATCTTCTCTGATCCCTCTCCTTCAACTCTTCTCCAGCCTTTTTCTTCTTAAAGGTAACGTGGCCTTCTGCAATTAGTACGTCCCCTCAATGATGCTGCAGTTATCCATAGCTATCAGTTGATTCCATCTCTCTCCGTCAATTTCTTCTCTTCCTCTATCATTGTTCTTCAGTACAGTCAAACAAAAAGAAACAGAGTACTCTAAGTAAGACGAGAGAACCTCTACTTTACTACAAAGAGAGAGAGGGGAGAGTTTTCTTCTGGTTGAGAGGATTTATTTTGCAGCCTTTTGATATTTATTGCGTCTCTTTCGTCCGCTTACTGACAAAGCAAAACAATTTTCCCGTTATACCTGAATGTATCTCTTTATATAGTTTTGGGGACTGCAATGGTTGATTTTAGAGAATTGATTTGAGTGCTGCAGGGTACTGGAGACATGAAGTCCATGGTGGAAGGTTTGAGGTCTCTTGTGGGTGCTAATGCTTGGGATTACCTCATCTTGTGGAAGCTATCTCAAGACAATAGGTATTCCTTATAATTTTCTCTCTTAAATTTTTAACCAAACAACCTCTAATCAATAGGCAATATAATATTCATGCTCTATATGACCAATTCTATAATTACACTTCCCAACATAGCCATGAAAAGCAGGTTAATTAGGCAGTTTAATTGATTGATTTTGTTGGTGATTTAGGCTTCTGGAGTGGATGGGCTGCTGCTGCGGGGGAAGGGAGAGAGGAGGGTTTTACCAATGCGCAGATAATCCCACAGATCAGCCATGCAGAGATATTGCTTCCTTCCCACACCAAAGAACAAGAGCTTGCGATGAGCTCTCAGAGTTCCCTTCATCCATTCCCATGGACGATTCATTGGCTTATCTCCCATCTTTCAGGTTTATAACAGTAATACTCCATTCTTCTTTCTAAACCATTTTGATATGGTAAGAGAAATATCTGTAACTAATTAATTAACCATCGAAATCCTTTTGAAGCAGGAATTATGCAGAAGCGTTAGTATCAAACCAAACCTCATGGCAAACCAATGTGGTCGACTCCTCTGCTTCACAGCTTGTAAGCTCAATTATATGTATCATGATCTTAATCTTATGATAATTTTATGAAAGTTTCGAGGAAAAGTAATCTAAGTAGCACTGATTTCTAGCTTGCTCTCTATGGCTATGTCGATTTGTTTTGCAGGAGAAGGAAGCTGCGAAGACAAGGGCATTGATTCCTATTCCCGATGGTGGCCTGGTTGAGCTCTTCGCCTGGAACCATGTAAGACCTTCAACAGTGTTCTTATATATTCTATGATAGCACAATTTTAATCATTAATTTTTGTATAAAAAAGCCTGTTTGTTGTCCTTAGGTTCATGCCTTCTACGTGACAAACAACAAACTTCCACGTCTATATATAAAGGCTAAACCATTAAGCCATCAGCAGCTATCTTTACGTGTCCTATACGTGCCTTTCTGTTCTTATCTAACTCCATCCTTTCAGTTCAAATGGAATAATAGAAACCTATCAGTAATCAAACAGATGTATCATCCATATACAATTAGAAAGTTTTGGGGAAGAATGTTGTAGTAAAATTTCAATCAATTTATACTGATTTAGGTGCCATACAATTATCTCAAGTTAAATCTCTCTCTCTCTCTCTCATCTATGGGGTAAACACCTCACAATTCTTTTAATCAAACAGATGGAAGAAGACCAGCACACAATCGACTTCGTCCTCTCTCAATGCCATCCCTCCATCTACGAATCAATTCCACAGGCCGCCGCCTGCAGCCACCAAGACCAAGAACCTGCCAACGGCTGCCACTATCCGCTACCTACTGCCGATCACCAAACCCTCCCATGGGACATCTCCGGGGACCAATTCCGCCTCTACAACTCCTCCCTCAACCTATTCTCGGCTGACAAGGTAGCAGCCGGCTCTGAAGCCTTCTTCGACAGCTCTACTGCTGACTCCTTCCTCTCCGGCAAGCCGACATCCCTTCTCGGAGCTTACGAGCAAGCACCGCTGATGGTAAATGGCCTGGAGACATCGACAATGACGAGGGAGGTGGTAGAAGTGGAGAAAGATGGAGTTAAGGAAGTGGGGGCCTTGATGATGAGAACGGATTCGGGCTTGGATGGGAGTGATCAGGGGGAGGATGATGATGAACAGAGAAGGCTTGGGCGTGGCGGGAAGCGGCATCATTCAAAGAATTTGCTTGCGGAGAGGAAGAGAAGGAAGAAGCTCAATGATCGGCTCTATGCTCTTCGTGCACTGGTTCCAAATATCACAAAGGTTAGTTTTTTTTTAATTGTTTGATGGCATATTTCTGAGGCCAACTCTATCTTTTCATTTAGCTTAGTCAATTTCAATTCTCTGTCATTATAAGAAATGATGAATACTATTTTGAGTTGATTAGTGCTACACCTAACGTCACTATTCTTAACAGATGGATCGAGCTTCAATCCTCGGTGATGCTATCGAGTACGTGATGGAGTTGCAGAAGCAAATCAAAGACCTGCAAGACGAGCTCGAGGAGACCATTCCTGATGGCGATGACGCAGCAAAACAGCTCGGAAGCAACAACAATAGCAACTGCCAGTTGGAGGTCTCAAACCCTAATGATGATTCTCTAAATAGCGCGAAGTTGGCGGCCAGCACTAAAACTCCTGCTGACACCTTAATGCATCGCTGTGATCATGGCGGCACCTTCGACAAAGGGCCGCACATGGAGGTGAAAATCACCTATATTACTTTCTTAACACTACGAGCATTATAGATTATATTTTGATTATTATTTATATCTATTTAAATGTGATTGTTTTTTTAAAGACATTTAGGGAATTAAATCAAATTCATACATATATCACATACGTAAAACTTCAACCTAAGACCTCTTGGTAGGTTGCTTTAATAATTTCTTTAATTGAGAGAATTATTTTGTGTGGAGTCCGGATGGGAAGAACCGTCGGATTGCTGCGCATTTACTCGTATTTATAAATACTTAGCAAATATTCAGTAAATACACAGTAAAACAACAAATACTCACAAAATACTTAGCGAATACTTACAAAATATTCAGCAAATACTCATAAAATACTCAGTAATACTCACAATTGGGTATTTGCTGAGTATTTATTAAGTATTTACAAATACGCAGCAAACACTCAGTAAATACGCAATAAATCCGGATGGTTCTCTTTGTCCGGACTCTGCACGTAATAATTTTTTTAATTTCAAACATAGGATCTGTTTAATTGGGACAGTTCTAATTTTTAATAAAATTAATTATAAAATTATTATAGGAAAAATTATTTTTTTAAAAGTAATTGTAAAAAGCACTTTCTATCACGGAAATTTTTTAAAAATGAGAATAAAGTAGTAAAAAAGTTATCCTAAATAGACTAATATTTATAATTATGAATAATATTTATGACTAAAGTTAAATAATTAGTTACATAGTTATTAAAGATTATTATTAAAATTTATTATGATAGAAATAATATGTTTATTTTAGTCCTAATTTAAAAAATTGCAATTAAATTTACTAAAACTCCTTGTATAATTAACCATGCATTGCAGCCTCATGTTGAGGTGCGAGCAGTGGAAGGCAACGAGTTCTTTCTGAAGGTGTTCTGCGAGCAGAGGCCCGGTGGATTCGTGAGGTTAATGGAGGCAATGAGCTCGCTGGGGCTGGAGGTCACCAACGCCAACGTTACCACCTTCAAGGCTCTCGTGCTCAATGTATTTAGAGTTGAGGTAATTTCTTTCCTTTAGTACATAAATCATATCGAAAACAAAATGTGAATTTGATTTTTGGGTACAGAAGAGGGATAATGAAGGGGTGCAGGCGGAGCAGGTGAGAGATTCATTGCTGGAAGTGACGAGAGATACAAGTGGAGAGTGGTCGGAAATGGTCGCCGACGATATCACCGGAGATTTCCACCACCAACACCACCATGACCGCCTCACCAGCCAACACCATCTTCATTAATATCTAACGATTAATATGTTGTTGAAGATTAATATGCTTCAATAAGTACGAGAATCATGTTTGATATGCAATGTGATTGATAATTCGAGAATAGTATATAATCTGGTATGTTTGGATTGGCTGCTTCGTAAGATTTTATTGAAGGGTGGCTAAGTGGATATTTCTGTCACATGCATTTCTGTTTTTGGTACGAAGATTCTGTCCTGACATGGATTTAGAGTATCAGGAGACGGAAAAGGAAGACAGCTTTTCTTATTCATGAGGGCTGTATCGTCGCCGGGAGCACAGTTCCATTTTTGTAAATTTGCAAAACCTTTTATTTTTTTTATTTTGATCGATTTATATTATTATTAGAAAAATATTATGTATTTAGGGGTATCAGTGAATCACCTGACCCGACAACTTCTGCTAGAACCTATTAAGCACCTGGGAAGAGATGTACGAGTGTAGATTTAATTTACAAATTCACTAGACCCAAATGAGAGTTATAAAAATGACAAGTGAATTAATAATGAGTATTTATTAAGGATACCAAACAATCAAAAGAAAAATAAATACATAAGTTAATGTCCTATTTTTTATGTGACATGGCTCACTTTATTTTTCTATAGGTAACGATTTAAGAGATGATAGTCCTTCACCCTTGAGCTTTTAGTTGAGAACTGCCTTGCTGTGAAGAAGTGAAAATGCACCTCCATTGAATTAGCAATGTCTAGTACTAAGCTAGTGAGGAGGAGGATTAGTCTCTTGTCCAAGGTAGTGTGGGCCAAGTGGTTCCTTGACCCTTCGATGAGTAGAGCGAAGGTGATTGAGGTGGGTCCCTTGATAGCACATGGATCCACCAAATCGGTAGCTCCTCCCTTGGCAAAGAGAGAGAAAATAGAGCCAAGTGTCATGCAGGGCACCATAGCGGTTTTGGGGCCTACCGCTGTGGTAGAGAAAGGGCTAGTCGGAGTAGAGTGGTACTTTCTTCAAGCTTCGAGGATGTCCCTCTAATGATGAGGATGGATAGGAGACTTCCCATGGACGCCCAGGGGAGGTGGTTGCTTCTGAGAAGATGGCCTCCACTGAAGTCGTCGTGATCTCAGTGGGGTTTGAACTGACTACTCTCTTAAGGAAAGGTAAGAAGAATTATTTGCAATCCTTAGAGTGGATTCTATTTGGCAATCTCCCTCCACTAGTGAACTTGATGCGTTCCTATCCTCAAGTTACTTGCTTGGTCATTAACTGAGCGAGTTTGAGGCATTGATATTGACATTGACATAGTGGGTGTCTAGTTAATATATATATATATATATATATATATATATATATATATATATATATATATATATATATATATATATATATATATATACATACATAGTTTGTTAATCCTTCATTATTGGCTGACATTAGGGTCTTTGGGCTATGAGGCCATCCTTCATTATTGGCCGACATTGGGTTATTATAGATCAATAGCCTTCATTATTGGCCGACATTGGAGAAGGCTATTGAAGAGCTAAAGGAACTGCCTGCAATTCAAGAGACTCCAAGTATCAATCTAGCAGATATGCTATGAGGCCATCCTTCTCGCTCTCATTGGGTTCTTTGGGCGACAACATCCCAAGAAAGGGGCGACTTATATTGGAGACTCTAGCAGAGTAACTTAGTGTAATGGAGAAGGCCCTCAATTTGTAAGGCATCTTTGGTGAGGGAGGAGACGACTCTTAGAATACTATGGTAGGCTATGATGTATGGACACGGACACTGACATAGGACACAACCATCATAGAAGATATAGGACATGGGTATGACGTAGACACGACATTATAATTTTTAAATAGTGTGTAAAATTTTATATGGCATCATATTAGAAATCTCAAATAATAATAAATCATTGTCATAATTACTTATCAAGCTTATAATATAATGCAACAAAAAAAATATAAATAAAAAATTATTTAGTACAACATCAAACTTCAACTACTCATACAAAAGCATTAGACTTAAAGGATGATACCATAAAATAATTCACAACTTTGATGGACATAGGGTAATTCTCTGTAACAACCATGAAATTGATGAGTGGTCTTCTTTGAGGATCAGTTAATTATCACACACCAAACTAATACCTTTCTCTTTCCACACTCCTTTTATAGGTTCAAGTAATGTCTCAATATTTGTTCTCTCCATCTCAAATAATTTTGATCTTATTGCATTGTATCCGGATGGAGCATAACTTGCAAGGTTGTTATTGCATGCAAAAGTGAATGCATTCTTATAATAAAGATTTTTTTGGAAGGTTGAAAGGAACCACTGAAAGAAACATCCTCGTGATTTCACCATCATGTTACTCTCGCATCTACATATTAAATGCCTTCTTTAAAGAACTAGTAGCAACACCTTTTCTTTTCTTAGGTTCATATCCTTCACTCCTAAATGAACCACTATTAATATTAGTAGTAAGATGATCAACGCTAATTGAGGAGGAGGCAGTGTGGGATGAACCATGAGTAGAGGGCTACGTATCTCTTTAGGAAGTGCCTTTTTAATCTTTGATTCAGCTTTATCAACTTGTCTATGCAGCTCATTCAACTATGAAGTAGTAATCTTAGAGCACATTTTAATTCTATGGCCACCAATTCTAAGTAAATATACTTTTATCCTAAAATATGATCCTTTATAGGTGACATCACAAGAATTATATTTGAATGACACATTTCCACCATCTTTAAAATTTTCTAACTTTGTAACATGATTTCATAAGAGCTTATTGGCTTCTACAGAAGGCTCTGTTGAACCTTTGCCACTCCTAGTTCCACCACTACTAGAGCTCATTTTGCTTTAAAAAAATAGATGGAATAGAAGAAATAAAATCTTAGCAAAATGGGTGACAAATTATAAGACATTTAAAGTTTAACCCAACTGAGAACAAGCATTCCTAATAATCATATTAAACATAAGCATTAGGCAACCATATGCAAACAATTATATTGACCTTAAACTTAGCTTCAAGCTACATATTAACCCATGATGAAGCCTATATTGTTTCAACTTTTTTAGATGCAAGTGGATCTTGAAAAAAAATTAAAAGATAATAAAAAATATGAAAACGTTAATGCTACAATATTCAAATATACACTTTTTCTCAACAAAAAACATAAGCATTAGACTTAAAGGATGATAGCATGAAGAAGATTAAAAATAGCACAGAGAAGAACTACATGCCATTGGAGACTAAAGTTGAAACAAGCAAGAGAAGAGAAAATAAAAGAAATAGGAAATAAAGGAATAACATAGAACATGTTACTTTACTGAAATAGAGTTAGAACCTTGGATGAAATTAGCATTAAGAAAATAGTAAAGCAAAGTTTGTATGTGCATGAAATTAGCATTAAGAAACAAAATTATCCATGATAGATAATACTAACAGGTCTATCCATTATCGCTGATAAAATAGACATAAGAATCAAAACCTTCAATGCCCTTGGTGCCTGGGAAAATGGCGAAGAAGAATAGTCATATGCTTGAACAAAAATGAAGAGAAGGATGAGAGAATGGATTGAATAGAACATACCAGGCTTTAGATCGAGTAGTCTCCTACTCAGTTGGCCTCACTCATCGTAGAATAGACGAAGAGTAAAAAATGAAAGAATGATGAAGATGAACTGATGAAGAAGATGAGGAAATGGGGATGTACTAGGCTTCAATCGAATAGTCACTCACTTAGTCGGCTCGCTTAACTCGCCTGATAATGTAAAGGAAGAAGAGGAAAGAGATGGTTTCATGAAAAGTGAAATCCTAGAGTATACATACATCGCTAACACATGAATATGTGATATACAGGATGTTAGTCATGATTTCACTTTATTAAAATAATATTAAAATATCAAAAATATGTAATTTAAATAAATTTAATCATTAAATATTAGGACACACGTGTCTGACATGGGTGTCCATGTGTGTCCACATGTGTTTGTTTTAATTTTAATATTATTTCAATTCATTACGGCTCTGCTATGTCTGACACATGTCCCAACCATATCGGGTGTGTGTCCGTGTCTGACACTACATACCCTCTTATGAAGATCTATCTGTGCATCATAGATGGTAGGTGATATGAAACGTAGCTACGGAAAGGATGTAATGGTTATGAAGCCTAAGATTATGGTGACTCGTTGTCTCCTTTGGGGGAGTCCTTTCATTGAAGCTTAAGTCTCACTAGCATAAACCTCGAGGCAAGCCTCAAGACTTAAATTTCACTGGCTCCAGTGAGGCTCATCTTTTTTAAGTGAGGCATACTTAGGCTTAAGCCCTCAGGGTGTTTTGAAGCGGTGCCTCATTTAGGTTAAATTTTATAATTTTTATTATATATTATCATTATTAATATATATTTTATTTAATCGTACAAAGAAAAGGAGCTGATTAACTAAATGATGAATGAATAAGTTGGTTTATGTTATGTTTAATAAAACAAATGAAAGATAGATAACTCAAATTATAGATGCAAATAACTTGTGATGCTAACATGGATGCTTTAGTTGATGATATACTATTTGATGATGAATGGATAACTCAAATAAATAGTAAAAGATTTGAAGTTGAAGAAAAAGGAATTGCCTTTAATAATAAGAAGAATGAAGTTATCAATGTTAATATTAAAATGAACATTGAATTAATAATAACTACAACTTCACAATCATTTAAGAGAAAGAAGCAAAATATACATATTCAATACATCTTCCTCGACAGCGCTCTGGGCGATTCTAGGGTTTCCGTCTCTCACTCCTTCCAAGCTTGGTTTCTCTTCATTTTTTTTGTATTTTTGTGTGGCTTCTTCTACGTTTTTTGATTTTGTGGTTTGTTTGGTTTTTTTCTCTAGACGATGGCGACCCCGTCGTCATCAGGCCCGAGTACTTCCACTCCTGTTGATGGAAATACTAGATCTTTTAAAGATGTCGTGGCTGGTGCTTCCTCTACTACTTCTAAACTTAAATTTGTGCATTCGTCGTTTAAGGGCTGTTCGGCTCTCTTGTTTGAAGATTCGGTTATAGATCTTTTAGCTACTCCTTTTGCGTTGACGTTGGTTGGTAAATTTATGTTGAAACGTCCAAATTTAGAAACTGTCTGGATCGTTTCATGTGGGCTTACTCAATCCAAAACATATTGCTATACAACTGTCCAATGATCTTGACTATAGTCGCATATTTGCTAGAAGAACGTATTACATTCAAGCTTGTCAAATGAGATTGCTTAAATGGACACCGGATTTTGATGTTAGGGAGGAATCCCCTTTTGCGCCGGTTTGGATTTCCTTTCCTAATCTAAGATTGCATTTCTTTAATCAACAAATTTTATTTGGTTTAGCCTCTATATTTGGTCGTCCCTTACAAACGGACCAGGCTACAGCTGTGGGTTCTAGGCCGTCAGTGGCCCGTGTCTTAGTTGAATTGGATGTTTCTAAAAAGCATCCTAGTGAAATCTGGCTCGGTTCAGAGGTTAAGGGATACTTTCAAAAAGTGGATTTTGAGAATTTACCTTTGTTTTGTAATTTCTGTAAAATGCATGGACATATTGTGAATGATTGTTTTAGGAAACATCCCCAACTTTGTAAAGACAAAGAACCTTTAATTGCTAAAAATGTTGTTGTGCAGCCTCCCTCTACCACGAAATCCCTGCAGGGCATTACTCCCGACCCGATAGCTGCGACTGGAGAAATTTTAGCTGGTGATATTGCTGTTCCTGCTCACAATAATATTTTTGATATCTCCCTTAACCAGGAAAGGGGGTGTCTTACTAACCCTATGTTGTCTAACGATTGTGAAGAGCAAGCTGTTCCTAATCTAGATATCCAAAATACTACTAATGATGATGCTATTATTTCTTCTACTAATTTACAAAATGGTTTTGATGCTAAGGATATCACTTCACTTCCTCATATTCCTTCGATTTCTGTGATTGAATAGGAAGATGACATTGGTCATAATCTTGTTATTTAGTTACCTATTGAGGAAGGTGGCAGGATCTTAGATGAAGGGGAAATAGCTGCTGGTGTGCATTGTTCTTCTCCTGATGTGCGCCACATTGAACCCTTTGAAAAGGAAAATGGTGATTTACATAGTGTGGGTGGATTGAATAAGGGAGAGGATGGTTTTTTTATGGTGATGAATGTCTCCAAAGGACAGCTTCTAGGGAGCAACCAAATTGCAGTAAGACTTTACCTTCATCTTATTCTATTAATGCTGGCTCTACTGATACGGAAGATATGGATTTATCTGCTAAAAACTATTGTAGGGATGATAATGACTTTAGTTTTATCAAGGTTAGCAGTAAAAAAGGAAGGAAACCTAAAACCATTTTATTACAACCTCCTAAAAATACTAGATCAAATACTTCCCATTAAGCTTTTTTTATGTTTAATGCTATGGTGTGGAATGTGCGGGGTATTGGTTGTTCTTCCTCTAGAACTTGTGTTCAAAACTTATGTCATATCCACAATATTAAGATTCTTGTATTACTTGAACCTCTTATATCTTTGACCAGGCTTATGAGCACCTCTCAGTTTTTAGGTTTTAATCATGCTACTGCTAATGTAGCTAACAAGATCTGGGTTTTTTGGAAAGATCCAATTAAAATTGATGTGATTGCTGATTTTACTCAAGTTTTACACTGTAAAGTTGAAGCTTTTAATTTTCATTGTTGTGTTTCTTTAGTGTATGCTGCCTCTTCTCTTTACAATAGAAAAGTGCTTTGGAATCAAATTTGTAATTTCCATCAAATAAATGCTTTGTCGTGGCTCATTGGTGGGGATTTCAATGCCATTACTAGTCCTAATGAACGGCAGGGTGGTTCTCCTCCTTCTGCCCGTTCTATGGAGGATTTTAATAATATGATTTTGAATTGCAGTCTGATTGATATTGGCTTTACTGGTGATAAGTTTACTTGGAATAGGGGTCATTTATGGTAGAGATTAGATCGTATTTTGTTCAATGATTCGTGGATTAACTCGCCTATTATTACTAGTGTCCATCACCTCAGTAGAATGTTGTCTGATCACTCCCCCTTACTTATTACTACTAATAATAGATGTTCTAATGTCATAACTCATTTTAGATTTCAAAATATGTGGCTTCTTTATGATTCTTTTTTTGAGGTGGTTAAGATTAATTGGAACTCCCCTTTACATCCTGATAATACTATAGGTGGTATGAAGAGGCTTTGGCTGACATTTAAAAGATTGAAACAGGCTCTTAACTGGTGGAATCACCATGTCTTTACAAATATTTTTTCCAATATTTTATACTCTGAGCAACTTGTTTCCTCTCTTGAGGCATCTTTTCAAAATGATCCTTCTGATGTCAATTTATCTAGTTTAAATCAAGCCAAAGATGATCTTTTAAACCTGCAAACTCAAGAGGAAGCTTTTTGAAAACAAAAAGCCTCGGCTAAAAAGTTGGTGGAGGGGGATAATAATACTAAGTATTTTCATGTGATGGTTAAGCGTAGAAGGGCTAAAAACAATATCAATAACATTAGTAGGGAAGATGGCTCTTTTGCTGATAAGCCGGAGGAAATTTCCAATTTAGCTGTCAATCATTTTAAATCTTGTTTTAACAAAACTTTTACTCCTTCCTTCTCTGGTGATCATTCTTACATTCCTTCGCTTATATCCAATGAGATGAATGGTGATCTTTCTAGGCCTCCTTCTTTAGAGGAGGTCAAGGAGATGGTTTTTGATATGAATGGTGATTCTGTGGCTGGGCCTCATGGGTTTACTGGTCTTTTTTTTCAAAAAACTTGGAATATTATTAAACAAGATAGCTTTTCTACTGTGTTGGATTTCTTTGAGGGTAACCCTAATCCTAAGTTTTTTACTTCTACTTCCATTGTGCTTATTCCCAAGAATAATAATGCTAATACGTGGAATGATTTTAGACCTATTAGTCTTTGTACCTTCTTCAATAAGCTTATTTCTAAAATCCCGTCGAATCGGCTTGCCCCTATTCTTCCTTCTATTATTTCTCCTAATCAAATGGGGTTTGTTAAAGATAGGGTCATCACGGATAACATCTTATTGGCTCAGGAATTGTGTCAAGACTTGGATGTTAAGGTGAGAGGTGGTAATGTTATTCTCAAGCTTGATATGGCTAAGGCTTATGATAATTTAAATTGGAAATTTTTATATTTTATCTTAGATTTGTTTGATTTTGATTCTACCTTTATTAAGCTCATTAAGAATTGTATTGAGAATGTTTTTATGTCTATTATTATTAATGGGTCTTCTTATGGTTTTTTCAATACTTCTCATGGTTTGAGACAAGGAGATCCTATTTCTCCTGCTCTCTTCATTATTGCTGTTGAATTTCATTCTAGAGGTTTATCCTATCTTTTTAATATTAACACTGGTCTTCATTTTAAAACTATGGGTGGTGTTCCTATATCCCATTTGTGCTTTACGGATGATTTTATTGTGTTCTCTAATGCTTCCCGTAACCAAATTCAGAAACTCATGAATTTTCTTTCTAGTTTTGAGATGGTGAGTGGCATCTCTTTTAATAAAAATAAAAGTTGCTTTATTGCCTCCAAGAAAATTCCTAGTAGTCGTATTTTATCCATTAAGAATATCGCTGGCTTTACTCAAGCATTTTTGCCCATAAATTATCTTGGTGTGCCTCTTTTTAAGGGGAGGAGGCAATCCTTTTTGTTTGATAATCTTATTGAGTCGGTTCATAATAAACTTTTATCGTGGGATTCAAATTGTTTGAGTTTTTGAGGTAGAATCACTCCTATTAAAAGTGTTCTTATGGCTTTACCTGTTTACAATTTTCAAACTATCTTTCCCACGCAAGCCGTGTGTGATAGACTTCATAAGATTATTAATAAATTCTTTTGGAAAGGCACTTTGTCTAGCTCTAAAATTACTTGGGCCTCTTGGGATAAGTGTTGTGGTATTCAGTCTGAAGGTGGTCTTGGGTGTAAGACCTTTTATGATCTATCTAAAGCTTTTACTTTAAAACTTTGGCATAAACTTCGTGCTAATGATAATTTTTGGGCCAAATTTATGATGTCTAAGTACTGTGTTGATAATCATCCTGCTTATTGTGTTGCTAAACATGGTGATTCTAAGGTGTGGAAAAGGCTTTGTAAAGTGAAATGGGAGATTGAACCCTATATTTTGTGGGGTCTTGGAGTTGGGAATATCCACTTCTGGCAAGATAAGTGGCTTGGTAAGCATTCTATTGATACTTTGTTAAATACTTCCTCTATTTCATCTGATAAGGTTAAGTATTACTTCAAAGATAATGTGTGGGATGTTGATAAGCTCTCTGATGTTATCCCCCAAAGTATTATTAACCGTATTTTAAACATTCCTTTAAACAATGAATATAAGGATGTGATCATTAGTGATTTTTTTAAGGATGGTGGCTTCCATTTAAAGGAGGCGTGGCAGTCCTTTCGGGTGAAAAACAATTTTGATAATATTTTTGCGAATATTTGGCATAAAAGCATTCCCTCCACTGTGTCTGTTTTTGTTTGGAGAATCCTTCACAGATATTTGCCCACTGAGGACAACCTTATCAAAAAAGGTTTTCAGTTGGCTTCTAAATGCCAATGTTGCTGCCACCTTGAAAGTATGCACCATGTCTTTATCTCTATTCCGGTGGCAGTGCGTATTTGGGTTTACTTTGATGACTTATTTTAGATCAACTATTTTAATGGTAAACTATCTTTAAAATATTTACTTAATGCTTGGTTTATTAAGTCTAAAGGTCATATTCATAATGTCATCCCTTGTCTTATTTTGTGGTTTATCTGGTTAGAAAGAAATAACTCTATTTTTAATAATGTCAAAATGAATCATAATAATGTAATTTATAAGATAAACGATAAGGTTTCTTCTCTTATTACTGTTAGAATTCTTTCCCATAAGAATTTCAAGAATTACTATTCTATTGGTTATACCTTTGGCCTCTCGGTTGTGGGGAGTACGCCTATCAATCTTGTGTTTTGGAACAAGCCTCCTCAGGACTTTGTTAAACTGAATGTGGATGGTTTTTGTTCTGGTAATTCTTGAAGCTGTGGTGGTACTATTAGAGACAGTAATGGTAAGCTCATTATTGCTTTTGTGGGTCCTATTCACCAGGGTAATGTTTCTTTAGCTGTTAACTGTGCCATTCTCCATGGCATTCATCTCTGTTGGTCCCTTAAGACTCTGAATGTTGTTATTGAGGCTAATTCTAGTTTTGATTTCAGCTCTTTATTGGCTGGGAGGGAGGGCTTGTGCACTGCTGACTTATTTTATCAAAGGCGGTATATTTATAAGATGTTGAGCTATTTTAACCATTCATTTCAGAATATCTCTATAGATGGGAATAAATGTGCTACTTGGCTGGCTAACTAGGGTTGTCACCTTGATTTATTCACCGAATTGGCTGGTTCTTCTGTTCCGGCTCCCCTGCGTGGATTACTGAAGTTGGATGGTATTGGTACCCCCTATGTGTGTAGTTAACTTTTTCGTTTTTCTTTTGGTTGCTTCTTTGGGCTTTTTGCTCTCTGTTTGGTTCAATTACCTTTATATGTTTGCCTTTCTGGCTAATTCTCTGCTTGTTGTTATGCTCTTTAGTTCTTTGTGGCTTGGTGTGGTTCCTATGTTGCTTACTAAGTGTCTCTCTGCTATTTTGGAGCTGTGGGGGGCTTATTCCTGCTTCTGTCTTCTTGGGTTTTCTTTTGGGTCTAACTATCTTGTGCTTGATTTACTATTTTTGACTAACCTCTTTGGGATTTCCTATGGGAATCTTATTTTGCTCAATTGCTGGGGCTGGTATCTTCTTTTCTGCATCCTTAATTTGGGGAGGGAGGTGGATGCCATTCTCTTTGTTTTCGCTGGTTGGTTAGATACTTCTGAGGAGTTCTGTCTTATCTCTATCTCTAGATATTTGGGGATGTTTTTTTGCTGGCTTTTCTATTTGGTGTGGTTTGTCTTGTGTGATTATTGCTGTCCTGTGAGAGGGAAGGTCTATTGTTCTGTGTGTTCTATTTGTTGGGTTGACTCTTTTGCCTATGCTGGTAAGGTTTTCTTCACCCTTCAGGATTCTTCTAGTTTAGTTAACTCTCTGTGGTGGTGGAAGATCATTGTTCTCTTTGGCCACCATTGGCTTGCTTGGTATCTTTTGTTCTTGATTCCGGATAATCCCCATCATGTTATCTAGTTGACTGTTTGCATTTTCTGGTATGTTGTGATTTTCCCTTTGCAGGTTTGGCTCCATTTTTTGCAGGATGGCTATTGCTCCACTATTTTTTTGGAATGGAAGATCTTTTTGAAGGCTGCTAAGTCTCGGTGGAGTAATAAAGTCATGATTTTGATTGAGAAGCAGGTTTGGAATACTACTTTTTTGTTTGCTTCCTATTTTTGGGTGTTCGCTCTTGCGCACCGTAGAATGTTCCTAGGTTTTTGTGTATTGTGCTTTAGCAGGGACCTCGAGCTCGTTGGTTTTTCTTTTTTAATTATTTTTGTAGGTCGTTCGAGCAGTAGGGAGCTTGATGTCCCTTTAAGGACCTTGTAACTGTTTTTCCTAATTAACACGTAGGCCCCCACCGAGGGGTTCCCCCCCCCCCCCCCCCCCAAAAAAAAAAAAAAGAGAAAGAAGCAAAATAAGGTTAAAGCTTAGAAAAAACAAAGATAATTTATGTATAATGAATAATTTTGATGTGTTATTAATTAATTGCTTCATTTTTTATTATTAAATCCAATGTTAACTAATGTTGGGAAAATATTGTAATTTACGAAGAGTTTGAAAATGGCAATGAGACATAATCTGAAGATGTTATAATTATTATATATAAGATATCTTTTAAAGAATATGAAAGTAAGGTTGAGTCTGTTGTGGATTCAAATCCTCATGGCATATTGAAATTTTAAGTTAGCATTTACATTGAATATTATTTCAAACTTTTATCTTATAATAACATTTAATATTGAGATTTATTATTTATCTTTATGATGATGAATCAGATAAAGATATTGATGGTTTATTTTAATTTGGTCATTTTTATGAATTCTTTGTACTTTTATGAGTTTAGGGTTATTCCTTGGTACTTTCTCTAAGTTAGTTTAAACTGATATTATTTGTGCAAGACTGGTCAATTTATCCATGTCCTTATATAAATAACTTTTGTATAATTTCTACTTCCAATCTAGACAACCACAAACCAATAATATCTGCTTTCTCATTAAAATAAAATAAAAAGGAATAAAGAAAAGTGTGGACAAATTAAATGTTGATATGCGCTACTCAATTTGATTTAATATTTCTTTAAATAAATCTACATAATTAGTGTTAATTATCCCAAAGAATAAACTAACACTTGTATTATTGATTTGAAAAAAGAAATGATTTATTTTCGTATCGAAATTTGGCGTAGGGAATGTAACAATTATCTCGAAGAATAAAAGTCATATTCACTTATTGTTTTAAATATGAAATTAACCCAAGATTAGCTTAATCGACATCCAGAGATTTTTCCTCTCTCTTAGTAAGCTAAGGCAAGGTTTATTTATACTGAGATCTTGGGTTCCTATAGGATAAGCCCCTATAATCCATTACATCTCCGAAGATAAAACTTTTGATTAAAGTGGAGATTAATTTCTAAACTTATAATATAATCATATATATAAAAGTTACCTTAGATATTTTGAAAATACCAATCATCCCTTTAAAAATATCATTAAATTTTATAGAAAATATATTTATATTTAACATATGTATAAATTTATTATTTATTAGGATAGGAGGCGTGTAAATACCTCTGGGCTTATGCCTACTTGGAATGAGCAACCAACTAATAACCTAATACACAAGCAATCATCCTAGATATAATGTATGATAAGATGAGCTCTATCCTAAGAGATTAAATGAATAGATCAGACTCTAAATTATGACTCAAGAAGAGTAATTTTTTACTTTAAGTTCAAGTGACACTAACGAAAAGACTCACTAAGAACTCTACATTTTACCTTATTTAATTAACCTAACTAAATTTTCTGATCACTAAAATTTTGAAGAAATTTTGGCAGCATAACGACCCTATACCAACAGGAATAGCACAACATCCTCCAGGCACAAGAGGACCCTACTACTTTACCGTAGGCTTGTGTGTTGGGCTAGTGTACGTTACAAAAATAAAATGCATACATGTATGAATGACCCTATCCCAATACTATATCATCCTAGAATTAGTATATATATTCCTATAAAGTTAGAAACACATAAACTGAGAAAAATCTAGAAAAATTCTACCAACTAATATAATCTACCACCCATATGATGCAATGCATGAATATATGTAACAAATGAAAGAATTGTAATATAATAGAAATTTCATTTATTTAATGATTTTAAAATTTACAAGACTCAGAATCTGTAGGAAAGAAAGGTGGCTAAACTCCACCACAACAAACCGAGTTCTAAGCCTACCGTATATATAGAATAAGATACACCTGTTTAATATCTTTAAGCTCTAGGTCTTCTATGAAATTCCAAAAGAGATTGTCCTCCAAACAAGAGGACATCTCATCTTTTGGAATCCCACATGTATGTATAAGTAGGTGTATTTGACTCTTTTATAACTGAGGATACTGTACAACTTGATCAATATATAAATATACTTTTAAAGACACTTGTACATAGAAATCATTTCCTAGGTACATTCTACTGACTCTTGCAAAAAATATAAAGGGTTATATAAAAGAGTTAGTATATAAATATAGTGCAGTAGTTGTGTAATATCCTAATACTTCTAATGCAGTCCTCAAAGAGCCTAAATGCACCAATAGAAAATAAAATATATGACATTCCATAGTGTAGAAATATTAATAAACAAATATAGGGTGCTCTCCAAGCAAAGCACACATAAACCAATCTACACCACCGACCTAATCTAAGCTAGAGTTGGTTATCCTAGCAAACCATTTAAGTGTGTAATAGAGGTTGTGTGGCTTTGATATGTCCTATAGGGATTTAGTGTTTAAGTTGCATGTATTTAGGATGTTTGTTTATTAAAGGCTAAAAAAGGAGAATTTAATTGAGGTTTACATTGTATATATTTGAATTTTATTATTTAGATTTTTATAGAGGAGTTATTTATTTATTTATAAAAAATTTATAGATTACTAACCCCAAAGTGCAAGGGTTGGTAATTTATAAATCCTAGAAGGCTTGCAAATAAAATGCAGTCATCCCCATATAGGATAGATGAACACATAAAGCCTTAGAGAAAATTTATTTATAATTTATTTGGGATAGAAAAAGGGACCCTTCAATTAAATACACATGCTCTCCAAGTGAAGTCAACCATAATGTATAGGGTCGGTGTGTTATTAGTGTTTGATTAAGGGTTATGAAAATTTATACACCCATGCCTTCGATAAATGGAGGCTAGCATGGTGCATAAAATCCTTAATTTGATTATTTAAGATTTATTAAATCCCTTAATCATATATTTAAGTTCCCTCTAAATGGAATCAAGCATTACATAAAGGATTAGATGATTTAATGTGTTAAAGGCTTTGAAATATAATGCTAAATGCCCCCCAAATGAAAGCAAGCTTCAAACATAAAAGATTAATATTTAATTAAGATTAATTATCAAATTTATTTGATAAAAAATAAATTTTAATAAAGTTAATTATCAAATATATTTTATTTTTATGTTTAATATTTTTGTTGAATTTTTTTATTTTTATTGAATTATTTGGAAATTTTAATTTATTTTGATTAATTATTAATTATTTATAATTAAAATTTATTCAAAAAACTATCTAAATTTAAATAATTAAACTCCGAATTTTATTTAAATTTTTATGTACTTTGGAATTTTATTTATTATATTTAATTAATCATATTACAAAATTGATTATTTAATGAATTAATAATTAATTTAAATGAAAATTTTAATTTAAATTGAAATAATGTATCTCTAAATTTATTTATTTAATTTTATTCTTAATGAATTCATTTAATTAATATTTAATTAAGAGAAATTAATTATTAATTAAATTTAAATGAAAATTGATTTTGAATTTTAATTTTTAATGATTGTAGGATTTATTTTGAGTTGATTGAAGTTGATTTGATATTTTTATGTATTTTATTTTATTTATTATAATTTATTAAAGTTTAACCCTTAATGAGGGGTTAATTGATTAATCATTGTTTGAAGGTTAATTAATGTCAAATCAAGGGTGTATTCAATTCTAAGGTGTATGATGTCAATAAGTTTGCTAGGTTCAAAGTCTCCATCCCTAATGTATGTGTGTATAGATTCTTATGAATTGCCTAATTTAACTAGACAAGATCCTTAATTATTATTCTTAAATATCACTAGTGCTGAATGGGATCAATAATCATGTATCTAACCCTTGTAAATACATAAGCAATCAAACCACATCAATCATTGTGACCCACATCTAAGTGCATTGGAAATAATGAATTTCCAAACATTTGGGTTAAATTATTTCCCAGATATTTGAAAATTCAATTGCAAAAGAACTTCCCATTCTATCATTTCTAAAATATATTATGATAGGTGAGATACATATCATAATATTTAGCAATCAAGTTTGAATGCAAGTTATTAAATGTTTAGGCAACAATCATGCAAAATTTAAAACAAGACAATAATAATATAATTACCCTATACATGCATACCAACCTTGATTGGTTTTATTTATCCATGATTAGGCTCTGTTTAAAGGTTCTGTAAAGCACTTGGATATATGAAATGGATTTAAAATTGATCCAAAAAAATTGGATCAAATCATGACTCAATGCTTTGAAAATTCAATTATTAAATATTGGAGGTTTCCCAAGGCTTCAGAAAATTAGAGTAGGTGATAAGCATACTCTAATTTCTAACCTCCAAAGTTTGATTCAATTTGACTATTGGTTAAAGCATAATTAATGAAAATCATTAAGGAGATAAAGCATAATTATTCTTTAATCAATGATCAAAACCCTATGAAAATATTTTTAAATTAAAGTAGGCCTCGTGTTGATTCCATGGAGTCCAAAAACATCAAATTTGGTTAAAAAATGAATTTATTATGCATTTTTGAAGTTCTTATATTTTTAGTATTTAAATAAATCACTTAATCAATTTCTCTTAAAAGGTGGCGGCGGGGGTCACGCGTTAGCCTCATATTGGTTGGTTCAAAATTGTAGTGGCTACGACAATCATTTACAATGATTGTGAGGTGGCATAATCATTACAAATGATTGAAAGACCACGTGATGGAGCTGAGCTCCACTTATCCACGTTAGCCATAGAGCGGAGCCATCAGATTGCCCGTGATTTGGAATGGATGGCTGAGATCACATCAGATGATCATCCAAATGACTAAATGGACTGTAAAATTTGAATAAGCGATGGAACACACGATTTGAGCCATTGATAGTGAAATCAAATGCTCTCAAAAAATGTACCATTCATACGTTATTTATTAAAACCCTAAATGATGAAGCATGGATTATTTTTGAAAATGGATAAACCAAAATGCTTGAAATTTTAAACAGAGCTTAAATGAGTCTAACAGAACAATGGGGAAGTGAGTTTGCATTAAAAAATGCAGTATTCACAAAGCTATTTAAATCCAAAGCTTTCTAACTAGGGTTTATGATTTACCTCAATTTATTGGATGTAAATAGCAAAACTTAGGCTCATTTTGCTTGTTGAGATGTCTAGAATAATTCCACAGAAGAAATCAAAGCCTAAAAAGCTTTATATTGACGACTATATGAGCTGGATAGACTTTGGGTTTGGTTTGGCCGAAATATCATTATTGGAAAGCTTCGACCACCAAATTCTGACTTAATGGAATGTTGAGGAAGGTGTGTAGAGACAAAATGAAATAAGATTTGGCTCTGGGAGGCTCTGGATAGTAAGAGAGTGCGAGGAAGCTTGTGTGTGTCATTTTGCACATTTTGGCCAATTCAAGCCCTAGGTACCTCTTAGATGGCTGAGATTATTTTGGAAGGTTACTAGGATACATGCCATGTGTCTCTAGGTAGTTAGGAGGACAGAGAGTCAAATGGGCCAATGACAATGATGTGGAAAGCTAGTTTTGTTCCTTTGTACACATGGGACCACTTAGGGTTGATTAGGGGTAATCCATAGCTTAGACAAGGTTTAGGGAGCATTTAGGAGGTTCTAGATGATGTTTAGGCAGCTGGAGGGAGGAACTTTTGGAGGGAATGAGTTATATAAGGGAATTTGATCATTTAAACTTGATTTAATGAGTGTGTTGACTGTTTGACCAATCAACTAGTCAAGTTGACTGATGAGATGGAGCTTGGGGTTGATATATTGATTGAAGTGAAATGAAAGAAGATTGAGGCATGATGCTTGTAGTTTAAATGAATGTATATGGAAGTTTGATCAAACCCAATAGGTTGATTTGGTCAACCTATTGAAATTAACTCATAGAAGGTTTAGATTTATTTGAAGTATAGAATTGAATAGTCTTGATGATTTAATATGGTTTAGTAAGATCAATTTGTTTGTATGCTATGAGTTGACTCATATCGGTCAAATTTGACCATTTCTAGGCTCAATTAACTAAGTCAATTATTGACTGGGCTAGGGTGACCAGTTAGGTCCAATTCATTAGGAATTATGCTCAGGGAAGTTTAGTGAAAATCAAGGTTGATTTAGGGTTCAATTGGAAGTAGATGGATGTGTATGATCAATTGAGCTAGCTCAATTAGATTAGATTATAATTGAAGGGTACATTGATAGATGATTTGCCATGATAAGCTCCTACTAAAGGGGTTTGAACCATGACTTAGGTCAAGGAGTCAATGCACTATGCTAAGCAGTGCACTGAACTCCCTGATTGCAGTGCAGGGCTGCAACTGCATGTAATCACTGATTGATTGGCTAGAGATTTTAAGATTGAATGATTGGAGGGCAGTTGAAATACTAAATGGATGATTGGTTGATTGATTGTAGGTTGATTATAGGTGATTGATGATTGAATGATTGATTGATGGTTGAATGTATAGATGATTGACTGTATATTTATTGATTGAAGATTGACTAGAGATTTGATTGAATAATTATAAGTTGGATAACTACAGATTGAATGGTGGTAGACTAGATGATTGTAGGTTGGATGATTGATAGTTGTAGGGTTGCCAATCATAGGAATGAAAGTCATGATTTAGGGTAGCTCATGATGACCTCATACAAAAATGAGGCCAAAAAAGGGAAAAGTTTCTACAGCCTCTAAGCTCATGCTTTTTAAAAATCACACATGATCACCAATTAAATAATCTCAAAACATACCAGCAAAAATATTCCAATATTTTCTAGTAGTATGAAAAGATATAAGTAATGGAAATTATGAAGGACATATATGGCCTTGTTAATCAATGTGATGGGGTGAAATAAGTTAAACTAATTAGTTTTACTTGATGGGTAAAGGGAGTACTATTGGTTTCATTATAAAATTCCCAAAGGAAGAAAATTATCTCCATTCAGGGTTTAGGGTACTTGCTTTTGATACAAATGCAAGTTTCTATTCTTCTGATGTGGAAGGTGTATACATTACTACTGTCACAGCTAGAAGTGCGCTTAATGGTAATCTGTAAGCAAATAAGATTTTTACTTGATTTTTAGATTTCGTTTGGGATAATTTTCTTACTAATTTGCATTTCAAATCATAACCATAGTTTCTATCTGGCTACTGCTCTTTCACTATTTCTTATATTATAAAGCTACTTTCTACAACAACTTTAAAAAATTACTTTCTCCATAATAGTTTCACAACCATGTTTATAAAAAGCTGAAATCGTCCTAAACGAATTCTTAATCTGGAATGCATTGCTAATTTTTTATTCTTCTGATGTGGAAGACGTATACATCATTGTCAAAGCTAGAAGTGTGCTTGATGGTAATCTCTAAGCAAAAGAGCATTTTACTGGAGCTTTAGGCTTCATTTGGAATTGATTTTGGCCACTTCTTTTCATAGCTTTTAAGAAATTTTTGTACTAAAAAATTACTTTAGAAAGCATGTAATAAGAAAACTGTCCCAAATGAAACCTCAATTTGAAATGCATTGACATGATTTCAAAACAAGTTTTCTAAAGGAATTGCTTGTAGTCGTACCCGTTTTATATAGCAATAATGGAAGAATAAATTCTGAGATTTTTTTACTGATCACATCCATATCTACTACATCCTTTAATTAAAATAAATTTTAGGGGTGAGTCCCTCTCATTCATTTTACTGCACATGGTGACAAAATTAGAAGACAACATGGATGGAGTGACTGGATATTAAATTCATAGAAAAATCAGTATAATAATAGTATCTGATTCACAACAATCTCTGGTTTCTCGTCTTATTAATCCCAGCATAAACTACATGTGATATCTATACACTTTTCATTAAGGATTTCCACTATGTAACTTAGGCATTTTTAAGGTCTGGATCTCTAGTCTAGTGGACATCATTTCATCCTCACAATGACCTTTCAAGGTAGTCCTAGTTACACTGTAATTAATTTTTATCGGATGATCTAATTTATTAATTCAACATGCCTTCTTGTGTAATTTCAAACAGTTGGATGACTTGCAGAAGCACAAAAATATATGGATTCATCAATTGATACAAATTGATTAATAATAGTCTCCAATCTACAAGTCAGAAGCAAATGGACTGGCATAGGCTATCAACAAGATATTAATTAAGTTGGTTAAGAAATAATTTTAACAATAACATAAGAAAATGATACTAAAATGATAGAAGTATTATTAGCATATTGAACTTCTTATTAAATTCCCACTAAGCATTCATTTGGGATACATTTTTTATTACTTTTTAAAGTAACTTTTTAATACAAAAAAATTATAATTTTTGTGCTTCTACAAGTCAGCCTAAAGAAGTAGAACCATTATCTAGAGTTAAAAGAGAATGTATATAGCCACACTTAGGATTAGATCAAAGGATTTCCATTTATAGGTTAAGACTAGCAATGCAGTGAGATAGGAGGTGATCTACACTATATTTATTAGCTTCTTTAAATGCACCAAAGCTGATGATGCTTTATTAGATGAATTTTGGGTGACAACTATGCATAAAGAATTGAATCAATTTGTCCAAATAAAGTTTGGCAACTAGCACAAAGATTGTCTGATCATAATGCGATTGCGGTAAAATGTATTTTCAAAAATAAGTTGAATGACTTTGAAAAAATTAAAAGGAATTAAGTTGGATTGGTAACTAAGGGATTTAATCAATTAAAAGAAATAGGTTCTAAGGAAACCTTTGTATTAATAGAATGCTTAGAGTCCATCAAAATACTTCTTGCTTTTGCATGTTATGATAGATGCAGATTAAACTAGATTGATGTGATGAGTACATTTCTCATTAAGATAATTGAAGCGGATATATATATTGAGCAGCCATCTGGCTTTGATAGTTTATCATATCCAAATCATATTTATTAACTAAGAAAGACATTATATGAGAAAAAAAGTCATGGGGAATGATATGATAGACTTAGTACTTATATATTGAGAAATTTGTTTACTAAGAGAACTATAATCAAAATGTTATTTATAAAAAGGTTTTAGTCGGATATTTTGATAACACAAATGTACGTTGATGATATATTATTTGATGCTACAAAGAGTCACTGTATCAGGAGTTCTCTTATGTTGTAAGCATAAATTTAAGATGAATTTGATGGGTGAACTAATAGTTTTCTAAATTTTAATGTTAATAATAAAATGTAGAATATTTTTATATTAAATGAAGTGGATAAAGCAATTATTTAAGAGGTTTGGCATTAAATGATGCAAGGGAATAAATACTTTTAGGGCCTTACCACTCAAGTAAACAAATATCCCAATGAAAAATTTGTAGAATAAAAAAGTCTGAGAAAATGATTGGATTTTATCATATCTCTCTATTAGCAAATCAGATATCATAATTAATGTAGGTCTTTGCGTAAAATTTCAGACTAAATTAAAAAATCACATTTGACCGCAATTTAATGAATTCTCAGATGCCTTATAAGAACACCTAATTAAAAAATTTTGTATCCAAAGAATAACATGTCATTTGATCTAGTAGGATATTCAAATTCTAATTTTGTAGGATGTAAAATTGCATGAAAAAGCACATAAAGGACTTTTTAATTTATAGAGTAATACTAGATTTCATGGCCGAGTAGTAAAAAACAAAATTCAATAACACTATTTAATATATATGCCAATTATATAGAGGCTTGAAGTTGTTTTGCTCAAGTAAATAAATTCTTAATTTTGTTCTATTAGTGGAGACCATATTGTGGATCTTTGGAGACTCATGTGGTAGGGAGAGGACCATCCATAGGGATTAAAATGGCCATAGGCCTTTATTCTCTAGCATGAGAATTATTAGATGACAGACTAGTCATACATGCATTTTTCTTTTGAGAATTTCATAAAGAGGAGATTGTATTACCCCACAGGAAAAAAGACCATTCACTCTACAGACTTAAACGTCAAAAATATATGTAACTTGAATATACCTTAGATTTCTCCTACTAAATAGATAATATTGAATAGAGTTTATTTAATTCTATGTAATCAGATTTTCAATAGGAGCAAACCCTTATGGTTAATTATCTTTTGAACAAAGAGTCTAAGAATACCCTCAATTAAGGGTATTTATTTATTTTTCTTTGGGTTTTGGTACATAAAAGGTCTTCTAAGATTTTCTATCCCAAAGGAAGAAAAGACTCAAGTGTCCATTCAATTTGCAAAAGGTAGTATTAACAAGCATATGGAGATTAGTATAATGAAGGTGAGAATATATAAAGCATGCATATCATGAATAATAGTTGAACATGTGAAGAGTCATCATACAGTGATGTGGATATGTGGGTCTTATAGTTTTTAAATAATAGGAGCTTACCCAAGGATGAGAACTATAATAATGTACAGTTAGTGCCAGTCTCAATCCAAAATCTAAAGGGGGATAAACATACCAAAATAATACGACCCATGACATAATCTAATGTAAGCGCTATGAAGGGCTTACAAGTTGAAATCACACCAGGGATTAAGGATGCCCATAACCTAGACTTACACTCTTGTCCAGAAAGAATGACAAATTAAACCCACTTAGTTGCATAAAATCATGATGCCCAGTATATATATATATATATATATATATATATATATATATATATATATATATATATATATATATATATATATATATATATATATATATATATATATGGTAGGTTTAAATATAGAAAGGGTCTTCTAATCTTATCACCGAAACAAAGGTAGCCTAACCATAAATAAATGTGATATACATCTGCAAGTTTGATTTAGTTATTTAATTCTAAGTGAGTTGCAAAAAATAAATCTAACCTGATGACTCACTAGGATATGCATATATGTGTTATTCTGAGATTTTTTATCAACTTTGAAAAGCTACCTTTAATATATAAGACAACCAACCAAATACTGACTGCATATTTATCATCCATTAAAGGGATTAAGATTGATTATTATTTTTTTATTTGGAAAAAAGTGGCATTAAAAAACTTGTACATTTAATTTTAAGGAAAAATTTCTCTTATGATTATTTAGCTATTTAAGATAGAAAATTTAACATCCTAAGAGCCTAACGATGACATAAGTTCAAGCCATTCCCAAGCAAAATATATGAAGAAATTTTAAAAAAGGTAAGAAATTTTAGTGTATATGTTGATCTCATTTTTGTATGAGATCACTAGGACATATCCAGACCCTAGATCTATCTAGACCCTAGGATCTATCTTGACCCTAGATTAATCTAGACCCTAGGATCTATCCAAACCCTAGGACCTATCTAGACCCTAGATCTATCCAAACCCTAGATCAACTCAAACCCTATGATCAATCCAAATTCAAGCTAATCTAGATCCAAAATTAATTCAAACATCAAACATATCCAGACTTCAAGCCTATCTAGATCTCAATTCTAATTTAAACCTTAATCCTGCCTCTAATATAGCTTCAATCCTATCCAATCATTTATGATCATTCAATTGATTTTAATTGGTTTATATAATTCAAATTCAAGAAATTAAATCCAGAAATCCAGGCCCAAATCTAAAGCTAAAGACCTAGGTCTTACAAGCCTTTTTCAGTAATTTTTCAATAAACACCAGTCAAATGACCCCCAAATCATGATCTATAAATTGTATATTGATTAGACATTCCCCTAGGGTATACACATTAAATTTGAGCTCATTCTGAAACCTCTAACCCCAGAAACTAAATTGAAATCTAAAGGCCGTAAAACTTTCAAATATTTATAACCTACGCTATTGGACCTGCCATCCAATGAATTTTGACCTTAGAGCCTTTCCAAAGCCTCTAACCATATCCATACCCTTGGTCATGATATGTTGAATAGTAAAATTCATTTTGGTGGACCTACTTTGACCCCTAGTTGACTATGAGTCAAAATGACCAAAATGCCCCTTAAGGGCAATTTTGGAGTTTTCTATAGACTTCAATATGGCCTTTTCAAATTAAGCCTCAGAACCTCTTTTAAGGCATCTTAATCACCATTAGGAGTACATTGGACTCAAGCCCTAACCCTGGTCAAACCTGATTAAACAGGTCAACCAGATTTGACCAAAATACCCTTATGGGTTTGAATACTCACTTCAGTCTAAATAGTCTCCTTTTTATATGAGATCACTTCCAGTAGATTTTAAATGTCAAACCAAACCTGTCAAGCCCAAACCCAAGCCCTGGGTCAACTTGGTTGACCAAGTCAACCTATGTTGACCAAACAGGCACTTGATGGTCCAAATAGTCAATTTGACTAAAATGACCTCCCCAGACCCTAGGACCACCTTCAACTGTCTCAGAATATAATTTCAAACCTATTGAGCCTAGACCTAGCTCCTGGGTCAACCTAGTTGACTAAGTTAACCTAGGTTGATCCAATAACCTATTAAGAGCCTAAATGGTCATTTTGACTATTTAGACCATTCCAACCCTTGAAACCACCTCTACTAGACCCCATTCATCATTTCAAACCCATTAGGCTCAAACCCAGGTCTTGGGTGAACCTGGTTGACCAAGTCAACCTAGGTTGACCTAGTAGCCCTTTAAGGGTCCAAATGGGTCAATCCAACTCATTTGATCAAATCAAACCTTTCAAACTCTCAATCCTTTTCTAAGGGATGATTCAAACATGCCCCAAGCCTTGGCCAATCAAATCCAAGTGATGTTGATCGAGTCAACCCTATATCACTTGGTCAAATCACATTAAACTTTTATGTTTTCATTCAAACTCCCATCCTTGACCATTAAGCTTACTCCAACTCAGCCCTTTAGCTCTCCCATGCCACCTCAATAGCCACATGGCATGGGGACTGGTCAAATAGTCAAACTAAGCATTTGGAGGGGTCAAACTTTGTCAAATGACCCCTTAAGCTTACCCCTTCCACCCTAAATCCCTCTAGTAGTTTTAGGGTATTCTAGAACATTCCTAGAGCTATTCCTAGCCATCCGATCAAAGATCTAATGGCTTCTATCACTCCACATGCCCATGTGGGGATTAAGAGATCTTTCCATATGGGATGTACCATTGTCCTTTGATTCTTCTAATCCCAACAACCCCAAGGGCATGTGACATTCATCTAAGGACCTAACCACTCAATTCTAGCTATCTATTCAATTTAGAATCATTTGAATTGGGTAAAACTTCAAAATCAAGCATCATTTTACACCCTACACTCTCTCACTACCTTAAGCCCCTCCAGCCCCTCTCTGTTTTCATTCGAGCTCTACACTATCCCTTCTTCATTTCCTAAGTGGAATCAGACCTTTAGAAGCCCACCGATGACAATCTTCCAGCCACTTAAGCACTAGGTCCGTTCAAGGTAAAGAACACCTAATCTGTAGCATATTAAGCAACAAGTTTAACTAGGGAAGTGACCGTGGACAGTCTACATGCTCAACTGAATCAAGAACACTCCAATCAAATGGTTGGATTAGATAAAAACTTAAACCCTACTCTAAAACACCTAGAGTTAATTTGCTTTTCAAAAAGCAAGTTTTAAGCTACGAAATAACTTCCCCATTATTTCTATTCATTTGGTTGATCTATGTTTAAAATTTTATGTAAAACGATCGATTCGATCGAGAGAACAAATCATTTTTTTGAATCTAGGGCATTTTTCATAGTCTGCATTAAGTGTATGAGATCTCCGCCATTGATCTTCTGATCAATGGCCGAGATCTCATCGTTCCGTAGCTTTGATTAGCCTTGCGCTCGATTTCATGGTAGATCTTCTAGTTTGGTGCCATCTAAGCCATTCATCTCAAACTATGGAGGATCCGATGGCCACGATGCGTGCTGACTCACCTAAGTGAAATTGCATCCCCTGGTTTATTAATTCCCAATGATTATCGGTGGCAAAATCATTAGTAATCAACATGCTGCTAGCAAATCATTACTGAGCATTTTAGTTTGACAAATCGGAGCCCGTTGCGTGTCATTCCACCGCTGCCGCCACCATCGTTTTCTTTATTTAATTAATTTAGTTTATTTTAAATGAGTTTAAATGCTAGATAATTCAAAATATATATATATATATAATTACATTTCAATTTAAAAATTAAGTATAATATATTTAAGTATAATATATTAAAATTTTTAGAATTTAATTCTTTTTCACTTAAAATTTAAATTATTTTAAAATATTATATATAATTTAAATTGTTTAAAATATAAGATATTTAGTATTTTAAATTAATATTTAATTAAAATAGATAAAGTATTTTTAGAAATTTATATTTAAATATTTTGTAATTTTTAGGGAAATATTTTAAAATTAAATTCATTTTATTTTGAGATTATTTTTATATTTAATTATATTAGATATTTAATTATTAAAATATTTATAAAAAGTAATAAAAATTCAAATTTAATAAAAAATTCAAAAATTTTACATTTAATTATTCAAAATTTAAAATATTTTAATTTAAAATTAAAATTACATTTAAAATATTTAATTTATTTTTTTAATATCTTAATTGTTTAACTACCTAAAATTTTAAGTAATATTTAATTTAATATTAATTTCATATTTTCAAAATTTTAAAACTCTATTTATATTATTTTAAAAATTCAGAGATGAAGTTTAAGATATTTCAATTGAAAATTAAATTTAATTCAATTTAAAATATTTTTTTATTTAAATATCCTAAATGATTTCAACATATGAATATGTAATTAATATCCAATTAATATTAATTTAAATATTTTAAAATTTTAAAGTTTTATTTTAAATATTTTAATTAATCATATAAGATATTTTAAATATATTCAAAATTAAGATTAACTTAAATTATCTAATATTTTTTTATAATTTCAATTATTTAATTATTTAAATATTTAATAACATTTAAATAAATTTTAATTTAAATATTTTCAAAATTTTAAAATTTTTTTAAATATTTAAAAATATCAGAGGGTATTTAATATTTATTTTAACATAATTTTAAAATTATTTTTAATGTAAACTACTTTAAATTATTTTAAATATACTTAATTACTAAGAAAATTAAAAAATTCAATAGAAATTCTAATTAAATCATAAAATTTAATATAATATCAAAATTTTTAGAATTTAAATATTTTAATATAAAATTAATTTCAAAATAAAAAAGTTAATTTATTTTGATATAATTATAATTATTTAATTATTTTACTATTTATATAATATTGAAGTAAATATTAAACTAAATATTTTAAAAAAATTATTAAAGTTTTTATTTTAAAATATAATAATTAGGTCATTATTTAAAAATATTTTAATTTGAAAATAAAATTAATTTAAGGAATATTGATTATTTTTAATTATTCAACCCCTTTAATAATTAATTAAATGTTTAATTTAATTTAAATATTTTCAAATTTAATATTATTTTCATAAAATTAGAGAATATAATTCAATTATTTTAGAATTTAAAATTTATTTTAAATGTTATAAATATCTTAAATAATTTGAATTACTTAAATGTTTAATAATTTAATTAAATTTCAACTCAAATATTTTTCAAAATTCCAAGAAATGTTTTCTAAAATATTTTCAAATTACCAATGTATCTTCACAAATTATTTTGAATTTATTCCAAAATTATTTTTGAAATAATTTTGAATTATCCTAATTTTTTAAAGAAATTCTAAAATTAAGTTATTTTTTAACATAAAAAAATTAATTTTGAAATTATATATATGTTAAATTTTGAGTGCCTTGAGGGGAATCTTGAAACTTTAAACATAGCTTGAGCCAATATGAATAGAATTCATGGGGAAGGATTAGTGAATAGTTGTGTTCCAACTATTCAATAATCAAAATTTTATCTATATTAATTGCCTTCAATTCTTGCATGTATAGGATTCATACACATGCACTTAGCCTAGGCTCTTCTAGCTCTAAGGACTTGAGTGTGATTGTATATGCCTTTATATGTTTGTCCAAGGGTTGGAAACATCTATTTCAACCCCATCCAACATAGTGACATCTTAAGGATAATGATTAAGGACATTCATCTAGAAAATTTAGATTAATTTTAGAAATTAAAATACAAGTCTATTAGGGATGAAACTTTGGACATTTAAAACTCAGTGACACCAATAGCCCATAAAAATAAAATTTTCTCACTAATTTTAAAAATCATTAAGGTAATTAATTAATTAATTCAAAATTAATGTATTAATTAAAATTTAAAACTTTCAAAAATTTTAATAAATCAAAATTATATCCAAAAAATATAAATAATACCCCAAACTGACCAAAATTTAATCCTTAATAAAAAAATAAAAGCCTCTTGACTAAACTTTAATTACAATCTTAATTTAATTTTAACTAAAAAATTAATATTTAATTAATTTAATTAATTAGAAATAACTAAAAATTTTAAAAAATTCTCAAAAACTTGAGAACGCTACCTTAGGTCATTTCTAACCTTTGAAGATGATTTCAAGAAGTTTGGAGTTCATTTGGATTTAAATCATTAAAAACCCTTTAATTAAATCATTTTAAAATTCAAATAAATACACAAACTTTGAAAAATCATAACTAATTTCAAAAAATTCCAGAAAGTTCCAGATTGAGCAAACTCAAAGGCATTGGACTCCATTTGGGGTTTAATATTTATTAAAAAAATTAAACCACTAGAAATAATTCAAATTAAAAAATTCAATAATTTGGCCAACCTTAAGTCAAAATTAAGTCAAAACTTCAAAAAATTCATAACTAAATGTAGAAATATCCAAATCAAATAAACTTACAATCTAATTACTCACCATAAGGTCTACTATTTAAGAAAAATATTAAATTTTTAGAAATTAACCTTAATTAAAAATTTAAATTTTGACCCTTTAATTAATACATTTAAATAATTTAAATAATTCTAGAAAATTTAATATTTAATTAAAAAAAATCCAGAAAAGCTTAATCCAACTTTAAAAACTAGCAACCAATCAATTATAATTAAAATTCATTAACCTTCCAGCCTTAATCAACTTGATTCACTTAATTATACCGGTTACTACTCAGTAATTCGGACCTACGAGACTATTAACTTAGCCCCAAGGAAGGTGAAATAAAATTTATGGCCTTGGTAAGCAACAAAGGTAGTAGATATTTAACCTTCAAAATATACTTTAAAATTAATTTTAAATTATTAATACTTAAACTTTAACTAAACTTCCTCTTAAGCCTTTTAACTAACAAGAACATCAAACAACTTTAACTAATTACCATACGTAAGACATATCCAAACCACACAGCCTACTTCACACACTTTAGATGATTTGCTAGGATAAATAACTCTAATCTTAGGCTACGTCGGTGTTTACTTTTTACTGTGTGCTGGGCTTTTCAAGTTTTTACTGCATGTTGGTTACTATTATAAATTAATGTGATTATTTACTTAATTTTTGCAATCTATGTATTGATGTGATGGGTGTTAGATTACCCTTAGGTTAGGGGTGATATAAATGCTAACAGAATCTTATGCAGGTAGTCATGCTCATACAGAGCAATTAAATTAAAGGGACAAATAAAAATTTAAGCTTTCAATTAACAAATTTTTTGCAGGTGCTACGTAATGCTATGCCCCCTTTTAAATTAAAAGAGCATGGCCAAGTGTGGCTGGTTTGAGCATTTTAATTTTTATATATACCTACTTGAGATTATTTAAATGTTAATTTTTTAGTATAACCCTGTAGGTTGTTTAAGTCTAGATTTTTATTTTAATATTAAATATAATTTAATTATATTTCAGTTGTAAAAGTATTATAAAAGTGTTTTGAGATGGGATATTAAATATCCAATCTAGAATTCAAAGAAAAGGGTGACATCCCCTAGGGGAGGGTCCCTCTTTATTTGGATATCCAGATTAGGATACTTTGAGAATCCAAAGAGAAAAGAAAGCATCCCATTCAAGGGGGAGTTTCTTTTCATTTTTATATCCAGACCCAACGGATACAAGGAGCCCATAGAAGGATGAAGAACTGAAGACCAAGAAGAATCTCATTCTCAAAGTCACTTGAGTCTTAGGAGTAAAATCTGTGTTGTTGTTAATGGTACCTGACCACTTTACTTTCTTTAAAATTTTGGGCTGCAATATTAAGTGACACTTTTCATATTGACATTTAGTTTGATAAATTTAATTAATTTGTTTAATTGATTATGCAGTAGAAATGGCATGATTTTCTAGTTTTTTTTGCATCTCGTATTTTATTTTAGCCTAGAATGATCGGAGGCTTGTGAGGGTATGAACAAAAATTCTTCTACTTTAATTAAATTAAAATTTTTTTAAGATAACATAGAAACTCTAACAACTTTAAGAAGTAAGCTCAGATCACCGAGAGTTCTCATACATACATATTATACTTTTCTCCTCCTTGTTAGGCACCTCCCTGCCTATGGGTTCTGACAGACCACCTGACCTATTAGGGTGCAGTCCTGTCAAGGGGAAGTTATACATTCCTTAGGAAAAGCCTATTTTTAAGCCTAATTTTAAAACTGCTTCATTCCATTTTAAGCATTTATCGAGTCAACTAGCATGCATTGTATTAGAAATAATTTTAAATGAGTCTAAAATTTAATTATATTTACTTTAAACTTTATATCACCCTATATAAGTCAAGGGGCCAACTAGGATCAACTTTACATGTCAGCTCCATTTCCTCAAACTTAACTAAACAACGTCCCTATCACTCTTGCATGAAAGACCAAATTCATAGTTTTAAAGCACCTAGGTGGCTAGCTGGCTCCCCAATCTAGGCCGGGGTAAGTTTAGATTTATATTACATTAGTTTGGTTGGGTCTACTGATTTTCAGTGCTTAATTTAAATTTGGGTTCTGAGGTAGGTTCAAACTATAAGACCTCAACCTTCTGGGAATATAATCTTAACTTTCTAATAAAATTGATAACTCAAATTAAATCTCTTTCAATCCAAAATTTAAGCCCAACATATAGGATAGGCTAGGGTGTTTCTAAAGTGTTTTAGAATCTTAAACACATCCTATTTTTCTTCCTTTGACCTCTAAAAATAAGTGTTTAATTTTGATCCAATCTCGATTAAAATTCTAATCTACACTCTTTTGATATTAATCTTTGAAAATTCAATATAAAATTTTTACCCTTATTTTAATAGAGAGTATTTGTAAGAAACTTAGGTTTCTTATAATGTAATTAACTATGGGGGCTTGCGCTCATAGGAGATTTCGAAATCTAGATCAAATATTCAAAAATTAATTTTTCAAAATTTTAATTAATTATCTTTGGGAAAATCAAAATTGATAATCATTATTGTCATATTCAAATGATTGATAATAAGCGCTATTCTCTTTTCTCGAAAAGATATATCATTTTATTATCCTAATTTTGATTATAAAATTAATAATCATTTACCCAAATCATCACAATTAAATACTAGAATGAACATTATTTTGATCCTTTGGGGTCATATGTGGTTCTTTCTTGAATCTCACTATAACAATCAGGGTAAGCTCAACATTTTATAATCTGAACCCATTAGGGAATGATATGTTCACCTCTCAAGGTGATATATCATTCATAATGTTGTGTTTAATTTCAAAATTGAAATTCTAAAAAATTAACCTTACCCAAAGAAAATTATTATTTTAAAACTCAACTTTTTTTAATCAAACAAAAATAATGGAGACTCTAGTAGGATAAATCTCTTTCTCCATCTTTAATAATCGTAGAAATTTTATTACATCGGTAGTTTTGACTACCCTTCCTTTTATTGGTCCCTCTACCCATTTCTTTTTTGGGTGAGTGTGGCCAACATCAAAAAGACATGTTAAAAGAGAGGTGAGAGAGGAAACATCTTTCAAAATCAGGCTTGGATATTTTGCCTCCAATTTGATTGGTAGAGTAAAAGAGTCAAGCCAAATCTTTTAAGATCTTCCTATGAACATTAAAAACTTACATGCTCAAATATATCTCAAGCATGTTAAGTTTCATAACTTATTGAAGGTCATTCAATTTCAAAATCAAAGTTTCAATTCTCTAACAAAATTTGATCTTTTTTAAATCCTAAGTGATCTCTATATTTTATTATTATATATGGAATTATAATTCTTATAATTTAGTATATGTGATAGAATATAAATATCATCTTCAAATTCAATTCAAAAGCTCGATCCTTTTGGCAAATTCAGCTTTTGACATTTTACACCCAAACCATTTATCGAGATAAAAGATTCAAGCCGATTTCTTAGAATCTTCTCATCAAAATTTTGTAAACCTTTATGTTGAATGCAAATTCAACATACTATGTTTCAAAATTTAGGAGAGATTCTGCTGAAATGTCAAGTCTTCAAATCCTTTTCAAAATCACCAAAATTCAATCATCATTGTCATATGTTTTCCTATAACACCCTCTTGTAGTATAACATATCCAATGCATATTCAATCTTTCTCAAATTCAACTTTGAGATTCAGTCATGCTAGAAAATTCGAGCTTTGATATTTTACCCTCGAGCCAATAAAAGAGTCGAGCCGAAACCTCTTAATTTTCCCTTTAAATTTGTAAACCATCGTGTTGAGTCCACATTCAACATGTTGAGTTTCAAAACTCAGGGAAGATCTTATAATTTTCAAAAATTCAAAATCCTTTCGAAAGCACTCAAATTAACTTTGATCGTTGTTGTTATGTGTTTCCTACAACATCCCCTTGTAGTTTAACGCATGCAATGTAACTTTAAATTTAAACCCAGGCTTTGATATTTACCCCTAAATCAATCGGTGGGGTAAAAGAGTCGAGCCAAAATCTCCTGATTTTTCCTTTCAATTTATAAACCATCATGTTGAATGCAAATTCAATATGTTGAGTTTCAAAATTCAAGGAACATCTTTTAACTTTCAAAAAGATTCAAACCACTTTCAAAATCCACTCAAATCAAGTCCAGATCATTGTTGCTATATGTTTTTCTATAATATTCTCTTTTAGTCAAATATATATAATGAAAATTCAAACATCCTTCAAATCAAAATCAATTCTTATATTATATCATCATATACTGGATTATAGATCCTATAATTCTGTATATATGATAAAATGTAAGATCCTTTTTAAATTTAATTTCAAGAGATCTAATTTAAATCTTCTCTTTTTAAATCTCAAATAATCAATCTTCTAAAATAATGGCTGGCAAGTTAGTCGTCATAATTGACCGAGATCTTTATGTTGAGGAGTTGATTCTGAACAACTCAATCCAATTTGGAATGAGATTTAAGACTTTGAAGTTGTCAGTTAATGGGTGAACCATAATCATCCTCATCGTTGAGGGTAAAAAAGATATACCCTTGGTAGAGATAGCAGTTGGGGCGAAGACTGACTCCTCCGTTCCCACAATAGAGGTAGCTGTCTCCCCTGTACTTATTATATCCTCAAGGTAGGTTAAGGAATAGAAGTATACAGTTGATTTTGAGGTGAACTCAGTGTTTGAGAATGGGTCCTCCAGTGCAGAAACCCCCTTTGGAAGTAAGAATGCTAGAAAGAACTACCTGAGGAGGTTCAGGAAGAAAATAACCAAGATAAGGAAGATGGCCGAGTAGAAGGCCTTAAGTTTAGTCGAGCCTAAGGCTGCTGAGGAGCTGCCCATTCCTACCTCTTCTCCACTCCTCAAAGAGAGTCGCTTCCACCCCCTCATAGCTGCTGCAGGGGTGGAGAGAGTTTCCAGGATGGTCAGCTCTCCACCTTGCCTGGTGGACTACTTTGTCTGAAAGACCCCAAAGGAGAAGCAAACTCTAAAAATAAGGATGTTGAGGAACATCATACACACATGCGTAGCTCAAGCAGGTCAAACTAAAGAACAATATATGAGACACCTGAAGGGGGTGATCTCACATAAGCTTGAGAAGGAAACCTTAAAGGAAAAGAAGTTTAAAGCTAAGAACCAAACTCCTTAGCCAGTGAGGAAGATTAAAATATTTGTTAAGTAGCCTGCCACTTCAGTTTTGGTGGATGGATATCACTAGGTTCCTTATCTCCTATCTATAAAGATGGAGGAGATAATTTTAACTAGATTAGGCAAGGGTCTCCTTCTCAGTAGTAGACCATTGATCCCACCTTCAAGATTATTAAAGCTATCCCCAGTGATGGTCAAATCTAAAGAGATTGTTAAGGATTTGAGACCAGTAGATGTTAAAGGCAAGAAGCCCATGTCACCAGAGGAACAATATGTACCCATTAAGTTGAGCAGATATGGATGGATCCAGATTTGAGACAGTCTAGTTACACCGCCAGTTGATGTTCCCTGGCTCCTCATTGAGGGATGTGATGATTCTGCTCTTATTAATGTTGTTGGAGTTTCCAGTCTTCAAACTCCTTCATTACCAGTTAAGATGGATATCCCTCACCTTATGGAGGTTGTCACCCTCGCAACTACTGACCCCAGGATACTCAGAGGGGAGGGGATTATTTCAGATGGTGATGAAGAGATGTTAGATCAGATAGTAATATAGTAACTCACTGAAGAAGATATTAAGGTTCAGGATATTCTTTCCAAGCTAGATAGAGAGGACCTTAACTAGATGATGGATTACAAAGGATGCTTACCAATTGATGTTGAGTCAATTGATGGTAGACCAGTCGATGAGGTAGTCCAGGAATTCTTAGAGATTCTTAAGATGAAGGCTATAGAAGCCTTCGATCCAGATTCAGATGACCTTTTAATGGATTAAGATTTAACCGGGAACATCTTTATGGTTGAAACCCGAGCATCAGCTAAAGATGCTGAGCCTTCAAGGCACTGGTCAGAGGAGGATTCAACAATAGTAAATTCAGACTCTAATGGCTCAGTCAGATTAAATTAGAAGGATGAGTACATCAAGAGTCTGGAAAAGAAAATTGAGGAGATGATGTTAAGGGTGGAACAAATGCAGAGTCAGTTATTAAAGCCCACCAATCTCAACCCAAGCAATTACAACCTATAGTACACATAGTGGGTGAGCATAGCAGGAAGGCAGATTCAAGCCTCAAGATTTTAGAAGTTACCTCTCCAATTTCTCTAGTAGATAAAGACATCTGCCATATGATTAAGACCCAAGTAAAGGAGGCCCTAGCCCATTCTCAAGGGACTGCATCTATTCCAAAGGGTAGACCCTACCCCAAGGAATATGATTTAGTTCCTTATCCAAAGGGTTTTGTGCCACCTTCTTTTAAAATTTTTAGTGGTTTAGAAAACCCAAGATAACATCTGGCCTACTTCCGAGTGAGCTGTTATAATGCAGATAGTCCAGCAAATCCTAGAGATTCTTAAGATGAAGGCTATAGAAGCCTTTGATCCAGATTCAGATGACCTTTTAATGGATTAAGATTCAACCAGGAACATCTTTATGGTTGAAACTCGAGCATTAGCTAAAGATGCTGAGCCTTCAAGGTACTGGTCTGGTAAAGAGGAGGATTTAACAATAGTAGATTCAGACTCTAATGGCTCAGTCAGATTAAATTAGAAGGATGAGTACATCAAGAGTCTAGAAAAGAAAATTGAGGAGATGATGTTAAGGGTGGAACAAATACAGAGTTAGTTATTAAAGCCTACCAATCTCAACCCGAGGAATTATAACCTATAGTACACATAGTGGGTGAGCATAACATGAAGGCAGATTCAAGCCTCAAGATTTTAGAAGTTACCTCTCAAATTTCTCTAGTAGATAAAGACATCTGCCAGATGATTATGACCCAAGGGAGGCCCTAGCCCATTCTTAAGGGACTGCATCTATTCCAAAGGGTAGACCCTACCCCAAGGAATATGATTTAGTTCCTTATCCAAAGGGTTTTGTGCCACTTTCTTCTAAAATTTTTAGTGGTTTAGAAAACCCAAGATAACATCTGGCCTACTTCCAAGCGAGCTGTTATAATGCAGGGGGTCAGATGCTCTACTCTTCTGCCAGTTTGTGAATAGTCTGTCCAGTATTACTTTTGAGTGGTACGCATATTTACTGATCAGTTCAGTGAAAACTTTCACAGAGCTCGAGGGTCTATTCTTAAAGAGATTCTCATGAGCTCAGTAGAGAATAACTGTAGGTGATCTTGTCATAGAAAAATAAAATCTAGGAGAGTCATTGGTTGAGTATATCTTGAGGTGTCAAAACCTCTCAATGAAATGTGAACCTCAACTATAGGAGCAACATGTAGTGGAGATTCTTCTAAAGAATATCCATAGCCCTATTACTTTTTTTAAGGGGTTTATAATTAATTTTTTTGAAAAACTTCTCAATAAAGCTAATAACATATAAGAAGATACTTTCAGAATGCCATTCTTAAAGGAGTTGTCTGAGGAGAAGAAGGCCAGTAAACCTTTGAAGTCTTTTGAGAAAAGATCAAGCACAGCTTTAACAGTTGATAAGGGTAAGAAACCAGCTAGTCCTCAGTCTAGTGGTTTTCCACCCTAGTGTTGCAAATCTAGATTTAGGGATTATAATTTTGATGATAACAAATATTTTTTGTTCTCTATTTTTGTTCAACTAATATTTCAGGTACAAAAGATCAAATGCAATCCAAGTTAATTAAGAATGGGTCAGTGTGTGTCTAAGTTATAATTTTTTCCTTTCTTGAGTCAAATATAATATAAGTGATCCCCTAGCTAAGTAACCTTGCACACACACACTCAGGGGGAGAATTTTTAGTGAGTTAGAGTCTCTATTTTCAAGTTTTATTCATATCATCTTGGACGATATTCATATCATCCTGGACGATCCAATGAAAATAGAAACCCTAATTGGATGATCAGGTTAAGTCGGTTTGATTAAGCCGATCATCCTATACGAAGCACATATCGTACAGGACGATAGGCTTAAATAAAAAATTCTCAGCCGCCAGATTAAGTTAGGCAAGTTTTTATTTTTAGAGATTTGGTCTAATCATCCCGGATGATCCATTACAATCATGTCTAAATTAGTCTGATGATTAAGAAAAGTAATTAAGGTTTAATCAATTCGATCATATCATCCTGGACGATATGTTAAAAATCTTGACCGCCCAGTGCTTTCGACCTGTACGTCCAGAGCTATGTACATGATAATATTGTCATTTTTAAACTAATCGTACCGGACGATGGACATATCATCCTAGACGATCAAGTCATTTTGAAATCATCCAGCATGTTTTGACCTGTATGTCCAAAGCTGTGTGCAGGTTGATTTTGTTATTTTTGAACTAATCGTATGGGATGATACCCATATCGTCCTGGATGATCAAGTAATTTTGAGATCGTCCACCACAAGTTCCCCTAGACGATCAGAGCTATCTTCTGGATGAACTTTCTGATTTACACTAATCATCCCGGATGATTGTAGAATCGTACGGGATGATATGAATAAATTTTGTATACTAATCGTCTAGAGGAACCAGATCATCCAGGCTGATACATGTGATTTTGAACTGATCGTACAGGATGATCTACCAATCATCCTGGATGATATTGGCTGACCAGTTAAGATTTAGGGCAATTTTTTAGCCCTCCTATAAAAGATCTTTTTCTTTCAACAAGAAAAATCTTTTGCCACTTTTCTTACTAGAGAAAACCTAGAGAGAGAGCTTGGGAGAGAGAGAGAGGATTTTGTGAGGGGGAGTTTATGAGGGGTTCACAAAGGTTGCTCCTAGTAAGGATCTGAGTCATCTTCTCCAGTCATCATCTCTTATCCTTGGTGTCTTTGTGGAAGGATCGTCTGCAAGAAGATCTGGGTTCTCTGCCCACTTCAGGAGGAAGTGAAAGGAGTTTGAGTTCACTGCCTGCTTCAGGAGGAAGTGAAAGGAGTTCAGGTTCTTTGCCTACTTCAGGAGGAAGCGAAAGGAGTTCTGGTTCTCTGCCTCACTGGGTTGGTGGAAAGGGGTTTTTATACAGGCTTCTCTGCCTTACTGAGGGAGCAAAAGGAGAGTCACTTAGTGTTAGTGAAATACCTGGAGGGGAGGCTCTGGAGAGTGGACGTAGGTCAAGTTGACCGAACCACTATAAAATCTGGTGTGTTCTTTCTGATTATTTTCCGTATTTACTTTTCTATTAACGGTTGTGTGATTGTGATTATTACTCTATTGTTGTTTAATATCTGCACATCATCGCAAATTATAATTGGTTTAAAGCTTTAAGAGAAGATTTTTTTTTAAATCTTTATTTTGCTCATAAGTTTTTAAAATAACCAATTCACCCCCTTGGTTAGCCTCGGGACTAGTTCACAAGGGCTTTACATCCCTATCGAACTTTCAAGTGGTATCAGAGCGGGATTCAAAAATAAAGTTTGAAAACTTTTGAATTTGATCCATGCCTAACTTTGGTAATAGAAATACTGCTAAAGGTTATTCATCACACGTCCACCTTTATTTGATAACATACCTTTTGATTTTTGAAAAACTTGCATGTCCACTTTTCTTCAATCTATAGATTATCGCATGTGGATGCTTGTTAAGGATGGTTATGAAGCACCTTTTAGAATTGTTAATAATGTTAAAACTGAACTACCTTTTACTGAATGGACTTTTGATGATCGAGACTTAGCCCAACTGAATGCCAAATATTTGAACTATTTTTTCTGTGCCTTAAAATCTGAGGATTACATGCGTGTCTCTACTTATACAACTGGTAAAGAAATTTGGGATAGATTATGCATCACTTATGAAGGTACATCTGAGGTTAAGCAATCTAGATTAAACATCCTACTTTACGACTACGAACTCTTTCTCATGAAACCTAGTGAATCGATTTCTAAAATGTATACTAGGTTCACTCAAATTGTCACTTCTTTACATGCTTTAGGAAGAGAACTTACAAACTATGAAAAAGTGAATAAAATTCTGAGATGTTTGCCCTCTTCTTTCGATGCTAAGATAACTAGAATTACTGAATCCAAAGATTTGAATACTTATTCTATTGATAACTTACTTGGGTCACTCATTGCTTACGATCAAGGAGTGAACCAATGACAAATTGATGCAGGTGAGAAGAAGAAGGAGAAAACTATGGCGCTGAAGGCTAATGATACTGACACTAACTCTTCCGGGTCTGCTAGCGATGATGTTGCCTTAATCACTAGGTAATTCAAAAGCTTTCTAAGGAAGAAACATAAGAATTTTCAAAAGTGGAACAAAGGTAAGAGTGGTAAAAATTTTAAAGATTCATCTGATACAGTTTGTTTTGAATGCAGGAAGCCCAGACACATAAAGGCTGATTGTCCTACACTTAAGGCTTACCCAAGCAAGGAGAAGGGTGAGGAGAAACCCAAGTTCAGGAAGGATAAGAAGCAAATTCAAAAGGTGTTCTAGACAGATTCTGCATCCGACTCCTCTGAGACTAAAGCTGAAGAGGAGACTACTAACTTGTGTTTGATGGCAGATGATCATACTGATCAGTTTAGCCAATAAGAGGTATGTGAGCTAACCTATGATCAATTGCTTAATATTTCTAAGAAAATTTATTCTTCATATAGGAAACTTAAGAAAACCCATGCCAGCCTGAAATTGGATTACTTGAATTTACAAAAAAAGCATGATGTTGATGAGTTTGATGAGTTGAATACAAAGCATTTTGATTTGATTACTAAGCATGATTCATTAAAAGCATCACATATTGAATTAGAAATTGTATTTAAGAAATTAAAAACTCATGCATCTGATTTAGATAGTAGTGAGCACCATTTGAAATTTAAAGTTGCAAGTCTAAAGAAAAAAATGAATTTCCAAGTGTAAAAATTTATGCCTTTGAGAAAAATAAAATACCTCCTACTTTCACACAATTTTATGCACCTCCACCTTTTGAAGAATCTGTTTCAAAATCATCAAAGTATGTTTCATTTAAACCTAAGAAGAGGAACTATCACACATATATTAGTTAACCCTTTTCCTGGTGTTAGATATTTTTTTGTGGCATGTTAGGACACATCTCTCACACCTGCACTGTTCACCATAGTATACGTTGGGTGTGGAGACCCAAATTGCATATTTCATAGCACAACACACATGCATTATATTCTTCTTTTTATAAGAAGGAACCCAAACCTGTTTGGGTTTCTAAATCTAATGTTTGATGATTTTGTAGGTGTGCTCTCATAAAAGGCCTTGTGAGAGCATGTGGTACCAGGATAGCAGATGTTCAAGGCATATGACGGGAGATCCAAATCAGTTCATTTCGTTAGAGACCAGAGCTAGAGGCAAGGTTATACTTGGAGACAACACCACCAGGAGGGTGGTAGGAGCAGGTATAATTGGTGATTCACAAAATTGTATTATTGATAATATTTTGCTTGTAGATGGACTGAAACACTACTTTCTTAGCATCGGTCAACTCTGCGACAAAGGATATAACATAAAGTTCCTGCCCACTTACTGCATTATAAGCTTAAATGACAAAATTATTTTGTAGGGTAAAAGGATGAACAATGTTTACATGCTGGATGTAAGTTGCTTTAAAGCTGATGTTTTAATTTACTTTTAAATTACTGCTGATGAGTCATGGTTGTGACACAGGAGTTTATGTCATGCTAGTATGAAAACCCTTAGAAGAGTCACCCAAAAAGACTTAGTTAGAGGTGTCCCCAAGCTTGAGTTCACTAAGGACCACCTGTGTGATGCCTGTCAACTATGGAAGCAAGTCCAATCCTCTTTCCACTCCGTTAAGGACATCACCACCTCTAGACCTTTAGAAATCCTTCATATAGATTTATTTGGACCCATTAGCATTGCCAGCTTAGAGGGAAAAGTCTATGGATTTGTGATTGTTGATGACTACTCGAGGTTCACTTGGATTAGATTTCTGTCACATAAGTCTGAGTCATTTGATGAATTTAAATATTTCTCCACTTCGATTCAGAAAAAAGTTAGGTTGTGAGATCTTGACCATCCATAGTGATCATGGTGGAGAGTTTGAAAATGTGAGATTTGAGATGTTCTATGAGGAGCAAGGGATTAGCCATAACTTTTCAGCTCCTAGGACCCCTCAACAGAATGGGATAGCTTAAAGGAAGAACAGGACCTTAGTGGAAGCCGCTAGAGCCATGCTTGCTGAGTATTCACTTTCTAAATATTTTTGGGCTGAATTGGTGAACGCTACCTATTATGTGTTGAATATGATGAATGTTAGATCAAATCTGAATAAGACACCTTATGAGATCATTAAGGGTAGAACTCCAAACCTTTCCCATCTCCATATCTTTGGCTGTAAGATTTTCATTCACAATAATGGGAAATCATCCTTAGGAAAATTTGACCCCAAATATGATGAAGGAGTGTTCTTAGGATATTCAAGTATGAGGAAATCCTTTAGGGTGTTTAATAAGAGGACTTTGGTGGTGGAGGAGATAACTCATGTAGTGTTTGATGAATCTGATCCTAAGGAGTCTAGATCTGAAGTAGAAGATGAAGAGGTTGTAGAAGTCACCCAAGGAGTAGAATCTACAAATCTGGAGGAAAGGATAGAGGCTGATGTTTCACTGCCTAGAGATTAGAGATATTCTTCGAGTCATCCTAAAGAACTGATCTTAGGAGACCCTTCTGAAGGTGTTAGAACTAGGTATGGACTTAGGAAGGAAGTAAACCATTCTGCCTTTATCTCAATGATTGAACCCACCAACATCAATCAAGCCCTTTCTGATGAATTTTGGATCTTAGCTATATAAGAGGAATTGAATCAATTTGTAAGGAACAATGTTTGGGAGTTAGTACAAAGACCTAGGAATTAAAGTATAGTAGGAACCAAGTGAGTCTTTAAGAATAAAATGAATGATTCTGGTATAGTGGTTAGGAATAAGGCAAGATTGGTGGCTAAGGGGTACAATTAAATTGAAGGGATTGATTTTGAGGAGACCTTTGCCCCTGTAGCTAGATTGGAAGCCTTTAGAGTGCTACTAGCCTTTGCCTGTTATAAAGGATTTAAGTTATTTCAAATGGATGTCAAGAGTGCCTATTTGAATAGGGTAATAAAGGAGGATATTTTTGTAAAATAACCCCCAGTTTTTTAGAGTTTCTAATATCCAAATCATATTTACAAATTAAAAAAGGCCTTATATGGATTAAAACAGGCACCCAGAGCTTGGTATGAGAGGCTTAGCACATTCCTGTTAGAAAGAGAGTTTGTTAAGGGGAGCGTAGACACCACTCTTAGGAGAGTAGGGGATGATTTACTCATTGTCCAGATCTATGTTGATGATATACTCTTTGGATCTTCTGATAAAAATTTATGTGATGATTTTTCTAAGATAATGAGCAAGAAGTTTGAGATGAGTATGATGGGAGAATTGTCTTACTTTTTGGGGTTTAGCATAAGGAAAATGGATGATGAAACCTTTCTGAATTAATCAAAATACACTAAAGACTTCTTGAAGAAATATGAAATGGACAAAGCTAAGCCAATCAACACTCCCATGAGTTTATCTGTTCAGTTAGAAAAGGATTCAAATGGAAAATCTATTGATCAAAAGAAGTATAGAGGGATTATAAGATCACTTCTTTACCTGAATGCTAGCTGACCTGATATTATATTTAGTGTCTGTCTTTGTGCTAGGTTTTAAGCTAATCCTAAAGAGTCTCACCTGACTGCTGTTAAGAGAATTCTTAGATATCTTTTAGGGACCCCAAACCTAGGAATCTGGTACCCTAGGCACATCACTTCTTTTGAGATTATTGAATATTCTGATTCTGACTTTGCAGGGTGTAGGGTGGATAGAAAGAGCACTTCTGGAACTTGCTAGTTCATAGGATAATCTTTAGTCTCCTAGTCCAGTAGAAAATAGAACTCAGTTGCACTTTTCACTGCTGAAGCTGAGTATATTGCCTTAGGGAGTTGTGTGGCCCAAGTCCTTTGGTTGAAGCAACAAGTTTTGGATTTAGGATTACCTGTTAGCACAATTTTAATTCTATGTGATAACATCAGTGCCATCTGTATTTCTAAGAATCCAATCCAATATTATAAAACCAAACACATTGATATAAGGCATCACTTAATTAGGGTCCATATTACAAAAGGGGATATTGAGCTACATCATGTAGCAACTGAAAATCAATTGGCTGATATCTTTACTAAGCCACTGGCCTTTGACTCATTTAGCATTTTGAGGATCAGATTGAGTTTGATTGACATAAATGCATGATTTTGATGACTGATGATTTCTGGGTTTTTCTAATTTTCTTTTATTTTTATTAGTCTTTTGATTTGATTATCTGTTTTCTATTTTATTTTTATTCACTGCTGATTGCCCTTTATTATTTGTTATTTTTCTAATTTGAGTATTTATTTTGATGTAATTTTCTACTTATTCTTGATTTACTATTTTATTCCTTTCAAAATCAGATCACTACTACTGCTGATAAACTGGATTTCTGACTAAGAGTTTTTCCTTATTTTTGTTTGGAAGCTTGTACGCAGTGATTGACTCCTCTGAATCTGTTAAAGGGAAGAAACATTGATGATTGTTTCTCTTCCTCTAACTCCCTTTAATGGTGTATTATTTCTTTTGGATAAAAATCTTCTTTAAAATTAAAAAGTTAGTTTTTGAAATAGAGATTTATTTTATCTTCCGACAGTAATCTACCTCATATGAATAGTATTTTCAAAGCTTTGAATCAGTGTTATATTTTTCTTAATCAAGTGACTGTACTTATCATATGATGTATGATTTTTGTTTTGTGAAGTACTCTTCCTTATTGTAGAGAGTGAGTTTTGTCATCTCTTATGTCTGGAAGGTAATTTCACAGCTGAGATTCTTTAATAATTATGAAAGGAAGCAAGCTTATAAAAGATGCGCAAAAAGCACCAAAATGAAAAGAGGCACAAAATGAGCCCAAAGTTGAAAAGATGCGCAATGTCGCCAAATTGGAAAGATACACAAAGTGTATCAAAAATCAAAAGATACGCAAAGTGCCAAACAAATTGAAAAAAAGACACAAAATGAGCCCATAAAGAAATAAGCTTTCTTCCCTTTCAGATCTTTAAATATCTTAGAGAAATCCATGCGCCACTTAATATTTTCAAAAGCTTGAGATAAAAAATCTTGATTTCTGATTCCTTACTTTGTAATACTATTATATCAGATATTTTTCTGGAACGAGGCTTGAAAGGATCTCTTTCGAATCTAATCTCTTTTCTTATGAATTAGACTTTTATTTGAAAGGAATTTGAACCTGTAAGGTGTCCGAGGTAAGAGTTACGAAAGTCGACTTTCCAACTTTTTTGGATTTTAGTGTTGTCGATTTTCTTCTTATTGGCTTTTGAATTAAAAATTAAGGGAAAATTTTGATTTACTAGAGCTGATTGATTAAAAAAAATTATTATTTTTTTAGTTTTGCTTTCTCATTTTTATTTTTATTCAATCTAATTTTGTTTTCTTTTTGTTTTGTGTGTTTTTGAGATCCCTAATCTTTCCTCTCCATCCTTCATTTTTTATTTTTTCTTCACATCATTTTAGACGATCCCCATATCGTCCTGGACGATCCTCTTCATCCTGGATGATTCATACATCATCCTGGATGTTCCATTCAAATCATTCCCTTCCTATTCAAATGGCTGATCTGCACCAATTATTGGTGATCATCCTAAATAATCCACCTTATTGTCCTAGACAATCCACGTATCTGCAGCTGGACGATTCAAATTCAGCCTGTCCGATGCATTTATTGCATATCATCCTAGACGATCCACCTAATCGTCTAGGATGATACTTTTTATCAACGGTCGTCCGACTGGATGCCTTGGGATGATCGTCTGTGTCTAATCGTCCTGGATGATATCTGATCTTCCTGGAAGATCAGACTGCCTTTTTGACCAATCATCTAGGCCGTCATTATTACACCTATCATCTTGGAAGATCCTGCGATCATCCTGGACGATCAGTCCATTTTCTTTATAAACAGCCATTTTCTTCATCTCTTTTCACCCTTTTTCCTGCAATCTTTCATCTCCTCTTCTTCTAATAGCTGGTGGAAAAAGATCAAGGCATCACGGTGTAAGTTTATCCAGGGGAAATACTGATCCCCGCTTTCCTGATGCAGCTGATCGGGCTGCCTTCCAACGTTACCTTGAAGTTGGAATCACTCATTCAAAGATCGTCAACCCCCGCACTCTGACCTACCCAGTACTGGATCTGTTTGCTCATACCTCCCTCACTTTTATTCTCACCCTGGCCTTCCCCTTTAGCTCTGAACTCCTTAGGGTCTTCTTTACAAATCTCCGCATCTCCTCTGATTACTCTGCACTGCACTCTTTTATAAATCAGAGACCTGTAGAATTGACCACACAGGATTTTCACAATATCCTCCAACTTTTAATCACTGGCGATAAGCTCCACAACATAGTTTCTGATCCTAATTTTGATTGGAGTGTCGCCAATCATTTCCTTAGAAATACCAACGTCCACTACCACGTTAATGCATGTACTTCCCTCCTTAAGGTTACTCGTATAATTCAACATGTCCTCCGTTGCTCAATCATTCCTAAGGTTGGGGACCACATCCACATCACACCTTTACTTTCCCTGACTACCTACTACATCATGGCCCACCGAGAGTTCAATGTTACCGATCTCCTTTTCTGCTATATTGAATATCTCACCAGCATTAGGGATCCGGGCCACAGGAGACACCCAAATCTAGCCCTAGGCCACTTCATTGCCTATGCACTTGAGTTAAAGTATAATCTACAATATCCGATTCCTGCCGATGTCCCTTCTTCTTACAACACAAATAACTCCTTCCATGTCCTCCACAGTACCCGAGTACATCTGGAGCCCGCCACGGATGTTGAGGAGGAAGAGGAAGAAATGTTTCTGAGCCAGCTGTACCAGCTGCACCCACTCCTCTTCGTATAGCATCACCCTTGGATCACTTAGTGCAGATTTTGATCAGTGGGAGGCCCACTTTGACTCCTAGGTGACTCACCAACAACAGTAACACGACCAGGACATAGCTTGGATTGGTGAGCAGTTCGCCACCATTCACAGCTACTTTCAACCACCACCACCTCCTCCTTCTGATCAGGATCCTCCTCTTTATTAGTTTTCTGTGTTTGTGTTATTTGTTTGTGTTATTTTGTCTGTTCCTCCTCCTTATTGTGATGTCAAAAGGGGGAGTTGGTTTTTGAGTTACTAGTAGTTTCTTTTACTATTTTTGTGTTATAGTTATTTCCCTTATTGTATTTAGTGTCACTAGTTGTCAATGTTTAGTGAACTTTCAAATGAAATTTTTTTTCATATGTGCGTTGATTACTCCTGTCTCTTTTATTTGAAACTACTGAATAAATATTTTCCATCATAAAAAAGGAGAGATTATTGCAAATCTGGATTTAGGGATTATAATTTTGATGATAACAAATATTTTTTGTTCTCTGTTTTTGTTCAACTAATATTTCAGGTATAAAAGATCAAATGCAATCCAAGCCAACTCAAGAACAGGTCTGTGTGTGTCCAAGTTGTAATTTTTCCCTTTCTTGAGTCAAATATAATGTAAGTGATCCTCTAGCTAAGTAACCACGCACACACACACTCAGGGGGAGAATTTTTAGTGAGTTAGAGTATCTATTTTCAAGTTTTGTTCATATCATCCTGGACGATATTCATATCTTTTTGGATGATCCAGTGAAAATAGAAACCTTAATTAGGACAATCATGTTAAGTCAGTTTGATTAAGCCGATCATCCTAGATGATGCATATCATACAGGATGATAGGCTTAAATAAGAAATTTTCAGCTGCCAGATTAAGTTAGGCAAGTTTTTATTTTTAGAGATTTGGTCTAATCATCCCAGATGATACGTGTATCATCTTGGATGATCTATTACAATCTTTCCTAAATTAGTCTGATGATTAAGGAAGTAATGAAGGTTTAATCGATTTGATCATATCGTCATGGTTGATCGCAAGATCATACGGGACGATATGTTAAAAATCATGACCGTCTAGTGCTTTCGACCTGTACGTCCAGAGCTGTGTGTAGGATGATATTGTCATTTTTGAACTAATTATACCAAAAGATGGACATATCATCCTGGACGATCAAGTCATTTTGAAATCGTTTAGCATGTTTTGACCTATATGTCCAGAGCTGTGTGTAGGACGATTTTGTCATTTTTGAACAAATTGTACGGGACGATACCCATATCATTCTGGACGATCAAATCATTTTGAGATCATCCACCACAAGTTACCCTGGATGACCAGAGCTGTCTTCTGAACGAACTTTCTGATTTACACTAATCATCCTGGACAATCGCAGAATCATACGGGACGATATAAAAAATTTTGTATACTAATCATCTAGAGGAACCAGATCGTCTAGGCTGATATATGTGATTTTGAACTGATCGTACAGGATGATCTACTGATCATCCTGGACGATATTGGTCGACCAGTTGAGATTTAGGGCAATTTTTGAGCCTTCCTATAAAAGATCTTTTTCTTCCAACAAGAAAAATCTTTTGCCACTTTTCTTACCAGAGAAAACCTTGAGAGAGAGAGGAAGAGCTTGGTAGAGAGAGAGGATCTTATGAGGGGGAGTTTGTGAGGGGTTCACAAAGGTTGTTCCTAGCAAGGATCTGAGTCATCTTCTCCACTCATCATCTCTTATCTTTGGTGTCTTTGTGGAAGGATCGTCTGCAAGAAGATCCTGGTTCTCTGCTCGCTTCAAGAGGAAGCGAAAGGAGTTCGGGTTCTCTGCCCGCTTCAGGAGGAAGCGAAAGGAGTTTAGGTTCTCTATTTGCTTTAGGAGGAAGCAAAAGAAGTTCAGGTTCTTTGCCTCACCGGGTTGGTGGAAATGAGTTTTTGTACAGGCTTCTCCGCCTTGCTGAGGGAGCAGAAGGAGAGTCACTTAGTGTTAGTGCAATACTTGGAGGGGAGGCTCCGAGGAGTGGACGTAGGTCAAGTTGACCGAACCACTATAAAATCTGGTGTGTTCTTTCTAATTATTTTCCACATTTACTTTTCTATTGATGGTTGTGTGATCATGATTATTACTCTGTTGTTGTTATTTAATATCTGCACATCATCATAAATTGTAATTGGTTTAAAGCTTTAAGAGAGGATTTTTTTAAATCTTTTTTTTGCTCACAAGTTTCTAAAATAACCAATTCACCCCCCTCTTGGTTTACCTCGGGACTTGTTCACAAGGGCTTTACATCCCTATCGAACTTTCACCTAGTAAATCCAGTAACTATAACCCTTCCAGGTAACCTGTCAACCAAATAAGGAGCCTTACCCTATTCCTTTTAAAGAGAGATTGGCTCATTTTTATCCATTTAAAAGGAAACTAGTAAGGAAAATTTTCAAGAGTCCTAAAAAAAAAACTAGACTTCCGATTGCTAGAGGCCAAGAAGCTGAAAGAGGCAAATAAGTGGGATGACCCCAATTTTTACCCCTGCCATCACATGTTGGGCCATATAATCAAAACTGTATTATCTTTAAAGACTGGCTTAAGAAGAACTTCCATTAAGGTAATATAGTCATTCCAAAGGAGTATCTGGTCGATCTGGATCAGGGGTTTATCAAATCAATCTCAGGTAAAAATTCTAATCTTTCTCTATCCATTGAAGATGGTTGGGATATAACACTATCTTGGGCATTTAAAAAGTCAATTAACAAATATTTTCATCTTTCTTAATAGCTACCGATGAGAGCCCAGGGTCTAATCTGGGAGGTTAACCTGGAGGCTTCACAAGAGGATGTTGGGATGGTTTCCTCTCTAATAGTTGTAGGAGCTGTTGTAATAAATAAAAATGAAAAGAGAGATACTTTTGTAGAGAGAAAATATATTGATGAGGATGTGTATAAGTGGTGGATGGTAGCTCAAAACCATTATTCCCATTGATGCTATCCATTTTTTACTTTGCCCCTAAAACCCTAAATAAGGCATATCCCAAAGATGAATTTCCTTTGCCCATACCAGAACTTAAGGTGGACATTGCCTCCTCATATGTCATTTTCTCCTTTATGAATGGCTCATCTGGTTATGACCAAATTAAGATGGCCCTAGTAGATGAGAGAAACACTATATTTAGAACCCCTATAGGGATCTTTTGTTATAAAGTGATGCCATTTGGTCTTAAAAATGTTGGTGCAACCTACTAGCGGGCCATAACTTGAATCTTTGATGACTTATCAATAATCAAGTCGAGTGCTACATCGGAGATTTAGTTGTCAAGAGCAAAGTGAAAGAGGTTCATCTTTATGACTTAAGAATTATCTTCGAGCGGTTGCGTCGCTACGACCTTAAAATGAACCCCTTGAAGTGTGCTTTCAACATTACGTTAGGGAAATTTCTAGGTTTCATAGTGATGCACTGCTGAATTGAAATTGATCCTGTCAAAATTGAAGCTATCTTAAATATGCCACCTCCTAAGAGTCTTACTCAGTTAAGGTCTCTTCAGGGCAGGATGGCGTATATAAGAATATTCATTTCTAACCTCTTTGGAAGATATCAACCATTCTCTATCCTGGCTAAAAAAATGTCAAATTCATATGGGATGAGAAATGTCTATCTTCCTTTAACAATATCAAATAATACCTGACAAATCTGCCAGTCTTGGCAGCCCCTATTCCAGGAAAACCTCTAATCCTTTACACTGTGGCCCTTGAAGAGTTCTCGGGACCCTCCTAGCTCAAGTCAATGATAAGGGGAAAGAGAATGCTCTCTATTACCTAAGTCAAAGGCTTCTTCTAATGAAAATTTGGTACCCTTCAATCGAGAAACATTACCTTGCCTTAGTTTTTGTAGCACAAAAATTAAGGCATTACATGCTTTCTCATCATGTCAATTTAATTTCCAGTATTAATCCCCTGCAATATCTTATGTCCCGGCCTACATTTTAGAATGTTTAGCTCATTAGTTTATGATATTACTTCAATTTGAAATCACTTTCATTCCCATGTGTGCTATGAAAGGGCAGACTGTTGCCGACTTTCTTGTAGCACACCCACTGCCGACGGAGTCTCCTCTAAATGATGATTTACCTGACGAGCAAATTATGAGTTTTGAGGAATCCAGTAATTGAGTCTGGAAAATATATTTTAATGGTGTAGGATCCTCCCAGAAGGGCAATGTATATCAACCTACTATTCCTTAAAAAGCTTGAATCAGCCTAGTTTTCATAACATCAGATAAGGGAATGATGCACTTTTCTTACCACTTATCAGAGCCTTGCATAAATAGCGAGGCTGAGTACGAAGCTTTGATAACTGGCCTAGAACTTATAATCCTGATGGAGATTAAAGAGATTAAAATCTTTGGTGACTCTCAACTGGTGATCAACTAGATTATAGGGACCTCTAAGGTTTTGAATCCTAAACTCATGAAGTACCACCAGTACACAAGTCACTTAGTTGAGCCAGTTCATATTATAACTATGTATAGGATTCCCCATGGAAATAATTCTTCGGCTGATGCTCTAGTAAAGGCAAAGGAATTTGCCTGTCCTAAAGAAGACTCCATTCCTATAGAGGTTCGAGGTCGTCAAGTCCTATCCCCTATAGATTTGGAGCATATCAATAAATAATCTCCCCTGGTCCTTTTAGCCTCTTCAAGAGTTGATGAAGAAGTTGATTAGAGATAAACACTGATTAAATACCTTCAAGAAGGTAAGCTTCCCCACGATAGGTTACTTGCCAATTAAATTAAGAAATATGCCCTATTATATACACTAGTCAACAATACATTGTACCATCAATCGTTCAATCAGATGTGGCTCCATTATTTAAATAAATGAGAGGCCTTGAAGATCATTAACAAAGTCCACACTAGATTATGCAGTGCTTATCAATCGGGTCCAAGGATGAAAATGAAAATCAAAAGACTTGGTTACTACTGGCCTATAATGATTGACAATTACATAAAAATAGAAAATATTATCATTAATGTCAGGTACATGGTATGGTTTCAGATCAGCTGCCTAATGTGTTGCATCCCATGATAGCTTCATGGCCCTTTAAAAGTTTGGGCATGGATATCATTAGGCCAATTGACCCTCCCTTTGCGTAGGGTCATCGCTTCATTTTAGCAGTGACTGCTTACTTTCAATGTGGGCGAAACTAGTTCCCCTATGTAACATAATATCACACCATATTATGAAATTCTTTTATGACCATATCATATATCAATTCAACATGCCCCATAGAATCATATCTGATAATGGATCCACTTTCAAGTCATTGAAAATCAATAACTTTACAAGTCACCATGGTATAAATTGGAGATACTCAATAATATATTACCTACAAGCTAATGGTTTTGTTGAGGCCTTCAATAAAATCTTGGTTCAAATCATCAAAAAGATCATGGATGATAATAAATATCAGTGGGATGAGAGGTTGGTGGAAGCTTTATGAGCTTACCAAACCCTAACCCATTCCACACCATTCACACTAGTGTATGGATCTGAGGTTGTACTCCCTCTAGAAGTTTAAATTCCTTCACTCATAATTGCAATTCAGAACCAAATCACAACATAATAGAAAGCACAACTCCGATTAAAAGAGCTCGAGGACCTTGAAGAATACCGTCTCTAAGCTCAATAAAACTTAGAGTTATACAATGCTTGAATGGTTCAAACTCATGATAAGTTAGTACGACCTAGAATCTTTTGAGTAGGAGACTTGGTCTTGATTCTTCAGAGGCCTATCTTAGCCCACCGAAAGATTAATGGGAAGTTTGAAACAACCTGGGAAGGATCCTTCATTATAGAGACAATCTACGAAGGAGGCTCATATCAGCTAGTGGATTGTAAGGGGAATCGCTCAATATTGCTAGTTAATGGGCGATTCCTTAAGAGATACTATGCTTGATATAGCTCAATCTTTGAATTAATAAAATTTTCAAGTTTTGTATCAAGTTGAATTAGTCTCATTTAAGTTTTCAAACTCTAGAATCCTAATTTTCTTTTCTTAAGAATAGATGTGAGTCATCATGCTTATTTGCCTTAGGATTAGATCTTTTAGTGATGTAGCACGCCCTCTATGGCACAATCTTAAGTTTTGAATCACAGTCCCAATCTTACATGGAGCAATCTTCCTCCTCATATGATCGTTCACTAGTGGTGGACTACGCCCTCTGTGAAACCATCCCAGTTTCAAATTCTTGATTTGATCTTCTATGGGAAGCAATGCTTCCTTCCCATAAGATCTTCTAGTCTTCTTTTCCTTAAGGTTAGATGTGAGTCATCATGCTTTCTTTTCTTAGGATTAGATCCACTAGTGATGGAGCATGCCCTCTGTGGTACCAATCTAGTTTTCAAATTCCAGACCTGATCTTCTATGGGAAGCAATACTTCCTTCCCATAATAGATATTCATACAATATGATATGTAATAATGATTATATCAACCCTATAAATTTCATCTCAATAGTCTTACATGCCACATGTATGTATAGTATGATAGTGATCGTATAGTATGAATGATAATAATCTGTGCAATTTCAACCGATATTCAAAATGTATGGTGGATTCATGTCTGTCAACATGTATGATATAGTATGATAGTGATCGTAGGGTAAGTAATGTGGGAAAATTTTGCTTTTCTAGTGTGTGATGATAAACAATACTAACATAGTACATGAAACACAAATTACATGACACAAATCATAAAAAGAATGATAAAGAAACCAAAGAAAAATAACATAAAACATAAATTTACGCACAAAACAAACATATAAAACAACCACAAACCTATCTGAATGATCTAGACAATTAAATCTATGAATCCTAGTCTTGTCCTAGCATTAAGCCTTTCATAGCTTAACAGCTTAGTAAAGATATTTGTTTGTTGATTTTCTGTATCGATAAATTCAATTGTCATTTTTTTTATATGAGATCTCAAATGAAGTGATGTCTAATGTCAATATATTTTGTGTGAGAGTGTTGAATTAAATATTTAGTAATACAGATCACACTAATGTTGTCATGCATGATGGGTACAGTGTCTACTTAGAGTCCAAAATTATGAAGATGTTGCTTCAGGCAAAAGGCTTTGGCAACACAGCTCTCTGCAATAATATAATCAGACTCAATAGTGGATAGGGCTACATAATTTTATTTTCTACTTAACCAAAAAATTGAAGATTGACCAATAAACTAACAAGTTTTTTATTTACTTTTCCTATCTACCTTAGAACCTACAAATTTTGAATCCGAATATCCAATTAATTCACATATCATAAAAGGTATCTAAGGATCCTTTTAATTGGAGTTTGATGTGACTCCTTAGGTTTAACTTGAAATCTTGCACATAAATCTACACTAAACATAATATAAGGTTTATTGGCTATCAGATATAGTAGGGATCCTATCATACCTATATACTTCTTTTGATTTACTAGTTTTCCATTTGGGTCTTTGTCTAACTATATATTAGGGCTCTTGGGTGTGTTAGTGATCTTCAAATCTTCCATGTCAATTAGTAGTTATTCGATGTATTTGGTTAGGCTAAGGAAGGTTCCACCACTTCATTGCTTAACATTTAATCCTAAAAAGTAATTCAATTCTCCCATCATACTCATATCAAACTCTTGGCTCATACAATAAAAGAACTCTTCATATAGATTTTGACATGTGGATCCAAACAATATATCATCAATATAAATCTAAATAATTAAAATATCTGATCTGACTCTCTTAATAAATAGTGAAGTTTTTATAGGGCCTTTAGTGAAAGAATTATTTATTAAGAAATTGCTTAACCTCTCACATTATGCCCTAGGGTATGGCTTTAATCCATACAATGCTTTCTTAAGTTTGTAAATATGATTTAGAAAGGATGATTTTTTAAACTTGGGTAGGTGTTCAACATATACATCTTCTTTGATGACTCCATTTAAGAACATAATCTTAACATCCATTTTGATATATCTAAAATCCTCTAAAATAGGCAAATACTATTATGACTTTAATGGCCTCTTAATTAGATACTAGTGTAAAGGTATCCTCAAAATCAATACCTTCAATTTGATTATACCCTTTTGCAACTAATATCGCCTTGTTCCTTATGACTAACCTAGAGTCCTTCAATTTATTCATAAAAATCCATTTAGTTCTAATTACAGTTTGATCAAAGGGTTTTGCTACTAATTTCCAACCTTTATTTCTCATAACTGATTCAATTCTTCTTGCATTGCAATAATCAAAAACTTATCCCTCAATGCATTATCTATACTTGTAGTGTTTATTATAGAAATGCATGTAGTTTGACTAATCTCCTTCCTAAAGCTGTGTCTAGTCCTAACACCTGAGGAAGAGTCTCCTAAGATGAGATCTCTGGGGTGACTCTAGTATATCTCCATTACCTAGGCTATACTTGCTATTCTTAGGTTACATCATCTAATCCAACATTCTTAATCCTATGGGTGATATCCTCTTCTTATTCAACTCTTCTAATTTCAAAATCCCCATCATATTAAATGAATATAGCATGAGTGGACTCCTCAACAACTAAGGTTCTCTTATTAAATATCCCGCATAACTTGCCTATTGAGGAATATCCTAGAAATATTACTTCATTTTCCTTTGCCTCAAATTTTTCTAGATGTGATCTTCCATTATTTAACAAAAAGCATTTACACTCAAACACAAGCAAATGAGTCAAATTCAATGTTCTACCCTTAAACAACTCTTACAATGTTTTATTCAACTTAACCCTTATGTTTACTCTATTTAGAATACAGCAAAGAGTATTCACTACTTATGCCCAGAAATACTTGGGTAGACTATACTCATTAAGCATTGCTATAGTAACCTCTACTAATGTTCTATTTTTTATTTCAGCTACCCCATTATGTGTTAGGCCTTTAGGAGATAAAAAAATATGTTCAATAATAGATTATTGACAAAATAATTCAAATTGCTCTTTCTCAAATTCTACTTCATGATCACTATGAATTGTGGAGATCAAACAACGTGTTTTATGATGAATCCAGATTGAAAATGTTCTAAATTTTGAATGAATCACTTTTATTTGCTAGAAACTTAACCCAAGTGAACCTTGAATAATCATCAATTATTATAAAACTAAAGGATTTCCATCCTAGACTCATTATACTAGTAGGTCCAAACAAATCCATATGGAATACTTCTAATAGCCTAGTGGTGACTACATCCTTAATAGATTGAAAGGAAGACTTTACTTACTTTCCTAGTCAGCATGCATCACAAAGATGTTATTTAAAAAATTTTATCTTAGGAATGACTTTAACCAATTCTAATTGTGTAATCTTACTAAGAGTTCTCATGCTTGTATGGGTTAGTCTCCTATGCCACAATCATGAATTATCAACAGTGGACTTTAGGTACAAACATTATTAGACTTATCAATGCAATTCAAATAAATTATATAAACATTATTAATTCTCAATCCTTATAACATAAATTTACCATTTAACATTAATAAATAATTTGCAAAAAGAAATTTCATGTCAAATTCTTCATCACAAATCTCAGTTATACTTAATATATTATGCTTCAAACCTTCCATAAGCATGTTGACCTCATTTTTGTATGAGGTTATCAGGATCCCATCTAGACTCCTACTAGTTAATTTGATGGTTGAAACTCATCTAGTTGTCAATCACCTAGACCTCAATCCAGATTTCAATCTAGTCCTCAAACTAGACTGTAATCTAGAATTCAATCCAAACCTTAATCTAGACCTCAACCCAGATCTCAATCTAGACTTCAATCCAGACATCAATCTAGATTTCAATCCATACTTCAATCTAGACTTCAATCCAGATTTAAAATCAGACTTCAATCCAGACTTCTATCCGGACCTCAATCCAAATTCAATCAAGTTTTAATCTAGACTTCAATCCAAGCTTCAACCTAGACATCAATCTAGACTTTAATCTAGATTTCAATCCAGACTTTAATCTAGACTCCAATCCAGAATCTAATCGAGGCTTCAATCTAGACCTCATCCAAACTTCAATCTAGACTTTACTTTAGACTATAATACATATTTTAATCCAGACTTTTATCTAGACTTCAATCCAATTTTCAATCCAGACTTCAATCTGAACTTTAATCAAGTTTCAATCCATACTTCAATCCAGATCTCAACCAAACTTTAATACAGATTTAAATCCAGACTTTAATCTAAACTTCAATCCAGAATTCAATCTAGGATTCAGTCCAGACCTCATCTAAACTTCAATCCAGACTTTAACCAAGACTTTAATTTAGGCTTCAATCTCGATTTTCGCCTAGACTTCAATCCAAATTTCAATCAAGTTTCAATCCAGACTTCAATCCAATCTTCAATCAATTTTTAATTAATCCTTAATCATGTTGAATCAATTCCAACCATCCAGTTGATTGTTATTGATGTGGATAATTTAAAATCAATTAATCCAATTCAAAATTGCATTCAAATCAAGAATCCCATACCAAATTTAAAGGGTAAAGGCCTATGTTCTGAAACCCTTTTTGAGTAATTTTTCAATCACTTCAAAAGTATATAAAATGACCACTCATTTATTATCTATCAATCACATATCTATGATCTATTAATTACATATTGATTAGCCATGTCCCTTGGGTCAGACTTCAAATTTGACCATAATCTGAGGCCACTAACCCCAAAAACGTAATTGAAATCCAAAGGCTACAAATCCTTCAAATATTTATAGCCCTTGCCACTAGACCTGCCACCTTATAGAATTTGACCTTGGGACCTTCCCCAAGAATATTGACCAAATCCATAGCCTCGGTTATGACATGTTGAGCACAAAAATCATATTTTGGTTGACCCAAGTTGACCCATAGTTGACTAGGTGTCCAAATGACTAAAATACCCCTTAAGAGGAGAATTGGAATTTTCTCCAAACCTCAATATGGCCCAATCAAATCATACTTTTAAATCTCCTATAATGCATCTTAAACATTATTAGGAGTACAGTGGACTCAAATCCAAGCCTTGGTCATGCATGGTTGACCAAGTCAACTCATGTTTACCAAATTGCCCCTTAAGGGTTCAAATAGTCATTTCAACCCAAATGGCCATTCCATTGCCTAAGACCTCCTCCATTGGTCTCAAATCACTCATTTGAACTTGTTGGATCCAAAACAAACCCATGGGTTGACCAGGTTGACCAAGTCTGTCATGGTTGACCAAATCAGCCCTTAACCTACACTAATGTCAAATTCAATCCTTCAAGCCATTTCAAACCAATCTAACCTCTCAAAATCATTCAATTGGGATCCCACCATGTCAAAATTTTTCCCAAGTCAAATCTTCCTTAATTTGACTTGGTCAACTCAATTAGAGGGGTCAAAACCCTCTCCATTCTCATGCATTTGCTCAAATATCAAACTCATGGCTTCACACTTATTCCAAACTATCCCACCAGCTTATTAGGTCTCCTTGGATGCTACCTCAGCTGGTTTGGCCAGTTGACTGGTCAATGTTGTTAACAAACTTTCATATGACCTCAAATGGCCAATTTAGCTTATGCAAGCTATTTCCCTCCAAAGCCCTCAACTCTAGCAGCTTAAACTATTCTAGAAGCCTCTTAAACATCACTTAAACTAGCTCTAACATTTGGATTAAGCCTAAGCTAAGCCTAATGGTCCCAAATGCTTATATGAGGACAAAATGACCTTACCAAGTCATTATCCTTTGGATTGTCCTTCTCCCTACGTCCTAACTATCTCAAGACAATTGGCAAAGATCTTAGGAAGCTTCTAAATCAATCTTAGCCATCCATGTGGTTTAGGGTAATTTGAATTGGCCAAAGGGACCAAAATGAGCTCATTCCATCAACATACACTCTCTCAGCTCTCTCCAACCATTAGGTCCCTTCCTCCAGCTTCACCATAAACTTCCCTAACTCTCCAAAGCCTTTCTCCACCAAATCCAAACCATCAAACACTTTTTTGGTGAAGAGAGAGGGAAAAAGAGAGAGAAAGTAGAGTTTTGAAGACAACTTTTGATCCAGCCAAAATCAAGCCTTGGAGTCTTCTAAAAAGTTAAAGGGGACCTCTCCAAAATTTCAACAAGACTAAGAAATTAAAAATCCACGCATTGGATGGTAAGATATCCCCACTTTTAGTTAAATTTTCAATTTGAAACTACTCAAAACACTCATTGAAAGGATCTTCTAAATTATAGGCAATGAAAGTACATGTTACCAAGAGCTTATGTTTCAAATTTTATGAAAATTGGATGGTTGGATTGAAAGTTATGAGCTTTTGAAGTTTTAGTTCAAAAAGGAACTAGAAAATTTGGGTCAATCTGGGACGTCCATTCTTTTCAACTAAGCCGATCAGAAAGTCCAGATCTGCGTGACTTTCTTGGGGTTTAAAATCAAGTTCTTCAGTAAAAAGGCACGGGCAACATAGCTAAATCCTGGCCATTGATCCGATCGAAGCATGATTAGACAACCCAAGAATTTTGCTGACATGGATAAGTCGCACGTTCGATGTCCGCCATATGTCCAGTACAAGAAAAGCTGCCATTTTCTCTCTCCAATGATTGTCCACTAATTTTTTTAACTAAAATTGATTTAAAAATCAATTTAAATGCTCAAAACTTAAAAAAATTCAACAAAAATCTATTTCTTATCCAAATTTGATGTTCTTGGGCCATTGGAAACATCTTGAGCCCAAGTTTATTTTAAAATTTATTTTGATAGATTTTCATCACTATGTAAAGAGTTGTTAAGCTTTTAATGAAAATAAATTTCTTTGATAACTCCCAATCCAATGATCCGATTAAGCTCAAATTTGGATAGGATAAACTGTGATGTGCTACCCATATGGCATAAAAGTTTTAGCTCTAGTTAATGGCTGGATTATGATGAATTGAATTTTCAAAGTTTTGAGTCATGTTTTGACCCAAAACTTTGAAAATGTATATCTCACACACCACATAGAATTAGACTTGCATTTTTTTATGGTATTTGTAATTTAGTGTAAGGGTTAGGTATACCTGATTTCAAACCCATGGGAATACTAGTTACAACTAGGAAAAGCAATTAAGCTCAATGTCTAGATGACTTAGAAAATTCCTAGGAAATCCTACACACACCCAATAGGGGTGAAACTTTACAACATTTAATTTAATGACATTTTATACCTTAGGTTTACATTTCACTAGATTTGGAGCCTTTTAGGTTAGAAAATTAGCTAGGTCAAAATTCAGCATTTTCAAGGACCCTAAAACTTCAAAAAATTATTATAAATTCAAATTAAATCTAGAAAACTCAAGTAATATATCAAATTGACCAGAATTAAACCTTTAACTTAAGAAAATTAAAATCCCTTTGACAAGACTATTAATTTAAGTTTACTTAAATTATAAGGAAAATTAATATTTAATTAAGTAAAAATTATTAAAAGATTAAAATAATTCTCGAACACTTGAGAATTCTCCCTTAGGACATTCTTGACCTTTGGGAGTGATTTTATAAAGTTTGGAATCAATTTGGAACAAAATCATATGAACCCACTTAATTAACTAAATTCAAAAATTCAACTAAATACTTAAATTTCAAAATTTTAAAACTAATTCCAAATAATTTCAAATTGAACAAACTAAAAGGCATTAGACTCAATTAAGGGTCCAGTATTTATTAAAAATGTCAAACCACCAAAAATAACTTAAAGTCAAAATAGTCAACATTTTGGTCAATTATAGTTCAATTTAAGTCAAACTTAAAAAATCCATAACATAATCTAGAAAAATCCAATTCCAGAAAACTTAGTGTCTACTTACTCACCTTAGGGTCTAGTATTTAGGAAGAATATCAAAATTCTAGAACTTAGCTTAATTTGAAAAATCAAATTTTGACCCTTTAATTTAATATATATATTAAATAATTCAAAAAATTTTTAAAAAATTTAATAATTAACTAAAACTTCAAAAATCATTACTTGATTTATAAAATCAATGAACAAACCCCTTAATACGTTATAAGCACTCCAAAGATGAAATTTTTAGGATGGACTTTCTCGAGCTATGGGGCTAAGTGTCCTGAGGAGGTTTCGTCGTCGAGCCCATTATGATATAGCCACGAACGAATTCAATGAAGAGTAAAATCTTAAAATTAATTGAAGATTAATTTTTTAACCAAATTAAAATCCTTAATTCAACTACATCAATAAGGTTTTTACAATGGATTATCTTGGGCTGCAAGGCTACGTGTCCTAAGGAGGCTTGGTTTCTCGTACTCACTGTGATAACGCCACTAACCGATTGATGACAAACTTAATTAATTTAATCTCTAAAACTCACAACCAATTAATTTAATTAAAAAATTATCAACCCCTTGTTTTGATTGAAAAAAATATATTTTTTATATAGTTTTGAGAAATAATTAATTTTCTTTGGAAAATGCTTAATTTCTAGAATTTTAATTTTAAAATTGAACGCTTTTTATAAATGATATATCACATCGGATTGTGAACAAATCATTCCCTAATGGGTTCAAATTTTAAGACTTTGAATTTATTTTGATTATTGTAGTCAAACTCAAGGAGAAATAACATATGATCCCAAAAGATCAAAATGATGTTTAGTCAAATATTTAACTACAATGATCTAGATATAGATCATTAATTTCATAATCAAAGTTATAATAATAGTATGATATATCTTCTCGAGGGAAGAGGATATCGTCTACTATCAATCATTTGAAGATGACGATAGTGATCGTTGACTTGGTTTTCCTAAAGATAATTAATTAAAATTTTGAAAAATTTGATTTTAAAAATCAGGTCTGGGTTTCTAAATCTCCTATGAGCGTAAGCCCACGTAGTTAATTACATCGTAGGAAACTAAAAAATTTTCTACGAATACTCTCGATTAAAATAGCGATACAAATTTCATTTAAGATTTCAACGTTTGATGTCAAAGGAGGTTAAGGGTTGGAAATTCAACGAGGACTGGATCAAATTTGAACACTTATTTCTGGAGTCAAAGGAAGAAGGGTTGGAGCTGTTTTGAGATTCTGAATTACTTTAGTAACACCCCAACCTATCATAAGTGTTGGGCTTGAATTTGATGAAAAGAGATTTAATGTTTGAATGATCAATTTTATTAGAAAGTGGGAATTAGATTTTCGGAGGTTGAGGTCTTAAGATTAAAAATTTACCTCAGAACCTAAGTCTAAAATGGGTACTGAAAATCAGTGACCCAGATCCTAGCTAATGCAATACAAATCTGGACTTACCCGGTCTGGATTGAAGAGCCAGCTAAACCACCTAAGCGCTTCAAAACCATGTGTCCGATCTTTTATGAAAGAGTGGTTAAGGATGTTATTTAAGATTGAGTTGAAAGAGCTGGGGTTGACATCTAGAGCAGATTCCTAATTGACCCCTTAACTTATGTTGGGTGAAATGTCTAAATTAGAAATTTAATTAAAGATTAAGACTCAATTTTTAATTTGTTACTAATACAATGCATGCTAGTTGACTCGAATGCTTAAAAATCAGAATGAAGCAATTTTAAAATCAGGCTGAAAAAATAGATTTTATACTAGAGATTACACAACATTCCCTTGGACAGAATTGCACCCTCATAGGCCAGGTGGTCTGCCAAAACCCGTAGGCAGGGAGGTGCCTAACACGGAAGAGAAGTTAAGATATGTATGCATGAAAAACTCCCAGCGATCCCGGGCTTACTTCTTAAAGGCGTTAGAGTTTCTATCTGAGCCAAAAGTTTTTAATTTTAATTAAAGTAGAAATAGTTTGACCGTACCCTCACGAGCCTCCGATTGGGTTCCACACTAAAATAAAGATTAACATGCAAAAGAGCTAAAAAATTACTAAAAGCATGTAATCCTAATATCGCAATCAATACAACAATCAAATCAATCAAATAATTAAATCAATTAAATTTAAAGTTCAAGCTGAAAGTCCATATGGCAAGTGCCACTTAATTATACTATCCAGGGTCTGCAGGAAAAGTAAAGTGGCCGGGTACCACTAACTACAACCTGGATTCTACTCCTAAGACTCAAGTGACTTTGAGAATTGGGATATTCTCATTCTTCACTTCTTCATCTTCCTAGAACTCCTTGGATCGTCGGGTCTAGATATCCAAGTGAAAAGAAACTCTCCCTCGAAAGGGGTGTTATCTTTTCTCCTTGGATATTTTGAAAGGATCCTAACTTGATCTTCCAAATGGAGGAAGACTCTCCCCTTAGAGATGTCTTCTCCTCTTTGGAATTCAAGTTAGATATTTAATCCCATCTCAAAGCACTTAACATATTACAACTCAATTACATTTAAATTACATCAATCAAAATTAAAAATCTAGACTCGACACTTGCAGGGTTATCCTAATAATCAACAGTTAATATTTAAAATCCCAAGCAATTAATATATTAAAATTTAAATGCTCAATCACAGCCACACTTGGTCATACTCTTTTAATTTTAAAGAAAGACTTAAGCATATTTTTGAAGCACCTGCAGAAAATAACGTTAATTTTTTAAGCTTAATTATTTGATTTCCCCCTTTAATTTAATTGCCCTGTGCGAGCATGGCCACCTGTATAAGATTGAATTAGTATAAATCATCCCTAACCTAGGGGTAGATCTAACATACAATCAATCATAACACAGAGTGTAGAAATTAAATAAATAATCAAATCAATATCAATAACTTAAATCTAACAACCAGCATGCAGTGAAAATCACAAAAAATCTGGCACACGCAAGTAGCAGAAAAGTAAACACCGGCCTAGCCTAAAACTAGAGTTGGTTGTCCTAGCAAACCATCTAAAGTGTGTGAGGTAGGTTGTGTGGTTTGGATATGTCCTAGATAGGGTACTTGATTGAAATTGTTTAAAGTTCAAGTTGGTTGAAAGGCTTAAGGGAGATTTTAATTGAAGTTTAAGTCTTAATGGTTTAAAATTGATTTTAAAATTAATTTTAATAGTTTGTTAGATACCACCTTTATTGCACACTGAGGCCGTGAAGTTTATTTCACCTTCCTTGGGGCTAATTTAATAGCCTCGTAGGCCTGGGTTACCCAATGGTACCCGATATAATTAAGTGATTTGAGTTTGATTAAGTTTAAAAGTTAATTAAATTTTAATTAAAGTTGATTGGTTGCTAATTTTTAAGATTTAATTTATTTAAGTTTTCCATTAACTGATTCGTGGCGTTGTGCCACCAGGCTCGAGGAATAAAGCCTCCTTTGGACACGTAGCCCAGCAGCCCGGAGTAGTCCAGCCTATAAACCAGATTAATGTATTTGAATTAAAAATTTTAAATTTAATTTAATAGTCATTAATTAATTAGAATTCATTTTTACACTCCTTTAAATCCATTCGTGACGTTGTGCAACCAGGCTCGAGGAACAAAGCCTCCTTAGGACACATAGCCCCGCAGACTGGAGTAGTCCAGCCTAAAAACTTCATTTTAGGAGTGGTTATTATGTATTAAGGGGTTGGTTGAGTATTTTAAATAGTGATTTAACATTTTCTGGAATTTGAAATTAATTATTAAAATTTGGAATTTTTTGATTATTTTATTCATTTCATTAAGGGGTCAAATATTAATATTTTGATTAAAAGTGATTTCTAGAAAGTTAATATTTTATTAAAATATTAGACCTTAATACGATCAATTAGACTATAAGTATGCTGAAATTAGATTTTTCTAGATTTTATTATGAAGGTTTGAACTTTTGACTTGATTTTGAACTAGGTTTGATCAAAAGTTGACTTTTTCAAATTCAATTGATTTCTGGAAATATGATATTTTTGATAAATATTAGACCTTAAGGTGAGTTGAATGCCTTTGAGTTTTCTCAATTTAGAGTTCATTTGAATTAGTTATGAATTTTTGAAGTTTATTGAATTAATTGAATTATTTAATTTGTTTAATTAGAAGGGTTTTGATGATTTGAGCCCAAATGATCTCCAAACTTCTTGAAATCATCTCCAAAGACCAGGAATGGCCTAAGGAGAGATTATCAAGTGTTTGAGAGATTTTTTGGAATTTTTAATTATTTTAATTAATTAAAAATTAAATTTTACTTAAAATTAAATTAAGATCAAATTTGATATCCAGTAAAGGGGCTTTTTTTATTAATTAAGGGTTCAATTCTGGTCAGTTAGAGGTATTATTTATAATTTTTGGGTTTAAATTTGATTTATTACATTTTTTTTAGTTTTAAAGGTTTAATTAAGGGTTAATCTTGACTTGTTTAATTTTCTGACCTGAAGGACTCCAAATTGGGTGAAATTTTAACCTAAGTGATTAAATGTCACTAAGTTTAATGTTCTTCAAGTTTCACCCCTATTGGGTGTGTGCATAATTTTTATCTAGCCCTTATCCTTAATTATTTTTCCTAGGTGATACTAGGTTGAATAGGCTTGAATCAAAGTCACTAACCCTTAGAATACACCTAAACAATCATACCACAGCAAGATTAAAGTTTAAATCTACATGTATAAGGTGAAATGAATTTTCCATTATTTGGGTTAAATTTTGACCCATATGATAGAAAATTCTATAGAGCTCAATCATATGCTCAATTAGGGCAGGAAAAATCATAGAACCTAGAAAATACCCTATGATTGGCTCCTACCAAAATTGAACTCAAATAGCTAACAAAAAAAAGGTATAAATGAACAATGATTAAATTTAATATTAATGAAATAACTTCTTATAGGTACATCGAAAACCTAATGAAATTATTTTTAAATGATAGAGCTCCTCACCCTGAATCCATAGAGGTATTACATGCAAAAATTGGATTAAAAATGAATTTTCTATGAATTTTTGAAGTTTTTTGAGCATTTAAATAATTTTTTTATCCAATTATGTCAAAGCGGGCCAGCGGCACCGCCAAACCAATCATTGGTAATTATTGGCTATACGGCGGTGCGGCACCGCGGTTCGGACATGTGGCATATCCTCGACAGGCTACTTAAACACGTCAGCATCGACGACGGCCGTCCGATCTGATTAGATTAGATCTGATCCAAGCAACCACAACAAGCCACGTCACTCACGCGGTTTGGCTAGGAGACCCGCGTTCGATCCTCAGGGCAACCGCGCGGTCCAGATTCGATCTGGATCGTCCGATTTTTTATCGGACGGCCCAGATCTTCTGAATTTTCACAGTTTATTTTGAATAGAAAAATTCAAATGCTCAAATCGCCCAAACTACTCAACCAAACTTTATGAAATTTGAAACATAGAATTATGGTAACATAATCTTTCAATGACTGGAGTTTGAGGGCTCCATGCACTGTAGATTTGCTACAGTTTCAAACTTAATTTTAAACTTAAAATTAGAATAACTCACAATCTCGCCATTAGATTTTTGAGATTTTTGGCTACTTTTGCTCCTGAAGAAGTCCCCTACAACTTTGATGAAGAGCTCAGGACCTGGTTATGGCTCGATCTTGAGTTAACTTGAAAAACCCTCTTTCTCTCTCTAGCTCCCTCTCTCTTCACTAATGGGGCTTTGGAGGCTTGATTTGATGGGGAGATAGTTGGGAGAGCTATAGGAATTATTGGAGAAGCTCTCAGAGAAGCCTTGAAGGTTGGAGGAGTTCTGGAGGAGAAAATTTTAGGTGAGAGAGTTCTAGATGGAGAAAGGAGCTTGATTTCCACCTTTTGCCCTATTCAAGTCCCTCCAGCTTGAATGGATGGCCAAGATCTGCTAGATGGACTCTCAGATGAATGCCAAGTGGCCAAGAGTTTATTAGCAATAGAGGAATAAAGGACAAGGGGGGTACATCCTAAGTGGAAAGCTCGCTTGGTCCCCACATGGGCATGGAATGATTAAGAGCCATTAGATCTAGATCTAAGGGTTGAGGGCTGGCTTGGGAAGTCTCTAGAAGAGATTAAAGCTGCTGGAATGGATTAAAGGAGGATGGATTAGGTTTAAATGGTGTTTTGACTATGTTTGACAACTTAAAGCCCATTAGAATGATTTTTTGTTAGCTAGTCAACATATCAAGGTGGCTGAGATGGCAGCCAAAGGGACCTAGGAAGCTGGTTGGGTTGATTTGAAAGGGATTTGATGACTTAAAGTTAGAATTTGAGTTTTTGAAGAGAGATTTGACCAAGTGGGTTGTATTTGACTAAGTCAAACTAAGAATGATTTGACTTGGGATGAGTTTGGAATTTATTTGAAACATGTTTTGAGATGATTTTGAGAGTTTAAGTGATTTGATGAGATTTGAATAGGTTGATTTGATTGAATGTGTTGAATTGAGTCATATGGGTCAAATTTGACTAATCATAGCTTAGTTGACTTAGTCAACTCTTGACTGGGTTAAAGGGTCCAATCCAGCCCAAATTACTAAGACAATTGATTAGAGGAGTTTGAAAGGATTTGAGGTTGATCTAGGGCTTGATTGGGTTTAAATGGCTTAAGGGTTTAAATTGGTCAACCAAGTTGACCCAGGGCCAGGGTCTGGATTGAATCAATTTGAAATGATATTTAAAAATTATTAGAAGTGATTCCAAGCAATTTGGAGGTTATTTAGTTTGAAAAGTGCATTTGGACCCCAAAGGGGTATTTTAATGTGAGTCCAACAAAATATAGTTTAATGTTCAATGAGTCAAGATTAAGGGTCTGAAAGTGATTAGAGGCTTTGGAGAAAGCTCCAAGGTCAAAATTCACTAGGTGCAAGGCCCAGTGGCATAGACTGTAAATATTTGAAGATTTTATAGCCTTTGGAAATCAATCAAATTTCTGAGGTTAGAGACCTCAGAATGAGCTCAAATTTGGAGGGTTGCCTCTAGAGATAAGTCACATCAGTATGCAACTGATAGACCCTGAATCAAAGGTCATTTGACTGGGTTTTAAAACGTTCAAAGGTTCACTGGAAAAGGCTTTCAGGACTGGGTCTTTAAGCCTTGAAGTTTGATTTAAAAGTCTAGATTTGAATTGGATTTTTGATTTGAATATCTGGATTTGAATTAAGTATAAATTGAATTAAAATCTGGATTGATCTAGAGGAATGTAAGGGTTTAAAGTAGATTCTAGGATCTAGATCAGGTGAAAGGAACCTAGGGTCTAGAGTAGATCGTAGGGACTGAAGTATAGGAAGATCCTAGAGTCTAGAAGTCCTATCTTGGGTCTAGACTAATCCTAAGATCTAGGAATCCTGGGATCTAGAGGAATCTTAGGATCTAAAAATCCTAAGGTCTAGGATCTAGAGGAATCTTAGGATCTAGATATCCTAAGGTTTAGGATAGGTCCTAAAGTCTTAGATAAGTCTGGAGATTGAATGTAGATTGAACTAAGATCTAGATTAATCAGAGGCTAAAATTATGTTGAGCTCTGGATTTATATACAATCTTAAATTGATCCTAAGGTCTAGAGTAGGTCCTAGAGCCTAAGAAGATCATATGATCTAAAGTCTGGCAGAATCCTTGGGTCTAGAGTAGATCCTAGGGTCTGGAGTCTAGGAAGATCCTAGAGTTTAGATTAATCTGGAGTTTGATTGAATTGAGTTTGAAATTAATATGGGATTAAGATTTATTTGAATTTAGATTGATATTAAAGTCTGGATTGATATAAGATCCGATTAATCGTAGGGTCAAGATTAATCCTAAGGATTGGAAAGGTCCTAAGGTCTGGATTGGTCCCACTGATCTCATACAAAAATAAGATCAACAAATGGACCCCCAATATGTGTAAAAGAATGAAGTTCTATTGCACATATTGGCGTTGACCGAATAGAATGGTCAAGCTGGAGTTTTGATCCTAAGGGAATGAAAATTCTATCACTGGGGAATTGGGTTTGAATTGATACTAGGGTAGTGCCATGGAAAGCGTACTCTACCACTAGTGGGTCTGGTCCTAAGGGAAAGGAGGAGTCTATCCCTAAAGGAGAAAAAAGTCTGGGGTATCGTATAGGAAGGAAGAACTCCTAACTATAAAGGATTGAATCTAGATTTGATTCCAAGGGAAAGAAAATCCTAACCCTAAAAGATTGATTTTAAAATGATACTAGGGTAGTGCTGGGGGCAGCATACTCTACCAATAGTAGGTCTAGTTCTAAGAGAAAGGAAGAAAACCTATCCTTACAGGAAAAGAAGATCTGGACCACTGTATAGGAAGGATGAATTCCTAACTACAGAGGGTCGAGTTAAAATTTGATACTTAGGTAGTGCCACGAGGGGCGTACTCCACCACTAGTAGATCTAATCCTAAGGGAAGGAAGAATAACCTAGCCCTAAAGAAAAGAAGGTTTAACTTTGGAATTTAAAATTAAATCCAGGACGGTGCCATAGAGGACTTACTCTATCACTGGAGAGTCTAATCCTAAGGGAAGGAGAAAAGCCTAACCTTGAGGAGAAGAAAGTTTGATTTTAGAATTTGAAATTGAATTCAAGATGGTGCCATAGAGGACTTATTCCATCACTGGGAAGTCTAATCCTAAGGGAAGGAGAAAACTTACTCTAAGGAAAAGAGAACTGGATGATCTTACAGGAAGGGAGTATTGCTTCCTATAGGAGATCAAGCTTAAAGTTTTAAAATTTGAAACTAGAATGGTGCCGCAGAAGGCATTATCCATCACTAGTAGATCTAATCCTAAGGAGAGAAAGCATAATGACTCACATCTACCCTTAAGGAAAAGAAGACTAGAGGACCCTGAGGGAAGGAAGCATTGCTTCCCATAGAAGGTTGGATCTGGATTTTGAATCTAGGATGGTGCCACAGAGGGCATGCACTACCACTAGAAGATCTAATCCTAATGAAAGAAAGCTCGATGACTCACATCTATCCTTTAGGAGAAAGAAACTGGAGGACCCTGTGGAAAGGAAGCATTGCTTCCCACAGAAGGTCAGATCTGGATTTAAAACTTAGGATGGTGCCACAAAGGGCGTGCTCCATCACTAGAAGATCTAATCCTAAGGAAAGAAAGCACGATGACTCACATCTATCCTTTAGGACAAAGAAATTGGAGGACCTTGTGGAAAGGAAGCATTGCTTCCCATAGAAGGTCAAATCTGGATTTTGAATCTAGGATGATACCACGGAGGGCATGCTCCATCACTAGAAGATCTAATCCTAAGGAAATAAAGCACGATGTCTCATATCTATCCTTAAGGAAAAGAAAACTGGATGATCATATAGGAAGGAAGCACTGGGACTCACACCTAACCACAGAGGATTGGATTTGGATTTTAAACCTAGGATGATGCCATGGAGGGCGTGCTCCATCACTAGAAGATCTAATCCTAAGGAAAATAAGCACGATGACTCACATCTATCCTTAAGGAGAAGAAAACTAGAAGAAACTAGGATGGTGCCACGAAGGGCGTGCTCCACCACTAGCATGTCTAATCCTAAGTAAAGGAAGAAGAGCCTATCCTAAAGGAGAAGAAAACTGGAAGGAGTTGGGGTGGTGCCACAAAGGGCGTGCTCCACCACTAGCACGTCTAATCCTAAGGAAAGGAAGAAGAGTCTATCCTAAAGGAGAAGAAAACTGGAAGGAGCTGGGGTGGTGCCATGAAGGGTGTGCTCCACCGCTAGCATGTCTAATCCTAAGGAAAGGAAGAAGAGCCTATCCTAAAGGAGAAGAAAACTAGAAGGATCTGGGGTGGTGCCACGAAAGGCGTACTCCACAACTAGCATGTCTAATCCTAAGGAAATAAAGCATGATGACTCACATCTATCCTTAAGGAGAAGAAAACTGGAAGAAGCTAGGATGGTGCCACGAAGGGCGTACTCCACCACTAGCACGTCTAACCCTAAGAAAAGGAAGAAGAGCCTATCCTAAAGGAGAAGAAAACTGGAAGGAGCTGGGGTGGTGCCACGAAGGGCGTGCTCCCCCACTAGCACATCTAATCATAAGGAAAGGAAGAAGAGCCTATCCTAAAGGAGAAGAAAATTGGAAGGAGCTGGGGTGGTGCCACGAAGGGCGTGCTCCACCACTAGTACGTCTAATCCTAAGAAAAGGAAGAAGAGCCTATCCTAAAGGAGAAGAAAACTGGAAGGAGCTGGGGTTGTGCCCCGAAGGGCGTACTCCACCACTAGCACGTCTAATCCTAAGGAAAGGAAGAATCCTATCCTAAAGGAGAAGAAAACTGGAGGAAGCTAGGGTGGTGCCACGAAGGGCATACTCCACCACTAGCGGATGGTCATGTGGGAAGCCATGTGGGGAGGAAGCTTACTGTTGACCTCGCCTTTCGCACTTAGGCCCCCGAGCACCTTCGATCAGCTTAATTAGACCTCATCGAGTCCAGTTTGAGCTCAAGTCGACTCGAATTAAGTCAAATTAGACCTGACGAAGTTTAAATAACCTTGATCGACGTACTTTGACCGCTCCAAGTTTGATTTAATTATGCTGTTAATTTATTAAGATTTAATTTGATTTGGGTTCGATTTGAGTCTGGTTTTAGCCCCCATGAGCTTCACTTTATTCATATTGAGGCTTAATTAACTTCCTCATATGTCTAAATTTGTTCCTAAATCATGGAGTCAAACCAACGGTAAAGATTTCATCAAAGTTTAAATACTGAGCCGTTGCCAGATTCGTTCGCATGATATGCTCGCCTTAGAATGAATGCATGAGTAGAATTTTAACAATTTTCTTTTCCAGGCACACTCTTCGAGGGGGGGGGGGGGAATTCGTGGAATCATTTTTTTTGGCTCTCAGATTCGGAGAACCCAGAGCAGTTTTCTCAGGGATTCGCAAGCTTCCTCCCCTTTCGGATCGAGCCCGACCCCAGCCCCCAATCCTCCTTTTCCTTCTTCTGTTCGGACCGAACCAGAAGGCTGAAACCCCTCTGGCTCTGAAATTTTCAAACCAAGCAGAAGACCCCAGTTCCTTCTTTTTTTTCTCTCGATTTGCAAGGCCCCCGCTCTCGTTCACCTAGCTCCACGAGTTCGTTCTCCCCCTTCTGGTTCGCAAGGACTCCTCCGCCTTCCCTGCTCTCTCCGTCTCTCTTGCAGTTTCGCACACCCCAGGAGGCTGAAGCCCCTCGCTCTCCGTCTCTCTTGCTATTTCCCACATCCAACGCCGGCTCAGCACCTACCCCAGTCGCCGATCTCCTCCTTCCAGCAAGCAGGTAACTACCTCCCCTACCTTCTTATTCTTCCGCCAACTTATCTTCTTCTCCCTGCATCTTCTTCTCTTCTTCTTCCTCTACATTTTCATCTTCTTCTCTTGATTCCACTTTCTTCCCTTTTCTTAAATAATGATCATGGCTAGGTGACTAACTTATCAAATGAAGTTGTGTAGAATTCATCCCCTCATGTTATACTTGATTTTTAATTGATTTTTTTTTCTGTTGTTTTATGAGTGATATATTATTCGTTTTGTGAATGAAATACCCCCTTTTCTATAAATATTTCATCTAGGAATGTGTTCTGTGGTGAAGTTTGTGTTGATTGGAATTACACTCTTAAAGTATAAAGAAAATGTGCAGTTGTGTACACTTATTGGTGATTTATATCATGTAGCATGAGGTTTAAGATCTCACATACAAGTAGGGAGAAATCATAACATTCTTTGCTAGGTGCATATAAGATGTTTGAGTTAATGCTTGTTAAGATGGAATGCAAGTTTTCCTTAAATATCTTACCTTAAGAAATTTACATTTCCGTGTCCCCTTACTGCCAACCAAATTTGAGGCTTATTATATATATATATATATATATATATATATATATATATATATATATATATATATATATATATATATATATATATATATATATATATATATATATATATATATTGATGTTATTCGTATATACCTTATAGTTCCAAATTAGTATCGAATTATTTGGAGGAGACTTTTGGATTGAGGCACATGCATATCATTCCGTCGATTAAGAAAACTAATCACTGTTGATCTTTCCATAAATCTCATTGCAATATCTCGGTTATACGCATGGCTCATTTTAACGTGGTCGCGTAGACTTGTATTTGGTTAAACAAATAAAATTCTATCTCTACTACATTGAATGAGTACACAAAGGTGTTTTGGTAAAGCTTTGTTTTTTTTTTTCATGGTTATAGCGTGGAGACATGAGAAGGTTGGAAATTCATTTGAGTAGTCACATGTTTCATAGACTCAAATTGATGTTACTTATGTTATTGGTGGCATATTTAGCTATAAAGAATTGGCGGATTTTGAGGTGATTTTGTGCTTTCTTGAATCTCATTTCTTCTCTACTTGCTTGAATTTTATGTAAAGGTAATATTGGCAATTGTGTTGGAAAGCTTTCACGGTGCATTGTGTTTCAATTTTGAGTATGCTTTTGGGTTTAATATGAAATGATTTGATTATATAAGAGAGTGATTCATGCATAAGTGAGCAAACCTTATAAAATTTTGAAATTTGTCTTCTTTCTTTCAATTAGGAATAGCAATGAAATGTTCTTCTTGAGACTATATTTTTACTTTAAAGCTTTGAGAATTTGAAAGGCTTTTTTTTTTTCAACATCATGATGTTGATTTTAAACCCTTGGAAAGTAGTGTTTTGCACTTAATGATTAAAGGTGGAATCTATGAGTATTATCGAGAATATGTCGCATGCTTCATGTTTCGATTTGGAGAATATATGGTTTAAATGCAAAGTCATTTGCTTTATGTTAAAAGTTTTATAAGTCATTTAGAGAAATATATAAATGTTGGAGAGTAATCATATACCTTCTTTCTTAATGGCAAGCATTCATATGCCCTTTATAAGGTATTTTTGGAAAAGTGTTCTACAATTTTCATACACTTCAGCATAGATCTAAGAGTAATATTGTTTTATGTTGATTAGAACTTTCTCTTGAAATTTTAGAAAGAATAAAATAGAATCGAATTACATTTCTACTTTTAATTTCATTTGGAGTATAATGATAAGTTGGAATATGAGTATTTCTTTATTCTTCTTGGATTGTTGGAGCTCTATGTGAAAAGTATGTAGGCAACTACATGAAAATGGCTCTTGAATTTTAGAGAGAAAGTTTGCATCAAATCCTGTCTTATAATTGCATTTTGGTTGGGTTCCAAGGTCAAATAAGTTGTTGGTTTGTTGTTTGATTTGGAGAAGTATAACCTTGCCTTTCATTCTCATATATATGATTCCCCTTATGGTGGCTTTGGTAGAGACATCAAAATTGATTTGGCACATGCTTAGTAATTTTATCTATGACTTTCAAGTATACCTTTTATATGTTTCATCGATTATGAGTTGATTGGAAAGTGGATTTAAGGTCTTTTACAAAATTCTGTCATATGCATCTATGTCTCATGTGATGCAGGTTTATGTATGGTGTCTTGAGATATCCCACGTTGTATGAAATGACATTGAGTTGCCTTTGGTATGGGAAGTTTTATGAGTTATTTTATGTTGGAATGTTTTACGAGATATTTTATAATGGGAAGTTTTATGAGCTATTTTATGTTGGAATGTTTTACGAGATGTTTTATAATGGAAAGTTTTATGAATCCTTCTCATTAGAAGATTTTCATAGAATTACCCCACGTTAGAGAAATTTATTATCCTTTTTGCACCGAAAGATTGTGGTGGGTTTCATATATGAAAGTTTTATGTTTTGCTTTGTTTGAAAGGTTCTACAAGTTGTTTTGGGGATTTGGGACCTTATGAAGTATTTTGTGTTTGAAATGCTTGATTGTTAAAAGGCTTTCTTAGTTCTCCTTTCATGAATAAGTTTTCTTTCTTATATTTGCATTCGATTCCAAGATGAGTTTAAAAAGTGTATAGTGGGGGCATGTTTGAGTTCAAAGTTGAAAGACCTTTTTTTTTTGGGTTTTGGATTTCAAGATTGGTTTTCTTCTTTGCTATTTTGAGTTTTATATGAGAAGTGATTTGGGTCATTGTGTCAAGTATTTTGAGTGCTTTCTTAAAAACATGGGAATATTAAATAGCATCCAAATTTTTCTTTCTCTTATTTGCATTTGGCTTAAATGCTAAATTGGAATGAGGGATGGGTCGAAGGTATGTTTGGCTTTGACAGGGCATGCCTATCAATGGGATGCTAACATTCCTTAAAAATAATAAATAAAGACCGTTTTTGAAACAATGTGGGGAGTTCTTAAAATTTGGACAGTCATGGAGAGCAAACAGCCGAGCTAACATCCAGACAAAAGAAAAGGTATGTTTTTATTTAATAGCATTTTATTTTGATTACTTGCATATTGAACATGATCCTGCTCTCACCCAATTTCCTTTCTTACCTTTGTGCTATTGCGAGGTACATGTGGGGAAGTAAAGAAGAAGCTTTTTAGGAGCACTAGACAAAGGAGCTTGGACAATCGGATCCGAGCATCAGTTGCCCCCATTCATTCTGGCGGGGGTGCTACGGGTGATACCACTGGGTCATAGCCTCCAGTGTTGTGAGTTTTTCTTAAAACTTAGATAGCCTCTAGGGTGCCCATCTGTGTGTACGTTCCCCTACCTTTAGGGCCATGTAGAAACTTTAATTCTTAGATAATTTTCTTCTTTTATCTTATTTTTTTAGATCCCTAAATCCACTTACACATATACGACTGTCTAAAGGGTTAGAAATAAAACCTCTTTTCATTCCCTACAACACTAGTGACACATAAGGACAAAAATTAAGGACTGAGTCTTAGAGAACTTAGACTTAGGATGCATGCTCCCTTATGATAGAAATACTAAACATAGAAAATCTAGTGACACATCACCCTGGGCTAGTATGCCTTAATTCATTAATAAAATAGTAAAATCAATCATAATCTAAATCAGAAATGCATTAAAACACTTAATCTTCAATCAAACTACAATCAACATACGAAATCACTAGGAGGTAGAATTTGAACATAAACTTGAACTAAAATCTAATTAAAATATTAATCACCTCTTAATCAAATATTAACTAAATAAAATTCATCAAAACAAACTCAAATCCTAGGAGTTATAAAATTGGGAAGCAAATCTAACTCGAACCTAAAAGACCTTATAATACCCAAACTTTGAAAATTCGTAACTAATTACAAAAAATCCAAATCAAATAAATTAAAAAGCACTGAACTATAATCAAAGTCTACTATTCATTAAAAATATTAACTTTCCAAAAATCAACCTAATTTGAAAAGTCAACTCTCCGATCAACCGTAGTTCAATAAATAGGGCCCGAAACTCCTAAAATCATAAATTTGCCTAAAAAACTCCAAATCCAACAAACTAATAGTCTAATTACTCATGGTAGAGTATAATATTTAATAAAAATACTAGAACTCTAAAACCTAGCTTGTTTCTAAAAGTCACCTTTTTGGACCCCCCTAACCTAATTGATAGGTAGACCCCAGACCTTCTAAAGGTTATTAATACAATTTAAACTTTAAAGATTGCTACCATAAGTATTAAAATAGATTCACAAACTAAACTAATTAAAAATAGACCCTAATTTATTAATATTTAAACTTTAATCAAATTCTCTCCTTTTCTGGCCTTCAACAAACCCAAACTCAAAATAGCTTAAACTAGTTACCTGATATAGGACTCATCTAAAGCCACACAAGCCCACTACACACACGTAGAATTATTTGCTAGGGCACCGCTTCTGGTTCTAGGTTAGGCCGGTGTTTTACTTTTTTTGTTTCTGTGCTGTGACGCTCTTACATGTGGCATGTGTACTGGTTGATATGATATGCTATGAGTGCTTATTTTATTACTGTATTGTATTTTATCTGTAATGTGATGGGCGATAGATTACCCATAGGCTAGGGATAATTTTGATACTGACGATGTTTTCTACAGGTGGCCATGCTCATACAGTGCTAAAAGGGGGCCAAAAATAAATAAATCATAAATTACCGCTACAGGTGCTTTAGCTGCTTAGCCCCCAAATAAATAAGAGCATGGCCAAGTGTGGCTGGTTTGAGTACTTTTATTTTCATATATAACTGCTTGGGATAATTAATTTTGATTGCTTAGGATAACCCTGCAAGAGAGTCTAAATTTTTTTTTAAATTCTGATGTAATGTGTTTGATTTTAAGAGTTGTGAAAATTTATAAAATGCGGCATTTTAATAAAGGATTAGGGATCCAAAGGGAAAAGAAAGTCCCTTCACGGGAAATTTCTTTCCATTTGGATATCCTACTGGCGGTGTACTACGAGAAGACTAAATGAAGGCAATCCACAGGAGGACTAGAGGATGAAAATCAAGATACAAAATGCCTCATTTTAAAACTTGCGTCATTCTGTAGGATTAGAATCCAGGATGTTATCGGTGGGGCCTGGCCACCATTACTTTTATGCAGACCCTGGGTTGTACTTATACGGCACTTACCGTGGATTGTGGACTTTTCTTTACTCTGTTCTGTAGATTTATATTGATGCATTTACTTTGTGTGCGCAGTAAAAATTGCCTGCTTTTCTTAGGTTTCTTTCTTGCATGTGTGTGGCCTGATTTCACTAGGCTCTTTAGGAACAAATCTTTTCTACTCATAATACAATTCTAAAATTTTAAGAATTAAATAACATAGAAACCTAACGACCTAGGGAATAACCGAAACCATCCGGGGTCGCATGCATATTATTACATTTCTCTCCCTCCTTGCTATAAGACACTTCCTCGCCTGCAGGTAGAGTCCAAATAATCTGACATATGAGGATGAGGTGTTGGATCTGGGGAAGTCTAGTCTTTTCTAAAAAATTATTTTTATAAGCCTCTTTAAAATTCTATGCATACCTGATTTGGAGACTCGAACCAGCATGCATTGCATTAGAAACTAATTAAATCAAAACTTTAATTGCATTAGTTCTAAAAGCATTCACCCTACATAAGTCCAGGGCCAATTAGGAAACTCTTTAGACGTCGGCCCTACTTCCAAGAACTAAACTACCTACCCATTTTTCATAAAGATTGGACAACATGGATTTTCTACGACTAGGTGGTTAGCTGGCTTTCCTTTTCAGGTAGGATATAAGCCCAGAATGTATTATTTAGGACACGGGTGTTAGTGTTGCATGGAACACTAAGCCCACCCTAGATTTAGGACTCAAGGCTACTACTATCAGTGTCTCGTAGTACGTCTCATCGGTGGGTAAGCCTCCTTTCATCCAGAGACTATAAACCCTACCTATTTACGTCACAAGGATGATGCCACCTCCATCCTTCTCTCCTGCATGCTTTGAGTGCATGATTTATTTATTTTCTCCAGTTTCTTCTCACTACCTTAGTCCCTCTAGATGCTGATTTGAGCTGTGTATGTTGACTAAGCCAATCTGAACACTTCTTGCCCTTTGAGTAGGATTTCCTAGTCTTCTCCCTATATGCCAATCCCATTTGAGAGTATAATATAGAATCCTTAATCGAGAGTTTTCTCAGGCCTCGGCCTGAGATGTAATTAACCACGGGGGCTTGCATCCGTGGGAAACTGAATCCCACTTTCAAATAAACCCCACTCGAGTTGATGTATTGGGTGGGGGAAACCCGTTGAGATGATCAGATCATACATATTACTACCCATCAGGGTGTGCTGGTGAAAGCCACTATCCGCAATGGTTAATCATATGTGTGATCGAATCTGCCCTCCCATTGGCAAATACAATCTCCCCTCGCGAGGCGACTGTGTTTTGTGTCCTTTCGAAGGTTCACACTTACTCCACACAGAGGAACTCAACTGGAAGGAAACTAGGGTGGTGCCACAAAGGGCGTGCTCTACCACTAGTGGATGATCTCGTGGAGAGAAAATTTACTCTACACCAAAGATCGGGTCTAGAATGATTATATGTGATGGAAACTTGGTTTACATGGAAGATCGAGTCTGAATGATCCTATATAGAGGAAACTTGCTCTATACAGAGGATCAGATATGGATGATCGTATATAGAGGAAAATTGCTCTATACATAGGATCATATCAGGTTGATCGTATGTGAAGGAAACTTACTTCACATAGAGGATCGAGTCTAGATGATCGTATATAGAGGAAACTTGCTCTATATAGAGGATCAGGTCAAGAATGATCGTATGTGAAGGAAACTTGCTTCACATAGAGGATCGAGTCTAGATGATCGTATAAAGAGGAAACTTGCTCTATACAGATGATCAGATATGGATGATCGTATATAGAGGAAACTTGCTTTATATAGAGGATCAGATCAGGATGATCGTATGTGAAGGAAACTTGCTTCACATAGAGGATTGAGTCTGGATGATCGTATATAGAGTAAACTTACTCTATATAGAGGATCGGGTTAAGAATGATCGTTTGTGAAGGAAACTTGCTTCACATAGAGGATCGAGTCTGGATGATCGTATATAGAGGAAACTTGCTCTATATAGAGGATCGGATCACGAATTGAACATATGTGAAGGAAACTTACTTCACATGGAGGATCAAGTCTGGATGATCGTATATAGAGGAAATTTGTTCTATACAGAGGATCAGGTCAGGGTGATCGTATATAGAGGAAACTTACTCTATACAGAGGATCAGGTCTGGAATAATCATATGTGAAGGAAAGTTGCTTCACACAGAGGACTAGAATTGGATTCTGGAATTTGAGGTTTGAATGATTTTGAATTTGAATTGATTCAGTTTTGAATTTAAAGATGTTTAAATTTGAAACTTGATTTGAATTGATTTTGAAATTGAGGGATTTGAATTTAAAATTTGATTTAATTTTGATTGATGTTGAATTTGATTTTGAATTGGATGGGCTTTAAATTTAATTTTAAGTTTGGCACTCATCTGGCATGGTACTTCATGAAGAGTCTCCCCAATGTTTAAAAATATTGGGTGACATTCTTCAGAGTTGATCAGTCAAAGGGAAACTTCCTCAAAGATCGTCATTAAAAATGAACGATCCAGTCAACGTTGATTCAAGATTTCCATTGAATTTACAATAGACTAGAAGTGGTCTCCAAAAGACTACGACTAAGTCTCCTACTTGGGGAGTTCTAAAGTGACACAACTTATCAGTATCTTGAATCAAACGTGACTTACGAGCTTTCAAACTTTGCTGAGCTTAATTTGATTTTTATTTGAGGCCTCGAGCTCCTTGAATCAGAGTCAGGCACTCTACTCAATTAAAGTTTGATTTTGAACCAGAAGTCCCAGTAAAGGAAACTATACTCCTAGATCAGAATGATCTAGGACCCAGTATAAGGTGTGGTTTGATTTTGAACAATAATTTCCAGCATTGGAAAATACTCCTCTAATGGGGTTAATCTTGGACCCTACATAGAGTGTAATTTTATATAGAATGCCTTACAGGAAAGATGCCTATATGGAAGGGCTTACACACACTTTTTAAGGACAAAATTTGAATTTTCATCAAGAGTAGAAGATACATTCTTCTTATTAAAAAACTTCCTCTAAGTATTTGGACCCTATCAGAATGACAAGTGGGAACAAATTCAAAAGTACAGTAAAAAGTTGAGTGACTTCAACTAACCTGAAAAGCTTAAAGGATTTAGATTTTGTTGACCCAAACCAAGCTTCGTAGAAACTAAACTGGGGTTTCCCTTGAATATTTTGAATTAAAATCAATTTCAAAGTGGTTTAAGTTTTTTCAATTCTCTTACATTAGAAATTTTTGTATATCTTGATAGGTTATCGATGCACGGTGGAGAATCTGGATTCAAGACTTTCAAAATCAAGTATTTTAAAATTGACTGGTCTTTTGAGATTTAAGAATTAATAAGAAGAGAGCCTCTTTCTTTCTTTTCTAGGTGGTCGCATTACGCATCTTTTGACATTTAGTGCACTTTATGCATTTCTTGATTGTTGGCACGTTTTGAGCATCTTTTGATTCATTTGATTTTGAGAAGAGGCTACACCTTCTTTATTTTAACATCGGGATTACATCTCAAGTATAAGAGAAGAAAACTAATTCTCTTATGCAAGGATGGATAATCCTCAAGGTAGGACCCAGTCTTTTTGAAAAGAATATCGACTTGTCTTTTGAAAATCATTAAATAGATTTTAAGCATGCAAGAGACATCTATTAAGATAGAAAATTGCTATAAATTTGAGAAAATTTTTATTTCAAAGATCAACTTAAGTTTGATATTGATTTTAATTCAACAGTTAATTGAATCCCATAAAAGAGTTAGGAGGGAGGGGCATTTAAACATCTGGTGGAGTCAACTACAACTTTCTCCTGCTTAAGACTTAAAATAGAGGTCAATTTTCATTAAAAAGATAACTCAACTATCTTGCAAGTATGAAATCAGTACACCTGAGAAATTGGAAGCTTTTCCTTAAAGGAAAATTATAAATCTAGGTGGCAAGACCCAGTAGTGTGGAATTAAATTCCTATGATCTCCTTGGAGGGAGATACTATTATGGAGTCTGCACTATCCTAGTGGCATCATTTTAATCAAAAGATTTATCTTGATAGGACCCTGTTGAAAGTTAAAATTTTAACGATGTCACTATCTGATATAATCTCAGCTTATTTTCCCCTCTCCCATTACTAGTGGTCTAGTAATTAGGAGAGTGGCACCCCGAGTGGTCTTTACACCTCCTCCTCTATAGGTGATGTATTGGTACACATATAGAAACATGATCTAACATCTTCTAGTAGAGTGGACGGGTCGTAACCTTCAACTGGGGGCCTAGGGCCTAGTGCTGGTGTTTGTTCAGTTCGGGCTTGATTGATTCTTGCCGTGTAGTAGTCAAGAAGGTGAATTGAAGATCGTGCTCTCATTTCTATATCCTCCTTCCTTTGAATAATAGGAGAAGGGTGGAAATAATTTCCACCATAAAAGAGGTACGTTGAAGGAGCAATGAACTTTTTATTAGCCTTAGACTTGACGTGCTTTAAGGCTTTCGCCTCAGCAATCTTTCTGGCCTTAACAACCTTCTTTCTGACTCTACGAAGGTAGTTCTTCCTTTTGTTCTTGTTGGTGATAGCGATGCTAAAACTTGACCCAATCTCGAATTGAGATGGTAGCTCTCCCGTCGTTACTGACTTATGGTTCTTATCCTCCTGAGTAGAGAGTACAATGGGTAAAGGGGCAACAACAACCTCCATCTCGGAGATGGGGAGTCAACTCCTGATCCTAAAGTGATCTTAACTAAGGGGATATCCCTTTGTATTCCAGCAAACAGATCAATCATTTCTTCTCTGTCGATTGATAACATGAAGACTTGGAATTGTATTTCAAACTGGATGAAATTACAAGAAGTGATTCCTTCTACTATCAAGTTTCTATCCAGAGAGAAGATGAGTTTCCTAGCCATTTAAGTGCTTGATTCCTGAGATTAAAAGAAAGGTGATTTGAATTAGTTAATCTTGAAATTGAATTTAAATTCTGGAATTGATCGATTTTATTCAAATTTTTAAAACTCAATCATGTTAAGTTTACACTCAACCTAGTGGTTCATAGAATTGACATGGAGAACTTAAGGGTTGAACATGACTCTTTTGCTACACCAATTAACTTGGGGCAAATTGTCAAAGTTCAAACTCGAACTTAAATTCAAAATTGAATTTAAAATTTGAGGTGACAATCAAATTTGAACTTAAGGTTGAGATTATATTTTGACTCAAAGTTGGATTTGAATTTGAACTTAAGGTTGAAGTTGAATAGACCTTTCTTCAAATTTCATGACTCATCGGATTGAGTTTCACTCAATCATGTAGGTCCACAAAATTGATATGAAAGATCCGAGGATCGAGCTCGACTCTTTTCGTTTTACCAATTGACTTGGGTCGAAATGTCAAAACCTGAATTTAATTTTGGAATCAAATTTAAATTTAAATTCAAAGTTAGAATCAAACTTGAATTTGATGTAAAAGTTGAATTTATACTTAAAGTTAAATTTAAATTTAAATCTTGAGGTTAAAATTGGATTCAAATTCAAGGTTGAAATTGAATTTCAATTGAAATTGAATTTGAGTTTAAAACTAGATTTACACTCAAGGTTGGAACTGAATGGATCTTCTTCAAAATTTGGAACTCAACATATTGAATTTTGTTCAAATATGTAGGTTTACCAAATTAATTTGAAGATCTTGAGAAAGTAGGCTTGACTCTTTTCACCCAACCAAGTGATTTGGGGGTGAAATGTCAAAACCTAGATTTAACAGGAATTTTAAATTTGCATTGCATGCATTCAACAACAACAAAATGTTATAGAAGACACATGGCAATGACGATTAAAATTGATTTGAGAAATCTTGAAAAAGATTTAAGAAAAATTTGAAGATCCGGCAGAATCTCCCCTTATTTTTGAAACTCAATATGTTGAATTCGCATTCAACATAAAGGTTTACAAATTTTAGAGAAAATTCTTGAAAGTCGACCCGACTCTTTCATCCAAAGAACTGCTTGGGAGTGAAATGTTAGAGATCGACTATACCAGAAGGGTTGAAGTTTTGAACTGAATTTGAAGATGTATAATTTTATTGGAAGCTTAAAACTTTGATTTGAGATTGAATGATCTTCTGTAAATTGTGAAACTTAGCATGCAGAGACTTATTTGCATGCAAGTTTGCAACATATACAGGAAGACTTTAAAAAGCTCGGCTTGACTCTTTCGCTCTACCAATGAACTTGGAGGCAAAATGTCAAAGCTAGACTTAGAGGGAGGTTTCCTACACTCACCTCTCTTTTTACATGTCTTAATTGAGTTGTCCACACTCACCCAAGGGAGAAATGGGTGAGGGACCAATGGAAGAAAGGTAGTCAAAACTACCGATGTAATAAAATTCATAGCACTATTAAATATGGAGAGAGAGATTTTCCCCAGCGGAGTCGCCATTTTTTTATTTTGATTGAAATATATATATATATATTATGTAGTTTTGAGAAATATTTAATTTTCTTTGAGAAATACTTAATTTCTGTAATTTTAATTTTAAAATTGAACGCTTATTATGAATGATATATCACCTCGGAAGGTGAACATATCGTTCCCTAATGGGTTCAAATTTTAAAACATTGAATTTATTCTAATTATTGTAGTCAAACTCAATGAGAAACAACATATGATCCCAAAGGATCAAAATGATGTTTAGTCAAATGTTTAACTACAATGATCAAGATAGATCATTAATTTCATAATCAAAGTTACGATAATAGTATGATATATATTCTCGAGGGAAGAGGATATCATCTACTATCAATCATTTGAAGATGACGATAATTATCGTTGACTTGGTTTTTCCAAAGATAATTAATTAAAGTTTTCAAAAATTTGATTTTAAAAATCAGGTTTGGGTTTCTAAATCTCCTACGAGCGCAAGCCCTCGTAGTTAATTACATCGTAGGAAACCAAAAAATTTCTTATGAATAATTTCGGTTAAAATAGTGATATGAATTTCATTTAAGATTTCAACGTTTGATGTCAAAGGAGGTTAAGGGTTGGAAATTCAATGGGGACTGGATCAAATTTGAACACTTATATTTGGAGTCAAAGGAAGAAGGGTAGGAGGTGTTTTAAGATTCTGAATTACTTCAGAAATACCCTAACCTATCCTAAGTGTTGGGCTTGAATTTGATGGAAAGAGATTTAATGTTTAAATGATCAATTTTATTAGAAAGTGGGAATTAGATTCCCGGAGGTTGAGGTCTTAAGATTAAAAATCTACCTCAGAACCTAAGTCTAAAATGGGTACTGAAAATCAGTGACCCAGATCCTAACTAATATAATGCAAATCTGGACTTACCCCGGCCTGGATTGGGGAGCCAGCTAAACCACCTAAGCGCTTCAAAACCATGTGTCTGATCTTTTATGAAAGAGTGGTTAAGGACGTTATTTAAGATTGAGTTTAAGGAGCTGGGGTCGACATCTAGAGCAGACTCCTAAGTGACCCCTTAACTTATGTTGGGTGAAATGTCTAAACTAGAAATATAATTAAAGATTAAGACTCAATTTTTAATTTGTTACTAATGCAATGCATGCTAGTTAACTCGAATGCTTAAAAATTAAAATGAAGCAATTTTAAAATCAGGCTTAAAAAATAGATTTTATCCTAGAGATTGTACAACATCCCCTTGGACAGAATTGCACCCTCATAGGCCAGGTGGTCTGCCAAAACAGGAGGTGCCTAACAAGGAAAAGAAGTTTTGATATGTAAGCATGAAAAACTCTCGGTGATCCCGGGCTTACTTCTTAAAGGTGTTAGAGTTTCTATTTGAGCCTAAAGTTTTTAATTTTAATTAAAGTAGAAATAGTTTGACCGTACCCTCACGAGCCTCCGATCGGGTTCCAGGCTAAAACAAAGATCGACATGCAAAAGAGCCAAAAAATTACTAAAAGCATGCAATCCTAATATCGCAATCAATACAACAATCAAATCAATCAAATAATTAAATCAATTAAATTTAAAGTTCAAGCTGAAAGTCCATGTGGCCAGTGCCACTTAATTATATAACCCAAGGTCTGAAGGAAAAGTAAAGTGGCCGGGTACCACTAACTACAACCCAGATTCTACTCTTAACACCCAAGTGACTTTGAGAATTAGGATCTTCTCATTCTTCACTTCTTCATCTTCCTAGAACTCCTTGGATCATCAGGTCCGGATATCCATGTGAAAAGAAACTCTCCCTTGAAAGGGGTGTCATCTTTTCTTCTTGGATATTTTAAAAGGATCCTAACTTGATCTTCCAAATGGAGGAAGACTCTCCCCTTAGAGATGTCTTCTCCTCTTTGGAATTCAAGTTGGATATTTAATCCCATCTCAAAGCACTTAACATATTACAACTCAATTACATTTAAATTACATCAATCAAAATTAAAAATCTAGACTCGACACCTGTAGGGTTATCCTAATAATCAATAGTTAATATTTAACATCCCAAGCAATTAATATATTAAAATTTAAATGCTCAATCACAGCCACACTTGGCCACGCTCTTTTAATTTTAAAGGGGGACTTAAGCATATTTCTGAAGCACCTGTAGAAAATAACGTTAATTTTTAAATCTTAATTATTTGATTGCCCCCTTTAATTTAATTACCCTGTGCAAGCATGGCCACCTATATAAGATTGAATTAGTACAAATCATCCCTAACCTAGGGGTATATCTAACATTCAATCAATCATAACATAGAGTGTAAAAATTAAATAAACAATCACATCAATATCAATAACTTAAATCTAACAACCAACATGCAATGAAAACCATGAAAAACCCAGCACACGCAAGTAGCAGAAAAGTAAACACCGGCCTAGTATAAAACTAGAGTTGGTTGTCCTAGCAAATCATCTAAAGTGTGTGAGGTAGGCTGTGTGGTTTGGATATGTCCTAGATAGGGTACTTGATTGAAGTTGTTTAAAGTTCAAGTTGGTTGAAAGGCTTAAGGGAGATTTTAATTAAAGTTTAAGTCTTAATGGTTTAAAATTGATTTTAAAATTGATTTTAATGGTTTGTTAGATACCACCTTTGTTTCACACTGAGGCCGTGAAGTTTATTTCACCTTCCTTGGGGCTAATTTAATAGCCTCGGTGGTACCTGGTATAATTAAGTGATTTGAGTTTGATTAAGTTTAAAAGTTAATTAAATTTTAATTAAAGTTAATTGGTTGCTGATTTTTAAGATTTAATTTATTTAAGTTTGCCATTAACTGATTTGTGACGTTGTGCCACCAGGCTCGAGGAATAAAGCCTCCTTAGGACACGTAGCCCCGCAGTTCGGAGTAGTCCAGCCTATAAATCAGATTAATGTATTTCAATTAAAATTTTTAAATTTAATTAAATAGTCATTAATCAATTAGAATTAAGTTTTATACTCCTTTAAATCCATTCGTAGCGTTGTGCCACCAGGCTCGAGGAATAAAGCCTCCTTAGGACACGTAGCCATAGCCCATAATAGTCCAACCTAAAAACTTTATTTTAGGAGTGGTTGTTATGTATTAAGGGGTTGGTTGAGTATTTTAAACAGTGATTTAACATTTTCTAGAATTTGAAATTAATTATTAAAATTTGGAATTTTTTGATTATTTTATTCATTTAATTAAGGGGTCAAAAATTAATATTTTGATTAAAAGTGATTTCTGGAAAGTTAATATTTTATTAAAATGCTAGACCTTAATATAATCAGTTAGACTGTAAGTATGCTGAAATTAGATTTTTTTATATTTTATTATGAAGGTTTGAAGTTTTGACTTGATTTTGAACTAGGTTTTATCAAAAGTTGACTTTTTCAAATTCAATTGATTTCTAGAAATATGATATTTTTGATAAATATTAGACCTTAAGGTGAGTTGAATGCCTTTGAGTTTGCTCAATTTAGAGTTCATTTGAATTAGTTATAAATTTTTTAAGTTTGTTGAATTAATTGAATTATTTAATTTATTTAATTAGAAGGGTTTTGATGATTTGAGCCCAAATGATCTCCAAACTTCTTGAAATCATCTCCAAAGACCAGGAATGGCCTAAGGAGAGATTATCAAGTGTTTGAGAGATTTTTGGAATTTTTAATTATTTTTAATTAAAATAATATTGAATTTCACTTAAAATTAAATTAAGATCAAATTTGATGTCCAGTAAAGGAGCTTTTATTTTTTATTGATTAAGGGTTCAATTATGGTCAGTTAGAGGTATTATTTATGATTTTTGGGTTTAAATTTGATTTATTACATTTTTTTGAAGTTTTGAAGGTTTAATTAAGGGTTAATCTTGACTTGTTTAATTTTCTGACCTAAAGGACTCCAAATTGGGTGAAATTTGAACCTAAGGGATTAAATATCACTAAGTTTAATATTCTTCGAGTTTCACCCCTATTGGGTGTGTGCATAAGTTTCTAGGAATTTTCTAAGTTATATAGCCCTTATCCTTAATTATTTTTCCTAGGTGATACTAGGTTGAATGGGCTTGAATCAAGGTCACTAACCATTAGAATACACCTAAACAATCATACCACAGCAAGATTAAAGTTTAAATCTACATACATAGGGTGAAATGAATTTTCCATTATTTGGGTTAAATTTTGACCCACATGATAGAAAATTCTGTATAGCTCAATCATTTGCTCAATTAGGGCAGGCAAAATCACAAAACATAGAAAATACCTTATGATTGCCTCTTGCCAAAATTGAACTCAAATGGCTGACAAAAAAAAGGTATAAATGAATAATGATTAAATTTAATATTAATGAAATAACTTCTGGTAGGTACATCAAAACCTAATGAAATTATTTTTAAATGATAGAGCTCTTCACCCCGAATCCATAGAGGTATTACATGCAAAAATTGGATTAAAAATGAATTTTCTATGGATTTTTGAAGTTTTTTAAGCATTTAAATAATTTTTTTATCCAATTATGTCAAATCAGGCTGGCGGCGCCGCCCAACCAATCATTGGCAATGGTTGGCTGGACGGCGACGCGGCGTCGCGGTTCGAACACGTGGTGTACCCTCGACAATCTACTAAAACACATCAGCATTGACGACAGCCGTCTAATCTGATCAGATTAGATCTGATCCAAGCGACTACAATAAGCCATGTCACTCACACGATTTGGCCAAGAGACCCGCGTTCGATCCTTAGGGCAGCTGTGCGGTCCAGATTCGATATGGATCGTCCAATTTTTGATCGGACGGCCCAGATCTTCAAAATTTTCACAGTTTGTTTTGAATAGAAAAATTTAAATGCTCAAATCTCCCAAATTACTCAACCAAAATTTATGAAATTTGAAACATAGATTATGGTAACATAATCTTCCAATAACTAGAGTTTGAGGGCTCCATGCAATGCAGATTTGCTATAGTTTCAAACTTAATTTTAAATTTAAAATTGGAATAACTCATAATTTAGCCGTTGGATTTTTGAGAATTTTGGCTCCTTTTGCTCCTGGAGAAGTCCCCTACAACTTTGATGAAGAGCTCAGGACCTGGTTATGGCTGGATCTTGAGTTAACTTGAAAACCCCTCTTTCTCTCTCTATCTCCCTCTCTCTTCACTAAAGGGGCTTTGGAGGCTTGATTTGATGGGGAGATAGTTGGGAGAGATATAGGAATTATTGGAGAAGCTCTCAAAGAAGCCTTGAAGGCTGGAGGAGTTCTGGAGGAGAAAATTTTATGTGAGAGAGTGCTAGATGGAGAAAGGAGCTTGATTTCCACCTTTTGCCCTATTCAAGTCCCTCCAGCTTGAATGGATGGCCAAGATCTGCTGGATGGACTCTCAGATGAATGCCAAGTGGCCTAGAGTTTATTAGCAATAGGGGAATAAAGGACAAGGGGGGTACATCCTAAGTGGAAAGCTCTCTTGGTCCCCACATGGGCATGAAATGATTAAGAGCCATTAGATCTAGATCTAAGGGTTGAGGGCTGGCTTGGGAAGTCTCTAAAAGAGATTAAAGCTGCTGAAATGGATTAAAGGAGAATGGATTAGGTTTAAATGGTGTTTTGACTATGTTTGATCACTTAAAGCACATTAGAATGATTTGTTGACTTTGTTGACCAGTAAACATGTCAAGGTGGCTGAGATGGCAGACAAAGGGACTTAGGGAGCTGGTTGGGTTGATTTGAAAGGGATTTGATGACTTAAAGTTAGAATTTGAGTGTTTGAAGAGAGATTTGACCAAGTGGGTTGTATTTGACCAAGTCAAACAAAGAATGATTTGACTTGGGATGAGGTTGGAATTTATTTGAAATATTTTTTGAGATGATTTTGAGAGTTTAAGTGATTTGATGAGATTTGAATATGTTGATTTGATTGAATGTGTTGAATTGAGTCATATGGGTCAAATTTGACTAATCATAGCTCAGTTGACTTGGTCAACTCTTGACTGGTCAAAAGGTCCAATCCAGCACAAATTACTAAGACAATTGATTAGAGGAGTTTAAAAGGATTAGAGGTTGATCTTGGGCTTGATTGGGTTTAAATGGCTTAAGGGTTTAAATTGGTCAACCTGAGTTGACCTGGTCAACCAGGTTAACCCAGGGCCAGGGACTAGACTGAATCAATTTGAAATGATATTTGAAAACTGTTGGAGGTGGTTCCAAGCAATTTGGAGGTCATTTGGTTTGAAAAGTGCATTTGGACCACAAATGGGTATTTTGGTCATTTTGACCCCTGGTCAACTGGGGGTGAAAGTGAGTCCAACAAAATGTAGTTTAATGTTTAATGAGTCAAGATTAAGGGTCTGGAGGTGATTGGAGGCTTTGGAGAAAACTCCAAGGTCAAAATCCACTGGGTGCAAGGTCCAATGGCATAGACTATAAACATTTGAAGGTTTTATAGCCTTTGGAAATTAATCAAATTTCTGAGATTAGAGACCTCAGAATGAGCTCAAATTTGGAGGGTTGCCTCTAGAGACATATCACATCAGTATGCGACTGACAGATCCTGAATCAGAGGTCATTTGACTAGGTTTTGAAATATTCAAATATTCAATGGAAAAGGCTTTCAAGACTGGGTCTTTAAGCCTTGAAGTTTGATTTAAAAGTCTGGATTGAAAGTGCGAATAGGTTGTTAGACCTATTGTTCACGTCCCTAGGCTAACCAAGAGGGGGGTGAATTGGTCCTTTTAAAAATTACTCTTGGAATTTTAGAAAAAATTTAAGTAAATCGTACAGTACGATTTGAATTCATATAGTACGAACAGAGTTAAGTTTTTTACTTTCTCCAAATCACAGAATTTCAACCACATAAACAAAATAAAATGCAGAATAAGAAAAGTGCAGAAAATTAAACAGTAAGAATAGAAAACATCAGAATTTATAGTGGTTCGATCAAACACGACCTACATCTACTCGCTAGAGACTCCTTATCTAGGTATTGCACTAAACTCAAGTGACTCTCCTTTTGCCCCCACAGCAAGGCGGAGAAGCCTTTATAAACTCTCTTCCACCAACCCGGTGTGGCAGAGAACCATCATCCTTTTTCACCCTCCTGGTGAAGGCAGAGAACCAAACGTCCTTTTTCACCCTCCAAGTGACGGCAGAGAACCAAATGACCTTTTTCACCCTCTAAGTGACAGCAGAGAACCAAACATCCTTTTTCACCCTCCAAGTGATGGTAGAGAACCAGACTCCTCTCTAAAAAAACTCTTACAAAAGTCTCTAAGGAAATTAGGAAGTTGCTTGAAGAAAAAGTAAAGAAATCCTCACAATTGGATAACCTTGTGAATCCTTTTACAATTCTCCCTTCAAAGATTTCTCAACTCTCACTCCCAAACACTCTCCCAATCACTCTCCCTTTCACTCTCCAAAAGAATTTCATAGAAGGATTATTCTACAAGTCAATTTAAAGATCCTTATATACTAAAGGCAAGAAAAACCGTCCAAAAGCTGAATCTTTCAAGTTTCACGCGTCTCGATCGTTCCGTACGATCGATCTTCGTACTGTATGAATAGTTCAAATCATTGAACAATTCGTCTCGTACGATTCCACACGAATCTAAAACAGAGTCATTCATACCACTAAATCTTCTGTATGAATTATATTTCGTACTATACGAATAGTTCAAAAATGAATGATTCGTCCTGTATGAACTAGTACGAACCCAATTCAGTGCCCTTCGTACAATTAAATATAGTGTACGAAATAAATTTCGTACTGTATGAATAGTTCAAAAAATGAACGATTTGTCCCGTACGAACCAGTACGAACCCAAATCAGTGCCCTTCATATAATAAAATATAGTGTACGAAATAAATTTTGTATTGTATGAATAGTTCAAAAAATGAACGATTCGTCCCGTACGAACCAGTACGAACCTAAAACAGAGCAGTTCGTACAGCAAAAACTCTTGTACGAATTATAACTCGTACTTTTCGAATGTAACTTAGAAAAATTTCTTGGTATATGGGTTTGATATGGAGGACATATGCTACAGATCGTCACGTACGATATGAAATTGTACTGTACGATCAGTTTAAAAAATAAAGTTTTATACTCCCCCATTGTGTGTGTGTGCACAGTTATCCAACTTACAATCACACTCTCTCAAACTAAAGAAAAAATAAAAATACAAACTTCATTTATAGTGAACAAATGAACTTGAAGTCTTCAGCAATCTGGAGTGTGAATTTCCTGAAAAATATTTTAGTACACACAACAACAAAACTCAAATATTTGTTAAGGAGAAGAATAAAACAAACAATAAGCTTTTGTAATCATCAAAAATACCTTGTATTAGAATTCACTTGAATGAACAGATTTACCCAAATCATAACAATCTCCCCCTTTTTGATGATGGCAAAACAATTATTATTTGAATGAACACTTTAAGTCATATTTCTCCTATGCTTCCACTAAAAGTATATTCCCCCTAAGTAAATGAACTCCAACGCTCCCTCTAAAGCCTAAGCTCCCCCTAAAGAAATGACCTATCCTAAACAAGGGATAAAAGAGGAACCTACTGAATAAGCGAAGGAAAGGGTAAGAAGAATAAGAAGAACATGCAACACAAGCATTACAAACACTACACACTACACACAAGCAAAGTATATTCTTACATACACAAGCAACTAAAAACTTATCAAGCAAACAAAGTCAAACAATAAAACTCTCCACCTTTTAACAACAATAAAAAGGGACGCTCAAATTAGTTGAGAAGTAGAATAATGTTAAATGAAATTTAACTATAATATTCAATTCAAATGCAAAAAGTAAAGACTCAAAAGTACTAGATTGCATATTATAAGAAGGAGAAGAAAAGTTGATCTAAAGTAGTAATGTATTAAACAAATTAGTAGCCTCAACTTTTGCACAAAAGATGAAATAATATTACCAACTTTCTAAGTCAAAGATGACAATAATTGATTTGTTAACTTGGAGAAAAATACTAAAGGAAAGAACAATTGGCGACATTGCGCATCTTTTCAAAATGTAGGCTAATTTTGTGCCTTTTGCTACATTTGGCGACATTGCGCATCTTTATTGAATGACACACTTTGTGTGTCTTTTTAAATTTGGCGACATTGCGCATCTTTTATTGTATGGCACATTTTGTGTATCTTTTCACGCTTTGCTTTGAATATAAGATTCTTTCCAACAATACTATCTCTGGGTCATAAATACAATAATGAACACATTGATATAGAATGTAAGAGTAATATTAAGACATCAAATATACATCAATTTTGACTAAATAATACATATCTAAATAAGATAAAGTAAGATCTTCTAATCCACACCAAATCATAACAAAATCTAGATATTTTTGAGAATTTAATATTATGCATAGAATTTTCTATTGTAATATAATCTCAATTAATATTTTAAAACTTTAATCAACTACAGTCGAGTGTTTTAAGATTAGAACTTTTCAAGTCAATAACACAAAATGATATGCACAGAAACACTTAAACATTTTATTTCTAATGATTTCTAAAACATAGACCATAGCAAGCTTTACATTGTAGCACACATCATATGATAAGATTGCTAACATTCTCAATACAAAAAACATAAAAATAAACATAAATAGGTCAAATCATAAAATAGCCTAACAACAGAAAAGAGAATCACAAATACATCCAAGCCAAGCCAAAATAAAACATGCTAGAAATCTGAAGGACCCTAACCTGGAAGAGGTGGTGGAGCGTCGAATAGTGCAAAACAGCTATTAAGTGTGGCAATATTCGTAGTCACTTACTCGAATTGCTCCCTTATCCAAACCCTATCTTCACTGTACAGATCATCCTGCTGCTTTAGGTGCACCTCCACATGATCAAATCTTTGATCCATTCTATTAAATCATTGGACCATATCTTGGTAGAAGTCTTGGTTGGGTCCAGGTCCAAGTGCAGGTGCAGGAGCAGGAGCAGGTTCATCATCAGAACTAATCACATGTTCATCTCTCCCAAAAAGTGCTCTAAAAGAGGCATCAGTGAAATAGAGTGGGAGTTCTGAAGGTCCATCATGATGGACTACGTTGTACTTTTTCTCAAGAATAAAACAGATTATATGACCTAGGGCAATATTCTTCTTCCTCTTTACACTGGGTTGGCCAATATCAGAAAGGTAAAAGATGTAGTCCAGAAGCAGTTGGGCTTCATCAATTGGTTGACCAGTCATGACCAAGTAAGTGACACAAGAGAGAAGATGGTCATGTTTACTCTATCTCTGGCCTTAGGAATGATAGAGCTCCTGAGAATATGTTGAATTATATGGGCATTTTAGTTTAAGGTGTCGACTCGAGGAACATGAGTTGGTTGTCTTACACCTCTAATGACCTGATTGACTTTCATCCCGTCATAATCAGATCGAGCTATTAAAGTATTTGCCCGACTGCCCATGGTTCTTAAATGAAAGTACTCTCCTAGATCCTCCTTTGTAATCTCTACTCTCTGTTTCAGAATATATGATGAAATCCTAGTATGATCATGATTAAAAGTTATGTTGGCTAAAAAAATATGAAAGAGATCTTTATTATATGAGTAGATTAGAGTGAGAAGGAAGGAGAAATGGGTAGTATCAAAGAGAGGCATTACTGCAAAATCGAGATTTTCCTGCAGTAAAATGCGGGAGGGAGTGATTTTGGATGCGGCATACCTACAGTATGCCTCTTCATTTTGCCCACTTAAAAATTGTCATCCTAGTCCCTCCTAGAAGAAGCCCCTCAAGATTGATGCACTCTTTTTCCACTTCCAGACATCTCTATTCTATGCTCTAAAGGGTTTGAAGTGAGGATGGAATGAAAGAAAATGACCCTTCTTTTTATAGAAAATCAGATCAATCATACTGTACGAAATCATGTCGTACAAGACAAAATTTATTTCATCCGGGACGAATCAAATTTTGTCCGGGACGAACCAAAGCAGTCAAACTGAAATAGTTTTTCGTAAACTGCTCATCCCGAGGTGTCCTTTCATATAGGCTTTTTGACTTCCCGATTGTACAGACGATGACGTGTTCGTCCGGGACGATCAGAAAATTTAAGATCGTTCAGGCGACGGTTAGGGTCGTCTTCATGCGAAACGATACTTAGATCGTACAGGCGAATAATGTATTCGTATATAGGATCAACAATAATAACTGACATTAACCGTGATTCCTCACTCATTCGTACAGACGAAGTTCATGTAATCATACAGTATGATGAAGTCATCGTACAATACGAATAAACAAAATAAGATACACTTTCGTCTCTCCAATCTTATAGGTTTCCAACACTCAATTAAAGAACAATTTTTAAAAAAATTTTTTTTTTTAAATGACAACATAAAGGATAATAATAAAACATAAAACACTAGAAAACAAAACACTTGTAATGAACATACCAATAAACACATATAAACACACATTTATAGAATTTTCAATCAAGCATTTAGATCAATTACACCTAGCCTTATCCTTAACATGCTAAAAGTGTCAAAAGCTAAGGGTTTTGTAAAAATATCTGCAAGCTGATCTTTAGTAGCGACATGATGTAGTTCAATTTCCCTTTTCACTACATGATCTCTTATAAAATGATGCCTTATATCAATATGCTTAGTTCTAGAATGTTGAATAGAATTCTTTGAAATACAAATGGCACTAGTGTTATCACAAAAGATTGGAATGGTGCCAATTAAAAATCCTAAGTCACTCAATTGTTGTTTCAACCAAAGCACTTGTTCTACACAACTCCCTAAGGCAATATATACTGCTTTAGCTGTAGAAAGTGCTACTGAATTTTATTTTCTACTGGACCAAGATACTAAAGATTTTACCAATGAATTGACATGTCCCAGAAGTACTTTTCCTATCCACCCTACAGCCATCAAAGTCAGAATCTTAGTATCCAATAATATCAAAAGAAGAACTATTCTTAGGATACCAAATCCCTAAATTTTGAGTTCCAAGAAGATATCTTAAAATCCTTTTTATTGCTGTCAAATGTGATTCCTTTGGATCAGCTTGAAATCTAACACATAAGCAAACACTAAACATAATGTCAGGTCTGCTAGCAGTTAAATAAAGAAAAGATCCAATTATTCCTCTAAACATCTTTTGATCAACAGATTTTTCCTTAGGATCCTTATCTAATAGTACTGAGGAACACATGGGTATAGTTACTGGTTTAGCATTATCCATTTCATACTTTTTGAGAATATTCTTAACATACTTAGATTGACAAAGAAAAGTTCCTTCCTCATTTTGCTTTAGGCTAAAATCAAGAAAATAACTCAAATCACCCATCAAACTCATCTCAAATTCACTACTCATTGTCTTAGAAAATTCATCACATAGAGATTTATCAGTTGATCCAAAAATGATGTCATCCACATATATTTGCACAATGAGTATTTCATTTTCAATTATTTTCAAAAATAGAGTGGTGTCCACACTTCCTTTAACAAATGATCCTTTTAATAAGAAAGTGCTTAACCTCTCATACCACGCTCTAGGTGCCTGTTTTAGTCCATATAATGCCTTTTCCAATTTAAAAATATGATTAGGGAATTTAGAATTTTTAAAACCTGGAGGTTGCTCAACATAAATATTCTCTTCTATCACCCCATTCAAAAAGGCACTCTTAACATCTATTTGGTACAATTTAAAATCTTTAAAATAGGCAAAGGCTAACAAAACTCTAATTGCTTCAAGTCTTGCTACAGGCGCAAATGTCTCCTCAAAATCAATTCCTTTAATTTGATTATACCCCTTAGCTACCAATCTAGCCTTATTTGTCACAACAACTCCTGAATCATTCATTTTGTTTTTGAACACCTACTTAGTTCCAACTACACTTTGATCTATTGGCCTTTCAATTAGCTCCCAAACATTATTTCTTTTGAATTGATTTAACTCTTCTTGCATGGCCAAAATCCAAAATTCATCCAAAAGTGCTTGTTCTATATTAGTGGGTTCAATCATTGAAATAAAAGCTGAATGATTTACCTCTTTTCTCAAACCATGCCTAGTCCTAACTCCTTCACTTGGTTCTCCTAAAATCAATTCTTTAAGATGACTTCTAACAAATTTTCATTCTCTAGGCAATTGGTTTTCTTCTTCCTTTTCAACCCTTTCTTCAACTTTTTGATCTTCAAGTTTTTGGGTTTCTACCTCAACCTCATCTTCATCCAATTTAGACTCTTTATTATCATAAGATTCTTCAAAAATAATATGTGTGGTCTCCTCAACTACCAATGTTCTCTTATTAAAAACTCTATAGGATTTTCCAACACTTGAATAACCTAGAAAGATTCTTTCATCAGATTTTGGATCAAATTTTCCTAAGAGAGTTTTATCATTATTATGAATGAACACTTTACATCTAAAAATATGTAGATGTGAGGGGTTGGGACTCCTACCATTAAGAAGTTCATAGGATATCTTATTTAATTTAGATCTTATGTACACCCTATTCAACACATAGCACGCTGTGCTAACTGCTTTAGCCCAAAAATATTTAGGAAGTGAATACTCTACCAACATGGCCCTAGCAGTTTCAACTAATGTCCTGTTCTTTCTTTCTACAACTCCATTCTGTTGAGGTGTTCTAGAAGCTGAGAAGTTGTGTTCAATCCCATGAGATTTGCAAACATTTTTAAACATTTCATTTTCAAATTCTCCCCCATGATCACTTTGGATAGTAACTATTTCAAAACCTAGTTTCCTCTGAATCCAAGTGGCAAAATCTTTAAACTCTTCAAATGATTCACTCTTATGATTCAAAAATCTAATCCAGGTGAATCTAGAATAGTCATTAACAATAACATACCCAAATCTTTTTCCTCCTAGACTTAAGGTACTAACAGGTCCAAATAAATCCATGTGAAGAATTTCTAAGGGCTTACTAGTCTAAATTTCCTTGATTAAATTGAAAGAGGATCTCACTTATTTTTCTAATTGACATGCATCACACAAGTGATCTTTAGTGAAGTCTAATTTCGGTACACCTCTAACTAGTTTCTTTTGAGTGATTTTTCTTAGATTTCTCATACTAGCATGACAAAGCCTTCTATGCCATAACCATGATTCATTAGATACAATTTTCAAACACAGAGTAGTAGAAGGTGTAATAGAATTCAAATCTTGCATGTAAATATTATTAACTCTATCACCATTCAAAATAACAGTTCCATTTAGACTAATAACACAACTAGTAGAAAAATCTTTATATGATATCCCTTATCACATAATTGACTTATACTCAACAGATTGTGTTTCAAACCTTCAACCAACAGCACATTTTCAATCACAAAGTTTTTAGAGTTTCCAATTATGTTACAACTCAGGCTCTTGAGTATATGATTTTGATGATGATAAAATTATTGAGTGCCTCTTTGTTTCTCCTAATATTTATTATGTATACATGTTTGTGTGTTGACTAACATTTCAGGTACAACAGGCACCGGTCTTTGAAGATTCAGGGCTCAAGACTGGGTAAAATAGGTTATGTTGAAAGAGAATGTAATTTTCATTTATTTATTTTAACTTCTTGAGTCAAGTCCTGTAAAGGTGCATGATAGCCTGGTGACCGTGCACACACACACACAAGGGGAAAAATTTAATATTAAATATTTTAATTTTTCTGTACATCATACTGTACAATCTAGTGTTACAGAAATTAATTAAAATATTTTATTTTTCTAAAAAAAATTCTTTTAAAATATAACTGATCATACAGTACGAACACCACATCGTACTGGACGATCTGGTATAATTAGAAACCCCGTTGATAATTAAATTAGGCAAAATTTTAAATTTGAAATGTGTTCTATTCGTACTATACGATCTTAATCGTACTGTACGATGTTTAAAACATTGCCTAATTTAATCATGTGAGTATTCAATCAAATCTGTGTAATTTTGATATTTGGATCGTATTGTATGAATTGGATTGTACTGTACGATGATCAGAGACGATTTTGGTCATCCTAGGATTCGTCCTGGATGAAACTGCACTTCGAATGAACTAATCGTACTGTACGATTCTGTGATGGTACAGTACTAACAGGTCAAATTCTGCACATCGTACTGGACGATCCTGAGATCGTACTATACGATCTTTGACGGCTGAATTGGATTTGTAGGGTTTTTGAAGCCCTCTATTTAAGCTCTCTCATATAACTTTATAGGAGTCTTTTTGGGCATTCATTGAGTTGTTTTCTTCTAAATAAAGCTTGAAGAGAGAGCTTTGGGCTAGGGAGAGAAAGGGTGGAGTTTGTAAGAGAGGGAGAAGATCCTTGTGGGCTTCAAGGGTGTGTGAGAGGGGGTTTTCACACAGTGGCTCCGGCGAACTTGCACCTGAGTTTCTCCAAGAGTCAAGGTTTGTCTTGAGGGAAGCTTTGGGAAGAAAAAGACCTCTTTGGTGTCAAAAGACCCGGCTACTCCGACGCACCGGGGAAGGTGAAAGTGATTCCAGGTCCTCTGCCTCACCAGGAGGGTGAAAAGGAGTTCAGGTCCTCTGCCTCACCAGGAGGGTGAAAAGAAGTCAAGGTTCTCTGCCTGTGAAAGAAGTTCGGTCCTCTGCCGCACTGAGTTGGTGGAAGAGAGTTTGTAATGGCTTCTCCGCCTAGCTGTGAGTGCTAAAGGAGAGACACTATAGTGATAGTGCAATACCCGGAGAGGAGGACTCCGGGGAGTGGACGTAGGTTATGGTTTGACCGAACCACTATAAATCTGGTCTGTTCATTCTAATTTTTACTTCCGCACTTTATTTTCATGCATCTTATTTTCTATTATAACTACATGGTGAAAATCTGAGAATATTATTTCATTATGATAATTAGAGAATAATCACCATCTTTATATAACAAATCATCAGCTTCTGTATTTGACTAGTTAAGTTATTATTATAAGAAATCTAAAAAATTAATAAATATTAGAACTCTTGGCGCATCTCGATCTTTCAAGTGATATCAAAGCGTATACTTGACTTTCAAATTATACCTGTACCTACCACTCTCTTGGTAGTATTATCTGTAAGTGTAACCTTGCCTCCATTCCTGACTTTCAGGATTATAAATTGATTCGTATCTATAGTCATATGCTTTGAGCATCCGCTGTCAGGTACCAAATACTCTCACGAGGTCTTGTGTGAGAGCGTTCCTATAAAATGATCAAACATTAGTCTTGGGAACCCAAAAAAGTTTTGGTTCTCCTCTTAACAATTTTAAATCAGATGCATGTATGATATGCTATGATTTAAGCACCTTAGATCTCCACACTAAATGTGTTCTATATCTAAGTATACATGTGTGGGAAATATGTCCTAAACTACCACAAGAAAAGCACTTTATCCCTGAAAAAGGATTCACCAATCTATTCTTCCTGAAAATTTTCTTCTTAGACTTTGAACCAGTGGTCTTGTAGTAGGATTCATGAAAATCTTCAAGTTTAGGTGGATTTCTATTTTCTTTAAGTACTTTTAATTAAACTTTAAGATAAGCATTAGCACTTTCTAGAATCGAATTATCAATCTTCAAATCATGCTCTCAAGTATCTGATTCATCCATATAAGTTTTAAAATTATTTTTAAGTTCAGTGTGAGATGATTTTAAAAGAGTATGTTGTTTGTTTAAATCATCAAACTCATCCAACAAGGTCATGTGGTTGCTATCAATTAATGCATGATCTTTCCTAAGGATCTCATATTCTTTTTGCAGCTCTAAATAATCCAAATTTAATTTAGCATGCAATTTTTTTAGTTTCCTATATACTGTATATATGCGTTCAGAAACTTCAAACAATTCTTCATAACTTAAGTCACATACCTCTTCTTGATCTGATTGATCAAGATTGTCAGCCATTAAGCACAAATTTATGACTTTCTCTTCTGGTGCAGTTTCTGAGGAATCTGAAGCTGAGTCCTCCCAAATACTTGTTGAAGTCTCTTTTTACCCCTTCTTTCCTTTGGTTTTTCCTCGGCCTTCTCCTTGCTAGGATTTTCTTTGAGATTGGGGCAATCTGTCTTTATGTATCCTGGCTTCCTGCACTCATAGCAAATAACTTCATTAGAAGCCTTAACATTCTTATGGAACTTACCTTTGTTCTACTGTTGGCGTCTTCTCTGCTTCTTTTTTAGGATCTAAACTGTCTTGTCATCAAGGCAATATCCTCTTCATCCTCAGGTAGTGACCGATCACTTTCTGAATTGTCCACCTTCAAAGCTATGTTCTTCTCCTTTCGCTTCTCACCTGCATCAATCTGTCTTTGAGTCACAGATTGCTCGTAAGCAATTAGTGATCCAAGAAGATTGTCAACAGAATAAACATTTAAATCTTTAGATTCTGTTATTGCAGTTATTTTTGCATCATATGAGGTAGGTAAGCAACGAAGTATCTTGTTAACTTTTTATGCATTAGTTAACTCCCTACCTAAAGCATGAAATGAAGTGGCTATGTGAGTAAAACGTGTGTACATATCTGAGATTGATTCATTCAGTTTCATGTGAAATAGTTCATAGTCGTGCAAGAGAATGTTCAACATAGTTTGCTTCACTTCATTTGTACCTTCATAAGTAATGCAAAGTCTATCCCAAATTTCTTTTCCTAATTTACAAGGAGAAACACGCATGTAGTCTTCTGATTTTAAAGTACAAAAGAAACTATTCAAACACTTAGCATTTAATTGAGCTAACTCACGTTCTTCTACAGTCCATTCAGCAAAAGGTGTTTGAACTCTAATTCCTTCTACAATTCTAGTGGGTTCGGTATAACCTTCCTGTACTAACATCCACATGCGATAATTAAGAGATTGTAGAAATGTAGACATGCGAGTTTTCCAAAAATCAAACGTGATATTGTCAAACAAAGGTAGTCTAGAGATCGAGTAACCTTCTAAAGTATTTCTATTTCTAAAATTAGCCATGATTGAATTTCAAAAATTATTTTAAATAGTGATTTTTCAAATTGGCTCTGATACCACTTGAAAGTGCGAATAGGTTATTAGACCTATTACTCACGTTCCTAGGCTAACCAAGAGGGGGGGTGAATTGGTCCTTTTAAAAATTACTCTTGGAATTTTGGAAAAAATTTAAGTAAATCGTACAATACGATTTGAATTTATACAGTACGAACGGAGTTAATTTTTTACTTTCTCCAAATCACAGAATTTCAACCACAGAAACAAAATAAACTGTAGAATAAGAAAAGTGCAGAAAAGTAAACAGTAAGAACAAAAAATACCAGAATTTATAGTGGTTCGGTCAAACACGACCTACATCCACTCCCTAGAGACTCCTTCTCTAGGTATTGCACTAAACTCAAGTGACTCTCCGTTTGCCCCCACAGTAAGGCGGAGAAGCCTTTAAAAACTCTCTTCCACCAACCCGGTGCGGCAGAGAACCGTCATCCTTTTTCACCCTCCAAGTGACGGTAGAGAACCAAACGTCCTTTTTCACCCTCCAAGTGACGATAGAGAACCAAACATCCTTTTTCACCCTCTAAGTGACGGCAGCGAACCAGACTCCTCTCGAATAAAACTCTTGCAAAAATCTCCAAGAAAATTAGGAAGATGCTTGAAGAAAAAGTAAAGAAATCCTCACAATTGGATAATCTTGTGAATCCCTTCACAATTCTCTCTTCAAAGATTTCTCAACTCTCACTCCCAAACACTCTCCCAATCACTCTCCCTTTCACTCTCCAAAAGAATTTTTGCAGAAGGTTTATTCTACAAGTCAATTTAAAGATCCTTATATACTAAAGGTAAGAAAAACTGTCCAAAAACTAAATCTTTCAAGTTTCACGCGTCCTGATCGTCCCGTATGATCGATCTTCGTACTGTACGAATAGTTCAAATCATTGAACAATTCATCTCGTATGATTCCATACGAACCTAAAATAGAGTCATTCGTACCACCAAATCTTCTGTACGAATTATATTTCGTACTGTACGAATAGTTCAAAAATGAACGATTCGTCCTATACGAACTAGTACGAACCCAATTCAGTGCCCTTTGTACAACAAAATATAGTGTACGAAATAAATTTTGTACTGTACGAATAGTTCAAAAAATGAACGATTCATCCCGTACGAACCAGTACAAACCCAATTCAGTGCCCTTTATACAACAAAATATAGTGTACGAAATAAATTTTGTACTATACGAATAGTTCAAAAAATGAATGATTCGTCCCGAACGAACCAGTACGAACCTAAAACAGAGCAGTTCGTACAACAAAAACTCTTATACGAATTGTAACTCGTACTGTACGAACGTAACTTAGAAATATTTCTTGGTATATGGGTTCGATATGGAGGACCTATACTACAGATCGTCCCGTATGATATGAAATCGTACTGTACGATCAGTTTAAAAAATTAAGTTTTCTCCTCCCCCATTGTGTGTGTGTGTGCACAGTTATCCAACTTACAATCACACTCTCTCAGACTCAAGAAAAAATAAAAAAATAGAATTCATTTACAGTGAACAAATGAACTTGAAGTCTTTAGTAATTTAGAGTGTGAATTTTCTGAAAAATATTTTAGTACACATAACAACAAAACTCAAATATTTGTTAAGGAGAAGAATAAAATAAACAATAAGCTTTTGTAATCATCAAAAATACCTTGTATTAGAATTCACTTGAATGAACAGATTTACCCAAATCATAACATGGATTTGAACTGGATTTTTTATTTGAATATTTGGATTTGAATTAAGTATAGATTGAATTGAAATCTGGATTGATCTAGAGGAATCTAAGGGTTTAAAGTAGATCCTAGGATCTAGATCAGCTGAAAGGAATCCTAGGGTTTAGAGTAGATCCTAGGGACTGAAGTCTAGGAAGATCATAGAGTCTAGAAGTCCTAGGGTCTGGGGTCTAGACTAATCCTAAGATCTAGAAATCCTGGGATCTAGAGGAATCTTAGGATCGAGAAATCCTAAGGTCTAGGATCTAGAGGAATCTTAGGATCTAGAAATCCTAAGTTCTAGGATAGGTCCTAAAGTCCTAGATAAGTCTGGAGATTGAATCTAGATTGAACTAAGATCTAGATTAATCAGAGGCTGAAATTATGTTGAGCTCTGGACTGATATAAGATCTTAAATTAATCCTAAGGTCTAGAGTAGGTGCTAGAGCCTAAGAAGATGATATGATCTAGAGTCTGGCAGAATCTTAGGGTCTAAAGTAGATCCTAGGGTCTGGAGTCTAGGAAGATCCTATAATTTAGATTAACCTGGAGTTTGATTGAATTGAGTTTGAAATTAATATGGGATTAATATTGATATGAATTTGGATTGATATTAAAGTCTGAATTAATATAAGATCTGATTGATCCTAGGGTCAAGATTAATCCTAAGGATTGGAAAGATCCTAAGGTCTGGATTGGTCCCACTGACCTCATACAAAAATGAGGTCAACACCCCTTAAGCTCCAACCAATTAAATTAACTTTTTTTTAAATAATAACTTTACATTAATAAACTTATTACAAATTACTAAAGGAAGCACAATTATCACATTCCTTCTTTAACAAGTTAAAGAAAGAAAAAGGAATGGAATTAGAAATAAAAGTGTCCCAAACAAAAGAACTACATAAAGCAAATTTAGCATATAAATAGGCCACTTTTTGCCTCTCAAGATGCATGATGAAATACTACATTATTGAAATCATTAAGAAAGAATAGCTCTTTATTCCAAAAACAATCTTGCTGTCATATTGATGTCCTCATTGAGTTTTGAAGCATGTTGATGATGTTAATGTTATCTCCTTCAATCACTACACTTTTGCATTGAAGCATCCAATCCTGGAGATGTTCTCTAATCAACTTCATGGCCTCCAATTCCAATTAGGATATATCTCAATAATATAAATATTTTCCATATGCCAAAATAAATCTTCCTTTTTGATCTCTGATAACTCCTCCCACTCCTGCATTATTTGATTCCATAATAAATGCATCGATATTAATTTTAATCAAATCTAGTGGTGGGGATGCCAAAATTTTTGAAACTCCAATAGGAGATTAGTATCCTAGTCAACTAGAATCGGATCATGAATTGGGTGCAAATCTGTTGAAATAATATTTGTAGCAAAAAAATAAAAAATAAAAAAATATATTAGTAGCAGAAATTGCAATTGAAGGCATAGGAACTCCCTGCTCAACATCATTTCGCAATTTCCAAGAGAAGAAGATAGCTGTACAGTATAATCTAACAGTATTTTGATCGAACTTCAAAATTCTTTTCAACTCCATTATGCATTTATTAAAAGAATGAAAAACCAAAACTTGACACCACCATTCTCTAAGCTTGATAAGAATATCTACTAAGTATTTACATGTAACAGCAATATGCTCATAATTCTCTACTTCATGGCAACCTCTATCACGTATTTATTTGTAAGAGCTTCCTATATTTAAGATACTCATTAGTAGGAAGAGCATTCTAACTGATTCTCCACCAGAACATCATGACTTTCGATTTGAGCTTAGCTTTCTTGATCCACTTTGCAAAATGAACCACTTCGTCTTCCATCTTAAATCTCAATGATGCTTCGTAAGATAATGCTATAATGGATCTTTCGGAGTGTTGACACATCAGTTCTACTTGATCTTCCTCCAAGTTAGAATAAATAGGAACATGTATTATCAAAGAAATTAGATTATTATAAAAAAATTCCTGGAGTTCTGACGACTTCCAGGTTCCATCTCAAGCAATAAACAGTTTAACATATTTATCTTGTAGGCTGCCATGATCAGCAAAGGTTGTTCATTTGCTCATAGCTCCATCCAAGATCCAAACATCCTTTAAAATATCAACTTTATTGTCGTTAGCTAATTTCCATCTTATAATAGGCTTAAGATATTTGGTACCATCCAAAATAATATTCCATGTTGAAGAAGACCTTCTTTTCATTTCTACATTCCAAACATCCCTTCTATATATATATATATAAATAATATTATGATTCAACAATGAAGAGGGATTTTGGATAAATCTCCATGTCAATCTTGCCCTTAACAGACCAATCTTATTCACTGATGAATGAAGACCCAAACCACCATGCCTCTTGGGTTTACAAAGCTCCTCCCAAGACACATAATGTAGTCCTTGCCTCCCTTTATCTTTATGCCAAATGAAATCCCTGCATAGCTTGTCTAAATCCTTTAACAAACCCTTAGGCATTTATTGCCCCAAACATTTAACCTTTTTGACGCATGGTCCATAATGATTTGAAAATCTGATAGGACTAACCTCCTCAATACCATCTTTACTCCCAAGTAATTCATTTCTTTCACAATTAAAACCAAGAATTTTGGAAATCTTTTTCTTCCTTCTCACATCAACAGATTTTCCAAAAAAAATCTGAAATTTTCTTTATTCACCTTCTAGCCCGTCCATCCACAAAACTCCTGAACAATTTGCTTAGTAACTTTAACAAATTTAAGAGATGCAATTGAAAACATAAGCACATCATCAGCAAATAACATATGGGAAATATTTTTAGTTTGAGGAGAAAGTTTTATGCTTACATCCACACCTCTTTGTTGAAGAGCATTCAACAATAATTGGGAACACATGATAAAGAGATAAGGAGACAGGGGACATCCTTGTCTAAATCCACTTTTGGCCTTAATCCAACTAGAGTTCCTTCCATTAATAAGAATAGAAAACCAGACTTCTTGCACACATTCCATAATAAGATTAGAGAATTTGGAAGGAAATCCAAACAAGTTTAGAACTTTAGCTAATGTTGGCCAACACATGTTATCATAAGCCTGCTCCATATCCAATTTAACCACCATAAGTCCTTTCTTAGAATTTGAAAATATGAATTTATGAAAAATTTCTTGAGCCAAAAGACAGTGGTCAGATATTGATCTTCCCAAAACAAAAGCAACTTGTTCTTCAGTAACAATCTTTGGAAGACACCGTTTCAATTTATTTAGAATCATTCTAGCCGCCACTTTATAAATAGTTTAAAAATGACTTATAGGTCTAAAGTTTGAAGGATAAATAGTATTTTTACATTTTGGAATTAATACAACTAGTGTCTCTTTCCATTCATCATGCATCACACCCGTTCTAAAAAATTAGTTTATAGAATTCTATGTACCTTCTTTATAAAAACCAAAAGAATTTAAAAAAAGAAGCTATAATACCATTAAACCAGAGATTTATTGTTACCCAACATATGGATAGTTGTACTATATTCTTTTTTACTGAAATCAACTTCCAGCATCTCCCTTATATCGTTGTCAGTTTTATGTTCTTCATTCAGCTCAGGCCAAACCTCCAATTTGCACTTCCTATTTGCCATTTTTGTTTGAAAAAATTAACAAAAATAATATCAATTTGGTCTTAATCTTCAACGAGCACATCACACTCAACTTTAATTTGCTTTATCCAATTCCCATTCCTTTTTGCAGAAGCATAATTGTGAAAGAACTTAGAATTTGTATCTCCTTCCTCCATCCACCTTACCTTTGCTCTTTGACTCCACCAAGTTGACAACAAAGCCATAGTACTATTCAATCCTTTAACATTATTTCACAGAACCATCAGATCTTCTGGAATAAGTCCACCATTAGAGCTTTCTTTCATTTGTAGATCCATGATTTTCTTTTTTAACTCCTCCTTTAGAGAAGTCAAATCCTTCAACTTGTTTTTGTTCTAATAGTAGAGAGACTTTAAAGATCTTTTCATCTTTCTTTGTAAAATTTCTATTTCATTACCAAAGTTTGATTTCCTCCAAGCTTTCAACACAATGTTCCAAGCAGCTGCACACGATTTCCATATATCTTCAAATCTCATCATTTTATGCTATGGATGATGACTTTCATTGATCTTGAACATAATAAGACTATGATTAGATGCAACTCTTGCAAGATGTCAGATCATATCCAAAGGAACCCTTTATAATGCAGCTGAATTCAACAAACATCTATCTAGCCTTTTAAAGATTCTTGAAGCTCCATCCTTATTATTGCACCATGTAAATTTAGGTCCAATAACACCTACATCATGAAAATCATTGTTAGCCATAAAAGATCTCATCTCCTGAGTACCTTGGGAAAATATAAATCTTTTCCCACCTCTTTTATCCTCTTTAGACAAGATACAATTAAAATCTCCACCCATTATGGAAGAAATGTCACTAGATGTAAGCTTCTCAAGACTATCCCAAAGAGCCCTCCTAATATATAAATCCTCATTACCATAGACCATAGTCACATCCGAATTGCCGATAATAGGAATTTGGATGACACCAAACACAAATTGAGGAGAATCTTCCACAACTAAGAACTGAACTTCTTCTCTCTTCCATAACACAAGGATACCACCCTACATACCTCTAGCAGGATGATGAAAAAAAGCCCAATCCTCACCAATGATCCAATTGACCTCCCTCCTACCAATACTAGATAACTTAGTTTCAATTAACACAACAAAAAAGTCATTATTATCACAAACAATTTCTCCAAGATAAAGAGAAGCCTCCTTCTTTTTAGCTGTTCTACAATTACAAAATACAAAAGATGGCATTTAAGGAATCAAAGGAGATTAAGACCCATTCCCCACACTCAACCCCACCTCACCTTTCCTCTTCCTAGGAATATCTTCAATGGGGCCTAAGGATTTCAGTTCTTTATTGAGCTTTTATTTTACACTCAAAGAACCAATTTTATCATCATATGAATTAACATATTTATGATATCTCTTAATTTATGAACTCTTCTTCTCAACATCTTCAGATGACAAAGTTCCTGCCATGTTACACATAGCATCAGCATTATGAGTAATGACAAAATCCTTGACATGAACTATTTTAGTATATGTTTTTGTAACTTGTTCAGCATGTGTTAATTGAGCAGCATCAGGAATAACAACTTCATTTAATTATTCAGCATCATATCCAGATTGCATACCACACGTAGCTTCATTAATATCAAGTTCAGAGACAAAACCATCTTTAGTAATACTAGAATCAATAGCATCTTCATGGACAGAAATAATATCATCAGGAAAATCCCATTCAGGAATTGAAATAACATTTTCAAGAATAATCAGATCTTCAATATAATCGGATAAAATGTCAAATTTGTTATTTTGTAACAAGGAAACTGATTGTACAATGCCTTTAGTACTTTAATTCCCTCCCTTATCAACATTCTTACTTAAAGCTTCTATAAGAATATATTGAGTCTGCTCTCCCACCTTATTTTCACCACTTATCATCTTTTTAATAGAGACCTTATCAAAATTCCCCTTCATAACTCTGAAATCAGCATTTGATAAGGATTTATTTCTCATATTATTTACATTCATGTCAGATATGATTGGTTTTCTTCAATTTGCTAGAAATTGAACATGGATCCAAGGCTCATATTCCATTTCATCCAAATTTTCATTACATTCTTTGATACTCTTCTCCTCCAACCTTCCAATATATAAATCAGGAATTGCTTTATTAATCAACTCATTTGGAAAGACATTACCACTCTTGCTATAAGATTCAGGACACACTTCCGTGTTATGACCAGTCTTTCCACATTTGTAACAAAAAGAAGATATTCTCTCATATTTAATCTTTTGAAAAAATCTACCATTCATCCCTTCCATCCAGATTCCAGCCTGTAATTTAGAATCCAGGTTGATACGAACACAAGCTTAAGTAAATTCCCTTCTCCCCCACTTAAACATGTTCCCATCAAGCAAAATAGGAATACTAACTTCTGAAGCTATGTTTGTCATATTCGTTTCATCCAAACATTTTAATGGAAGATGAGGGAATCAGATCCAGACTGGAGAAGATAAAACTTTCATGGATAGGGGTGAAAAGGATGGTGTCCACTTGTTAACTCCAATTATATATCCTCCCACATACCACAGACCCCCATTTAATACTAGTTCCATTGCATTGTTAGACTGAAAAGAACATAAAAATCCAGTCTAGTCCCAAAGAGGTTAAGTGGAATCCACCAAATCTACCCCATTGATGTCTCAACTCAATGCTACATATAGGAAAAGGAACATTACTTCCTAACACTTTAACCACTGATGAGTTCCTTAACACATGAACTTTGGCACATTCTTTAGCAGAATTAAGTTTCACAACTAAACCATCTTTAGTCATTTCGAAAGTTACAAAATTTGGATCAATTCTGATATGAGATGTTTTATTCCAGGCATTTACAAAGGATTCTTTATGAGAAATGTTAGCAATAATATCATTAATAGGTTTAACCAAAATATCAAAATTAATAGCAGGAAAATCGAAACTGATTTTAAAATTCTCAGAAGAATTAACTTCAAATTTATGTGTCAAATTACCACTCAACACCATATCCTTTATATCATTCAAAGAAGACGCACCAATAAATTTGTTTACTTTTAACTTTAACCCTGATAAAGACGAGGATCCATGCTCAAATTAGAAGAAATCAGACCTGATAAAGCCTTTGTAGAAGATATTTGATTGCTGATACCATCCGATTGGACAAAACTAACAACCATCTTTTCCTTGCCTTCAACTGGAGCAATCTAATGAGTCTCTGGATGAACACCTTCTCTAATCACCAATGGTCTCTGTTTGAATGATTCTTGATGAACCTCGTTACCTCCAATAAGTTGACGATCCTTTGAACCATCATTTTGTTTACCATTATTGATGTGGATGGATGAAGATGGATCCGACAAAGAAGATTTGATGGTCGGTGATAGATGGCGGTCATCCCCCACCATGTCAGTCCTGCCACAAAAAACAAATGAATTAAATTTTAAAATTCTAGCTCTCTCTCTAGAATGGCTCTCTTTCTCTCTAGAATGGCTATCAAACCAACTTAAAAAAATTGGTTACTACTAGGTAACCCGGGAAAATGAGGCTATTAACTTAGCCCTAAGGAATGTAAAATAAACTTCATGTCCTTGGTATAAACAAAGTTAGTAATCACTCAACACTTAAAATATACTTTAAAATCAACTTCAAACCATTAATACCTAAACTCAAACTCAAATCCCTTAAGCCTTCAACAAATCAAAATATTAGATAACTTCAACCTACTTCCCAGCATAAGACATATCCAAGCCACACAACCTAATACACACACTTTAGATGGTTTATTAGGACAACCAACTCTAGTTTTAGGCTAGGTGAGCGTTTTACTTTCCTATTATTGTGTGTTAAATTATGTGATTGTTTATTTATGATGTCTTATGAATTGATTTGATGGGCTTTAGATTACCCCTAGGTTAGGAATGATCTGGATGCTCACAAAATTTTTTTATAGGTGGCCATACTAATGCAAAGCTAAAGATAAGGGGGTAATATTAAAATTTAATTAATAATTTTTTTGTAGGTGCTAAGCATGCTAAGCCCCTTGAAATTAAAAAGAGCATGGCCAAGCGTGGCTGTGAATTTAATTTGAGTAATTTAATATATAAAATTACTTGGGATATTAATTTTAATTATAATTGCTTAGTATAACCAAGCAGGTTCTCTATATTTTTCTTTATTTTTGAGATTTAATGTAATTCAATTAAGTCAAGTGTTATGAAAGTGAACTTTGAGGTGGGATATCATGTCCTATTTAGAATCCAAAGAGAAGGGAACATCCCTCAGCTGAGAGTTCCTCTTCATTTGAAAGTCCAAATTAGGATGATTTTGAAAGTCCAAAGAGAAAAGAAAACACCCCTTCAGGGAGGTGTTTCTTTTCATTTGGATATCTAGACTTGATGAATCCAAGGAGATCACAGAAGGACGAAGAAGTGAAGATAGAGAATATCCCACTCTCAAAAGTCACTTGCAACATTTCTAGGATTAGAATTTGGGTTGTTGCCAGTGGTACCCAGCCACTTTCAATTTCTGCAGACCCTAGATTATAAATTAAGTGTCATTTATCACATGGACTTTACATTTAATTTGATGATTTAATTAATTTTCTTACACTAATTATGCAGTAAAAATTATATATATTTTTTAGGTTTCTTTCTTGCATGTCAATTTTAATTTAGCCTGGATACGTTTAGAGGCTTGTGAGGGCACATTAAAACTTTTCTACTCAAATTAATTAAAAAATATCAAGCTCATATAGAAATCTAATAATCTTAAGAAGTTAGCCCGAGAATGACCATGGAGTTTACATACATTCATTTTGAACTCTCTCTTTCTTATTAGGCACCTCCCCACTTGTTGGTTCCGGCAGACTACCTAACCTATTAGGGTGCAGTTTTGTCAAGGGGATATTGTGCAATCTCTAGGAAAAAATTTATTTTTAAGCCTTTTTAAAACTATTTCATATCAATTTTATACATTTAGGAGTAAATTAGCATGCATTGCATTAGAAATAAATTTAAAAGAGTCAAAATTTTAGTTACATTTTATTTTCAAGCATAATCACCATATATAAGTCAAGGGGCCAATTAGCATCTACTCTAGACATCAGCCCTAATTCCTTAAAACTTAATTAACAGCCTAACACTCTTTCATAAAAAGGCCAGATACATGGATTTTAAGCACCTAGGTGGTTAGCTGGCTCCTTAATCTAGGCTGGGGCAAGTCCAGATTTTACACTACATAAGTTAAGTTTAGGCTATAATTATTTAATACCCAAACTAAACTTAGGATCTGGGGTAGACGCAAAATTATAACCTCAATTTCAAGCATATAATCTCACCATTCTAATAAATAAATAACTTAGATTAAAACTTCTCTTCAAACTAAAATTTAAAGCCCAATAGATAAGGTCAAAGAGGCATTTCTGAGTTATTTTGGAATCCCAAGGTGCCTCCTGTTGTGACTCGGGCTCACGAGTTTTTATTTTGATGATAACAAACATTATGACTCACATCTCCTAGTATTTGTAATATATATTTATTTGTGTGTATACTAATATTTCAGGAACATCATGCACCTTCCAATAAATATTCAAGGCTCAAGAATGGATAGAATAGGCTATGATGTGATGATATTTATAATTTTTATTGATGTACTTTTTGATTTCTTGAGTCAAGTCCTATAAGGGTGTATGCTTGTTTGTAACCATGTACATACACACTCAAGGAAAGTGAGATCTAGTCAAAACTAGAAGTTTAACTTTTGAATAAATTATACTGGATAATTTAAATCATCCAGAATGATCTGTTCAATGAACTAATCATCCTGGATGATCCATTACGATCTCAAAATCCTAGCCGCCATGATAATTTAGGTAAGGATTTAAGATTTAAATTTTGTTCTAATCATCTTGGACGATCTAGATCGTCTTGGATGATCTATGAGAATGTTGCCTAAATTAATCCTGTAATTATTCAATAAAATATGCATAATTTGATATTCTGATCGTCTTGGATGATCTATATATCGTACTGGACGATTTATGCAAAATTTGTACTGATCGTCCTGGACTATCCTGAGATCGTCCAGAACTATCAGGTCAAATTCTACACATCATCCTGGATGATCCTGTAATCATCATGGATGATTTTTGACAATAGAATTAAGTTTTTAGGGTTTTCTAAAGCTGTCTTTTTGAGCACATCGTCCTGGACGATCCTACGGTCGTCCTGGATGATCTTTGCTGCCAGAACTAATTTGGAAGGGTTTTTGGAGCTCTCTATGTAAGCTTTCTCAAGGCACTTGATAAGTGTCTTTAATAGCCATTGAGTCTTCGTTTCTTTTGGAGAAAACTTGAAGAGAGAGCTTAAAAGGGAGAGTGGAAAGGGTGGAGTTTGAGAGGGAGAAAAGCCTTGGAAGGGGGATTTTTGAGGGAGTGTGAGGGGGTTCACACGGTTGCTCCGGCAAGTTTGTACCTAAGTACCATCGAATTCAAGGGTTATTTTGAGGGATGCTTTGGGAAGAAGAAGATCTCTTTGGTGTCAAGGACCCAGCTACTCCGCTGCACCGAGGAAGATGAAAGTGATTTTGTAAGGGCTTCTCCGCCTAGATGTGGGGGCTAAAGGAGAGTCACTAAAGGCGTAGTGCAATACTCGGAGGGTGCCTCCGGGGAGTGGGCATAGGTCAGGTTGGATCGAACCACTATAAATCTGGTGTGTTCTTTCTGATTATTTTTCGCACTCTACTCTACTGTGATTAAGTGCTTGGGTGAAATATCTGATTTATCTTTTTATTAATTATTTAATTCATTTTTATTGTAAGATATAAAAAGATTTTTTTTTGTTAAAGAAGTTTTTAAATATCTAATTCACCTCCCTCTTGGTTAGCCTTGGGACTAGTTCATAAGGGTTTAACTCCTTACAAACTTTCAAGTGGTATTAGAGCGAGATTTATAAAATTATGTTTTAGAAAACTTTTGAATTTTGATCCATGGCTAATTTTGAAAATCGTTATATTGCGAAAGGATATTCAATCACCCAACCATCTTTATTTGAAAATATTACTTTTGATTTTTGAAAAATTCGTATGTCTACTTTCTTAAAATTAATAGATTATCGCATGTGACATATGATTCAAACTGGTTATTCTGTATTGTCACGTATTGTAGATGGAATCAAAATTTATATTCCTTTTTTTGAATGGAATAGAGTAGATCAGATCAATACTTAATTAAATGCCAAATGTTTGAATTATTTTTTCTGTGCTTTAAATTCTGATGATTGCATGATAATATCTATATGTACTACTGGCAAAGAAATCTGTGATAAACTGTGCATTACATATGAAGAAACTAGTAAAGTTAAGCAATCTAAGTTGAATATTCTAATGCATGATTATGAACTTTTTAGCATGAAATCTTATGAGATGATCTTAGACATGTATACTAGATTTACTCAAATTGTGACATCATTACATACTTTAGGTAAAGAATTTTCAAACTTTGAAAATGTCAATAAAATTCTACGTTGTCTACTTGATAAGTTTGATGCTAAAGTTGTTGTTATTTGTGAATCAAAAAAGTTAAATGAATATTCTATTGATAATCTGATCAGCTCACTCATTGCATATGAGCAAAGTTTGGGTCAATGACTTTTAGATGCAGGTGAAACTATTATGCTGAAAACTGAAGACACTGGAAAAAACAACTCAGAAGATGATGAAAGTAAGGATTTAGCATCAATAACAAACAAATTGAAAAGATTATTAAAGCACAAGCATCAACATCAAAAGTGGAACAAAGGTAAAATGGTAAGAATGTTAAGTTCTCTTCTGACATTGTTTGCTTTGGATGTAGGAAATCTGGACATATGAAAAATCAGTGCCCAAACTTAAAAACCCTTCCTGAAAAGGAAAAGGGTAAAGCTAAGCAAATTATAATAAGGGTGAATAATGTAAAACAAAAAATCTCCTAAGCAGACCTAGCTTCTGAATCATCAGACCAGGAGCGAGATGATGTGAATTAATGTTTTGCTTGTGACTTTGTGTTTATGTTTTTACTTTTTTTGTTATTTTTATTTGTTATATTTTTGTTTTTATTTTAGGTGTTAGTTTTTATGTTTTATTTCTCTTTTTCTTTTTTTTATAATTTTAAAATTAGTTTCTATGTTATTTATGTAGTTTCTCTAATCAGCACACACATATCACCTTTTGTTTCATATATTCACTTTAGAAAATCAAAATTATTTTTCAAAGTTCATGTTTTCTAAAAATGGAAAATTTACCTCCTATTTTTTCTAAAATTTCTATGTAAGTTATGATTGATTTCTCTAAAATAAGGCAAAGGAAGGAAACTCATGATTTTGTCTCTTTATCTCATTTCATTATATAAGGCTATTTCATTTTTGATTCAAAATCTGGTTCAAATTATAAATTGATTTTTAAAATTGAACCTTTTTCATCTCCCTATATTTTGTTTATCTCTTAGGGATCTTTAGCAAGTTGATGAACCTACTTCAAGATTTTCTTAATCAGGTTGTTCGTCTGTATCATAAGAATAGGGTTTGCTGATTTTAAAGATTTAGAAAGGAGGTAAATTATAAAAATCAAAAGAGACATAAAATGAGTCCGAAGTTGAAAAGATGAGCAATGTCGCCAAAATAAAAAGATATATAAAGTGTATCAAAACTCAAAAGATGTGCAAATAGCACCAAAATAAAAAGAGGTATAAAATGAGCCCTTAATAAGTTAGCTTCCCTTCTTGTAAATCTCTAAAGTTTAGAAAACCCATGTCTTTTTGATAAATTCATTACTTGAGTTTGAAAATCATAATTTATGATTCATTACTTTGCATTAATCTTCTATTAGATATATTTCATGAAAGGAGTTTTGAAAAAAAATTTGTTTCCTTATCTAATTTGTTTCTTGATTTAGATATTGGCTTAAAAAGTTTTTTAACCTTTTTAAAATTTGAGCTTGGACCAACAATTTCTGAATCTCTAACCTTTTTAGGTTATGAGTGGTCAATACATGCCTTACTAAATTTTTGAATAAAATCAAGAGGTAACTTTCTCATTACAAGAATATTCTTGATATTTTAAAATGATTTTTCAAAACATTTTCACCAGATCAGGGACCATTTTCGATCTTTTAGTCTATTTTTTTTCTATTTTGTGTTTCTATACTCCTCTTCTTTTTGATAATGTCAAAGGGGAAGAATGTACTGTTATATTTGTGAACTTTATTTGTATTGTATTTTTTTAAATAAAAAAATTGTATTTCTCCCTATTTTTAAAAGTCTTTTTTTAGTAAGGGGGAGATTAGAAGAAAATAATTTTTGTTTGCAAATTCAACCACTAATGTTTGCCATCATAAAAAAAGGGGGAGATTGTTACAACTCGGGCTCACAAATTTTTATTTTGATGATAACAAACATTATGACTCACATCTCCTAGTATTTGCAATGTATATTTATTTGTGTGTATACTAACATTTCAGGAACATCATGCACCTTCCAATAAAGATTTAAGGCTCAAGAATGGGTAGAATAGGCTATGATGTGATGATATTTATAATTTTCATTAATGTACTTTTTGATTTCTTGAGTCAAGTCCTATAAGGGTGTATGCTTGCTTGTAACCATGTACAAACACACTCAGGGGGAGTGAGATCTAGTTAAAACTAAAAGTTTAACTTTTTGAACAAATCATACTAGATGATTTAAATCATCCAGGATGATCTGTTCATTGAACTAGTCATCCTGAAAGATATTTATATCATCTTGGATGATCCATTACGATCTCAAATTCCCAGCCGCCATGATAATTTAGGTAAGGATTTAAGATTCAAATTTTATTCTAATCATCCTGGATGATCTAGATTGTCCTGGATGATCTATGAGAATGTTGCCTAAATCAATCTTGTGATTATTCAATCAAATATGCATAATTTGATATTTTGATCGTCCTAGATGATCTGTATATCATATTGAATAATTTGTGTAAAATTTGTATTGATCGTCCTGGACTATCTTGAGATCGTCTAGGACTATCAGGTCAAATTCTTCACATCATCCTGGACGATCCTGTAATCATCCTGGATGATCTTTGGCAGTAAAATTGAGTTTTTAGGGTTTTCTGAAGCCATCTTTTTTATCACATCATCCTGGATGATCCTACGGTCGTTCTGGATGATCTTTGCTACCAGAACTAATTTGGAAGGGTTTTTGGAGCTCTCTACTTAAGCTTTCTCAAGGCACTTGATAAGTGTCTTTAACAGCCAATGAGTCTTCATTTCTTTTGGAGAAAACTTGAAGAGAGAGCTTAAAAGAGAGAGTGGAAAGGGTGGAGTTTGAGAGGGAGAAAAGCCTTGGAAGGGGGATTTTTGAGGGAGTGTGAGGGGGTTCACACGGTTGCTCCGGTAAGCTTGCACCTAAGTACCATCGAATTCAAGGGTCATCTCGAAGGAAGTTTTGGGAAGAAGAAGATCTCTTTGGTTTCTAAGGACCCAGCTACCTGCTGCACCGAGGAAGATGGAAGTGATTTTGTAAGGGCTTCTTCGCCTAGCTGTGGGGGCTAAAGGAGAGTCACTAAAAGTGTAGTGCAATACTCGGAGGGTGCCTCCAAGGAGTGGACGTAGGTCAGGTTGGACCAAACCACTATAAATCTAGTGTGTTCTTTCTGATTATTTTCAGCACTTTATTCTACTGCGATTAACTGCTTGGGTGAAATATCTGATTTATCTTTTTATTATTGATTTAACTCATTTCTATCGTAAGATATAACAAATTTTTTCTTTTTGTTAAAGAAGTTTTAAATATCCAATTCACCCCCCTCTTGGTTAGCCTTGGGACTAGTTCATAAGGGTTTAACCCCTCACAAACTTTCACCTCCTACTTTTTTTTCTTTGACCTCAAGAAATAAGTGTTCAAAAATTGATCCAATCCCAATTAAAAATTTAAGCCTCACTCATTTTATATCAATACTTAAGAATTCTAAAATAAAATTTTTACTATTATTTTAATCAAGAGTTTTCGTAGGAAATTCATGTTTCCTACAATGCAATTAACTATGAGGGCTTGCGCTCGTAGGAGATTTAAAGAACCCAGGTCAATTTCAATTTAATTAATTCTCTTTGGGAAAAATAAAAAATTAATGATGATTATTATCGTCATATTCGAATAACTTATAAGAAATGATATCTTCTTCCTTTGAAAAAACATATCATTCTTTATCGTGACTTCGAATATGAGATTAATGATTGCACATCCTGGTTAACGTAGTTAAATATTTGATTAAACATCATTTTGACCCTTCAGGGTCATGTGTAGTTCTTTCCTAAATTTGGCTATGATATTCGAGATAGAATTTACAATTTTGAATCTGAACCCATCAGGGAATCTTATTTCCACCTCTTGAGGTGGTATATCATTTTTAATGGATGTTCGATTTTAAAATTAAAATTCAAAAGTTAATTTCAAGTTTCCCAAAGATATATAATTTCAATTGCTTTTCACTCTTCCAAAGCAAATCCTCCTTTTTAAACATCAACCAAACAAAGAAAACATTCTTAATTGAAAAATCATTATGTTTACCTTTTATAACTTCTCCCACTACCTTTCTGGTAGTGTTGTCTCTAAGTGTTAGCTTGCCACTGCTACTGGCTTCCAATGAGATGAAATTTTTCAAGTCTCCAGTTTGATGTTGTGAACACCCATTCTCTAGGTGCCACATGCCCTCACTAGACTCTTTGGGAGAGCATACCAACAAATTCAATCATGTTGTAATTTTAGAAATCTTAGTGAGTTTGGTCAAGCTTTATGTTTAAATAAATGTATGTTATGATGTACATATGAGGACTTTAGCCTCCATACCAAATGTTTTCTATGATGAACTCTATGTGTGCAAATGTGTGCAATGTACCCTAATATGCCACAAGAAACTCACATAACCCCTACAAATGGATGGGAAAACTTATGCGATGATGATTTATTATATAACAAGTGGCACTCTCCTATGTAGTGTGTGCGTAGATCTTGATGCATTGGCCCTTAATTCTTTAATTTGTTTTCATAGAATTTCATTTGTATTTTTATGGACTCGTAATTCTACCAATGCATCATGCTAACTACTATTCAATTTTAGGAAATATTCTAGTTCTTTAAATGCAATCTCTAAGTCAATATGTTCTTTTTTTTCTTATGATTATTTTTTAATTCTCTTAATTCTTTTGCAAAGCTAGAATGCAATTCTTCTAATGTAGTATGATCCTTTCTCAAGCATGCAAATTTCTCTACCAGATCCGTACTCTCTTCTATCAATGCAATATGATTATGCTTAATGCTAGTAAATTTCTTTTTCATCATTTTATAATTTGCAAGCATTTGTTTAAAATATATAAGTAATTTGTCATATATAAGATCATATACCTAATCACTGTCGAAATCACTAGTGTTTTTCTTTTCCATGAGAAAACAATTTATTACCTCCTCTTCAACTTCTACTTCTAATAAATTTGAATTTGAATTAGCTCAAAAAGCCTTTTGAGTTCTTTGTTTGCCATTTTTCACATGCCTTTTTCATCACCCTTTTCTTTTATTGGATGTCTCTTTAGGTTTGGCAATCATATCAAGTGTATCCTAGCTTTTTACACTTATAACAAATTATGTTAGTATAATACTTATTTAATTTAGCACTTTTACCCTGATGTTTATTATTGTGGTTCTTTTACTTGCTCTTCAAAAATTGTTTGAATTGTCTTGTCATTAGTGCAATATCTTCATTCACATCAGTACCAGAATCATTGCTTTCCATGTCATTATCTTTCAGTGTGATAATATTTTCTTTCATCCTTTTACCTATGTCTGCATTTCTTTGACTAAATTTTTGATCATATGCAATCAAAGATCCAAGTAAATTATTAATAGAGCAAGTGTTAAGCTCCATAGATTTAGAAATAGTGGTAACCTTAGCATCCCAAGATTTAGGTAGACAATATAATATTTTATTGAATTTTTTAGCATTTGAATATCTCTATCTAAAGCATGTAGGGATGTAATGATTTTAGTAAACTATTGTACATATCAGTGATAGACTCATTAGGTTACATGCAAAATAGTTTGAAGTCATGCAAAAATATATTCATGCAGGATTGCTTAACTTCACTAGTGCCTTCTTAGGTGATACATAACTTATCTCTTATCTCTTTATCAGTATCACAAGTAGACACACACATGCAATCTTCTGATTTTAGTGTACAAAAAAAATAAGACATTTGTCATTTAATTGTGCAGCATCACGATCTTCTAAACTCCACTCAGTAAAAGGAATTTCAATTTTAGTACCATTCAAAATTCTATACGACAAGGAAGAACTTATTTTAATCATATGCCCCATGTGAAAATCAATTGATTGCAAAATGTACATTCTAGTTTTCTAGAAATTAAATGGGAAGTGATCAAAAAGTGGTGATTTAGTAATAAAATATCCTTTTGAAGTGTTCTTATTTCCAAACTATGCCAAATGGATCTACTCAGGTGATTAAACCAACTAAAGTGATAACCTCGCTATGATACCAGTTGCAAAAGTGCTATGACACACCAAGAGGGTGGTGAATGAGTACTTTAAAAACTTTTTCTTAAAAATAGATTATTACACGGAATCGAATAAATATTTTAAAGTAAGTTAATTAAAATATATAGAAGAAAAATATTTATTGATCTTATATTTTTAAGATTTCTTTTAAACATTATACAAAATATTAACCAAACCAATTCCACAAATGATATTGTCATAGAAATATGCAAAGTAAACCAAATGCATGAAAATAAAGGTGCAGGAAAAGTAAACAATTCAAATCAATGATTTTCATAGTTATTCGATCACAAAACCTACGTCCACTCCCTAAGGTCCTCCTTCTTGCGAATTTCATTATGTAGAAAACTTCTTTATCACTCAGTTAGGTAGAGAAACCCTTCTCCCTTACTAGGTGGAGAATGACTTTTATAAACTCTTATATCCCCAAATAGTCTCCCTCCTTCAGCCTTCCAGCATGATAGAGATATTGCTCCCTCATTCTCTTCCTCACAGCAATGGAGATGCCAGTCCCTCTTTTTTCTCCTCACAATAACGGAGATGTCGCTCCCTCATTTCATTCCTTGCGACGACGGAGATGTTGCTCCCCTAGCCTTCCTCAACTAGTACTGAGTCCTCTCCCGAGACTCCTATAGAGACCCTTTCAAAACACTAGACACATATTCTTGAGGACAGGTGCAAGTTGACAAGACTCCAATGTGAATCCTCTCACATAATCCTTAAACATCTTCAAGGACTATCTCGAACTCACCCTCACTCCTAAAAACTTACTCAAGTTTTTCCCAAGGAAGAGAACCTCATCAACTAGTCTTCTACTGCTCTAGGCTCAATAGCACCCTCAAATCTCAAAGGCTTCAACCTTAAAAAAATATGTAAGTGCTTGTTGAGATCAAGAAACTTTATATAAAAAATATTGCTCTGAGCCTCGGCTTTTAGTTGGGTTACTAGACAAGCAAAATATAAAATAGAATCAAAACTAACATCATGAGTAGTACTCTGCACTTATATTGTATGATTGGCACTCTACCTATCTATCATATTAGGGTTTGATAGATCCATCATATGGTCATACAAATTACACAAGTGAACAAACATGTATGTGAAAATAAAAAAAAATGAGTACCTAACATTACCTAGAATGACATCACTCGACTATATATCAATTCTTATAGCTCCATTATATAATCAATTTACCCAAAACCACTGCTCTAATTCCAAAAAGAGTTATCACATCCTAACCCAACAAGACATATATATATATATACAGGTCCTATCATGTTGATTTGTGATAATCCAATCAAAGATCTAAGTTTTGGGGACTTTCAATAAGTAACAAACCATAGAGCTTCTAATTAACTTTAATAAACAATATAGTTAAACTCATCTACTATTTTTTATTTATTTATCACCAAATGTGTATATAATATTTATACTATAATACATGGCTACATAGACCAAAACAAAGAAATCACATAACTAGCCATGATTAGACAAAATCAGGAAAATACCTATACATGCTCAGACATGTCATATCCTGAACTCAGCTACTTAATGGGTTATTTCCCTTTCCTCTGACCTGAAATAGAAGGCAGAATAGGTGTGAGCCAACATAACTATATAGATTACACACACCGATCTAAATTCCTAATAATTTATTCATTATATAATTAATTTAGGGAAGTTCAAAGAAATTTATTATACTAAGTATAACATAAATTGTAGTTATTTGAAGTAAAGCAGAATGTAAATTAAAAGTAAATAAATAAGTACTTCATATGTCAGAGCAGAAGTAATAAATTTTTCTCCAGTCCTTATACCTACCATCAAAAAAAGATACTAGAATTTAGGCTCTTATGACTCCTTGTGCTGGCATATCAAAAAATGGGCCCTTATGACTCCCAATGCCTAGCACATATTTGATATTTAGAAATTCAGGCCTTTATGACTCTCTGTATTTTCAGAATTAGAATAGAACATCCACCACACATCAAATCTTCTTAAAATTGTACATTCCAAGCAGAGAAGTATATAAGTATAGCATTACATTAAGGAAATATAAATAAACTAATTTCAAAATTTCATAGAAGCTTTATCAATATGCAACAGGGTTAATTACTGGACAAAATTTCATGATTTCAGAATGTCACCAGATTATCGAGGATTATTTAGAATAATATTTTAAAGCTTTAATTATACTACAACATAATTTTCTAAGATCAAATTATTTTTTAGTTAAATAAAATAGCAAACTTTTAAAATTAACATGCATAATTTTTTTAAAAAAATACCTAAATGTCTAAAATGATTAGCTCTACGACATTCAGAAAGTTATGCAATAAATGTTTTGTGGGTACAAAGTTATCCACATATATGCAATACAAATTTATAAATTTAATCATAAAAATTCTAAATTTTCATATTTGTGAAGACTAAGATAGACATAATGTAACCTACCTCAATATGGATAACTTTTATAGCCAGGTTGACAGAAAAAATGACTAGAGCACCCATACCTAGTTTTCTCTATTTCTAAACCCTTTTCTCACTCTGGCCAACTGCTTAAGGGTGAGAAATTTGATTTCATAAAAAAATTGAAATGGTGGAAATAGATATTTTTATTAAAATTGAGCCTGGCACTGCAGTGCTCTCTATAATTAGACACTACGTTGTAGTGCCACACACCAATGTCACAATATTGAATTTTTTTTGTCCAAAAGATAGAGATCTTGATGGTATAGTGTCGCCTACCCCAACATCATAGAACCCTAGGGGAAAATTTCTATATTTTAAAATCATGTGCGTGGACCCCTAGAACCTACTTCATAATATATTCAAACATTCATATTCTTGAAAAACATTACCATACACATGCAATGGGTGTTAAATACAGAAATTTAGCGAGCTACTTTTATTATATTGAGTCAAAACAGATAAATTATGTCCTGATTTAGGAGGATTTACATGTTATGCCTAAAATATTAGTAACACACAAAATAAAACTATAAATATAATGCAAAGAATCTTAAATGATCAAACTATTAACACTAGGTTGAGGTCATGATTTTCAACAAAATTATAGATCTGATTGCAATGTGTTTGCTATATAACTTTAGATTTTATTCAACAAAACCCTTGGAATTCATCTTAGTGAAAACTAGTCCCTAGGTCTACCCCATTTGATTTATAACTCTAAGAGTTTTGTTTTTATTTTGTTTTGTAAATTGAATTTATCTCTCTTTCATTAAATAATCATTCCACTTGATAATTCTAATAGAGTATAAATCAATCCAATTTTAGTACATGGCTAAAATAGTTAATATGGGATGATATTCAATAAGAATCTTTTTATTTCTTGTGCAATGATGTATTTTTGGATGTACATTTGTTGTGTAATAGAAGTCTTCCACAACCTTTCAGGATATATCCCCTACCTAAACTTTATATACAATGGTCTTTCTTTTTTGAAAAACAATTCTATACTTTTCTCTGCTCCATTTAATAACCTTCTCCTCCACTTTAAGAGCCATCTTCTCCACTACAAAAGCCTTAAAATCCTTCACTATATGGTTGATTTCTATCAGTGCCTCAATCAACTCATCATGAAAATGATCAACCTCTTAACATTATACTAGCTGCTAACTTAACTCTACATCCTACTAACTGGTCCTCCAAGGTTATAGTTTCTTTGACCTTAGTATTCACTCTCCTTGCAAAAAATTGATCTTTACACGCTCCATATTTCATTTATATAGTGTTGTTTCAAATTGGGCTTTAAAATCTATTTTTTGGATCATTTATAATGAATATACGTCTACATTAAGCATAAACAAGGTATAAATATCTACAATGAAAAAAAAAAGGTTGAGGTAGCTTACCAACTTGATTCATCATTGGTGCTCGATATGTACATGTTTTAACATCTTTCTTGTGATATATGACTTTGATGGTTAAAACACCCATCAAGATTCAAGGTAACAGTACTAGTTAGTGGTGATTGTCAGCCTCCATGTAATCCTCATTATTGCTTGGCATATTTATTCTGCCATTCACTTTTGTCTTTTGTAAAGGAGATGGTCCACCATCCTTACAACCATTTGAAGAACCCATAGATAAAATTCTAAGGGAACTAAAACTTGCCTCTTGATTTTTGTTATATTATAATAATAATAATAATAATAATAATAATAATAATAATAATAATAATAAGTGTGCATGGGACTATACCTCCTGATTAGAAAGACCAACCTTGAATTATCTTTTCTCCACCACATATTGGCTAATATAATACAACTCATCTTGAAGGCTCTTTATATTTAAGATATCAAGAAAGTTCAAAGTTACCCACTCCTTAATGCGAATCTAGTTTATTAGCCCCATCAATATTCCCCTTCTCTTAGGGAGACCCCACTCATTAATCACAAAAGAATCCACTAGATCAACTATAAGAAGGATGTTTGGTTAAAAAGCACTGCCACTTTATGGAAATCTACATATTTTGGATAAGTACTCAATCATTATTGTCACTCCATGTTGCCTAAAAAAGTAATGAAGCCCATGAAAATCATCATGGATTTAACACAAAATATAGGACAAAGTAACCCCACATGTTATTAAGACCTCAAATAGCTCAAGAGCTACATGGAATCTAAACCTTGCATGCAGTGTCATCTTATGAATGGCAATGTACCTTGGTAGAGGAGTACTTGCATGATCAAACCTTCTAGGAATATGAGCCACTAGATCATTTGGAAAGTAAAACTTCCCTACAAAGAACTACCTATCCATCATCGGTAATAATTGTTGCAGCATCATCAGTCTCTATTGCATTGCTTGATTTTCTTATTTTGCATCCTATAAAAGTACAAAATGAGTATTTATTCAAATAAAAAGAGACATTTAAGAAAATAATTATTTCTACCTTAGCATTTAGGTGTATTTTCTCTCATCTTGATACTTCAAGAACGAGTTGGGCAGCTCATGACATATTATTTCACCCATTAAAAGATAAATGTAAAAAATATATATGAACAAAACATTCAATGAGTTTTCCTTACCAAAAATGATAAAAGTGCCAAAAAAATACATCTATTTAGTTCTCCCATGAATTTTTCCATGATAATAATGCAATATATAAACATTAACTACTAGTTATTCAAGGACTTTCTAGAAAACATACTTCAAGGAAATTTCCAAATTATTAGCATACACATATATGAGGATCCAAATAATTTTGATTAATTATGACAAGAATACAAGTCATGCAAAAATTTTTTGGGTATGTAATCATTAATTTGATTAATTTCTTAAGGTTGCTATTCATTAAGCTTTTACCCTAACAAAAATGTTTTAATTTGAAAACAAAAATCTTGAAGGTAACTCCATATATTTATCACCAAGATCAAAAAAAATTTCAAAATTTTTGGCAAAAGCATAAACGAAAAGAAAATATCAAAGTGTACAATGTTAGGATAATATATTTTTAAAGGCTACTATTCAAGAATTTTTATACAATACCAAATAGCAATATTTTGACATGAAAAAAATTTATGGAGGTCGCATTTATCTAGTGGATGATTGGCATATTTTTTAAGGGAAGATCAGAACCTACACATTTAGACTATAAGTCTTGATTACCTTCAAATCTAGTCTACCTAACTAGGATAATTAGCTCCATTTTCATGTAAAGATCAGAGCTTTATCGTAGGAAATATAAGTCTTAATTGCCTCTAAATTTGGTCCATGTGAAGAGGACAATTGACATCTTTGTCAAGTGAAGACATAAGCCTTGCCAAAGGGACTACAAACTTTGATTACTTCTGATGGATAAACTCTTGTTGAATTTTTATTTATTATTTTTGCCTTCTACAAAAAAATGGAGCCTACATGGAGGAACCGTGCCTTCCCCTTGCCCAAACCTAAAGGTTTATTATTATTATTTTGGTGGGTGGGTGGGTGTATTGGGGGGAGGGGGGGGGGGGGTGCGGGGTGTAATTAATAGATCCAAGATGGAGAGAAATTTGAAATTTGTATAGGCACATAATTTTTTTTCTTTTTTGAAAAATTAAAAAGGAATACAAATCTTTATTCTTAACTTTATTAAACTTTTCACCTTAGGGGTCTGCAACTTGCACGTCTAGGGACGGGTGATGGAAAATTAATTATTGTGGTATACACTAATGCGTGTCTGTGCATGTGTAAGGGCACTTGTGTTGACTAACCAATTGAGGTTGGCTAGTTGATTTGGCCACCAAAAAGCCTTACAAATCTTTCTCCTTAACTTTATCAGGCTTTTTGCCTTAGGAGTGTGCAACTTTCAAACCTTGTGAGGGTGATGGAAAAATTAGTATGGTGTATACAAATGTGTGTCTAGGCACATGCAAGGGCACTTACATTGGTGTCACCAGTGGAGGTTGGCTAATCGATTTGGTCACCAAAGTTCACCTGAGCATAATTTTGGACCCAAATTATTTTTTCTAGCATTTTTAGGATTTTTTATTGCAATCCAGGATCCCGAGCTTATGATTTGATAATAATAAATATTATTGGATTTCTTCTTTATTTCTACTGATATTATTATTTAAATATTTATTTTGTACACACTAACATTTCATGTAAATCATAAACAATGCAAAAGGATCAACTTAAAATTGAGTAGAATAGGTTTGATGTTTTTGCAAGAATTTGTATTTAAACTTATTTATTTTCTATATTTCTTGAGTCAATAGTCTTATAAAAGGGGTATGCAAGCTTCGAAATAGTGCACACACATGCTAGGGAGGAAAATTAACTTTTTTTTATTTTGTGAAGATCATTGAGTATGATTTGGATTATATTGTATCATCTGAGTAAATCAAGGATTAATTAAAGTATTTAATTAAGATAATATAAATTCATACTAATCTTATTATATGATCTAAATCCGACAAGGCAATCAATTGAACTCAAAAATCCTACCGCCAATCACAAATTATGTAATATTTTAAAATTAAAATTTTGAACTAATCGTATTGTATGAATCCTATCATATTGTACGATGTTGTTAAATTTTACCTAATATAATTCTGTAATTAGGCAATCAAATCAGAATTAATTGATATTTCATATTGTACTGTATAATGCCCTTCTTCATACATTATGACCCGATTTGCTCTCAGGATGATAATTAATTACTGTTGATCATACTGGATGAAAATTCTATTCAATTAAACCAATCGTATTGTATGATCTTGGCATCATACTAAACGATCAGTTCAAGAATTTGAACTAATCATACAGACCCTTATTCATCGTACTATACTAATAGGATGAATTGAACTAATTATACTATAAGATCACCTGTCGTACTGTATGATTCGAAATGACAAAATTAAAATTTTAAGATTTTTTGGAAGCCTTATATTTTAGCTCTCTCACTAGACTTCAAAAAAGTCTTTGGCTGTAGAGAGATTTTCTGTGAGAGTGCTTTGAGAGGTTGACTCCTTGAGAGATCTTAGAGCTTGGAGAAGGAGGAGATGTTGTGTGTGAGGGAAAAGTAGTGCTAGGGGAATTCGCATAGTTGCTCCAAGCAATCTTCTACCTTAGTTCCTCTATGTGTCTTCATTGATCTTTTGGGTTGCGTTGGGATGAAAGTCTTCAAAGCCAAAGATTATCTGATTCTCTGTCTTACCAAGAGGGTGAAAAGGATTCTAAGTTCTATATCTCACCAAGAGGGTGAAAGGATTCTAGGCTATCTGCCTCGCTAGGATAGTGAAAAAGATTTAGGTTCTCTGCCTAACTAGGAGGTCAAAAAGATTTTGGTACTCTATCGCATCGGGTTGGTGGAAGAGATTTTACAAGGGCTTCTTCACCTTATTATGGGAGCTAAGGGAGAGTCACTAAATTGTTTAGTGCAATTCTCAGAGAGGAGGACTCAAACTATACATAGGTTAAGGTTTGACCGAACCATTATAAATCTGGTGTGCTAATTCTACTTTTCTTGTTTTGCATTTTATTTTCTTGCATTTTAATTTTCCATGCATGTTATATTCTAGCAAGCATTTGCTGAGATTGGTGAGCTCAATTTTATTTTGAGTATTGACGAAAAAAAATAAAATAAAATATATCTTTCATATTTATTTTTCTACAAAATCAAAAATAGCAAAAATATTTATTTGATAAATTTCTTCTGCTAAAGTTTATTTAATTGGTTTTGAGTTTTCAAAAGAAATTTTTGAGAGAAAATTTTTAAAACACCAATTCACCACCCCTCTTGGTCTATCTTGGGCAGTTCAAGTGGTTTAACAACCCATCTTCAAACTTTCAATTAGTATCAGAGCAGATTCTCCTGAATAATTGGTTTAAAAACCTTGAGTGGATCTAATGGAAAATTACAAAGGTAATCATAATACAACTAAAAGATATTCAATTGCATGTCCACCTATGTTTAATATTATTCCTTATGATTTCTGGAAAGTGCAGATGTCTATATTTATTCAATCTATTGATAATAGCATATGGCATATAATTTAAATAGGATATACACCTCCATCTTGTTTTGTTAATGGTATCAAGGAAGACATTCTTTTTAATGAATGGAGTCTTGAGGAAAGAGAATATTCACAACTCAATACAAAAATGTTTAAATTAATTTTTCTATGCTTTAAAGTCTGAGGATTATATGCATGTTTCTTCATGCACAACTGAGAAGGAAATTTGGAATAGGTTAAATCTCACTTATGAAGGAACCAATGAAGTTAAAAGTCCCATCTGAATATATTAATACATGACTATGAGTTATTTCTCATGAAATCTAATGAGATAATAACTGACATGTACATAAGGATTATAACATCATTACATGCACTTGGTAAAGAGTAGTCCAATTATAAAAAATTTAATAAGATTTTGCATTGTCTACCTATTAGTTATGATGCTAAAGTTACTGTCATTTGTGAATCAAAAGATTTGAACATGTACTTTATTGATAATCTACTTGGCTCACTCATTGCCTATGAGTAAAGCGTGAGTCAAAGACTACTTGATGCAGGTGATAGGAGAAAGGAGAAGATAGTAACATTGAAGGCCAATGAATTTGATAGCATTACTCTGTAGTTGATGAAGATGATGATATAGCATTAATGACCTGAAAATTCAAAAGCTTTCTAAAGTTAAAACAAAGACATCATCAACACTGAAATAAAGGTAAATCAGGTAGAACTACAAAAGTTTCCTTTAACACTTTCTATTTTGAATGTAGGAAGCTAGGACACTTAAGATATGACTGTCTCAACCTAAAAACTCACCCTACCAAGAAAAAGGGTAAAGAAAAGGCAAGTCTCAAAAAGGGGAAGCAAAGGACACATAAGGCTTGCTGGGCATATTCAGCTTCAGACTCTTTAAAATAAGAACTTGAGGAGGAGATAACAAATATGTATTTAATGGATGATAGTTCTATTATTAACTCCAACCAAGAAGAGGTATGTGAGCTTATCTATAATGATTTATTTGCTATTTCTAAACAATTATATGAATCATATTTGAAGTTAAAGAAACATCATGCAATGTTAATGTCAAAATTTTTTGAATTAGAAAAGGACATGATAGTCGTAGAATTAAACACATTACATTAGATCAAGAGCATGCTTCTTTACTTGATGAATATGATAAACTAAATAAGAAGCATCTTAAATTAAATAAATCTTATGAATCCTCAAAAATTGGGAATGTTGAGCTAGAGGATGCATTTAAGGAGCTAGAAACACTTACAAATGAACTAGACCTTAATGAGTAGGCATTGAAACTTGAGGTTGAAAGCTATAAGAGTGCAAATGAGTTTTTAAAGTGAAACTTCATGCATTTCAAAATAATAAACCACTACCTATACTAACACAATGGACACAATATGCATTGATGACTTTGTAGGGATGCTCTCATAAAAGGCCTAATGAGAGCATGTGATACCTAGAAAATAGGTGTTTATGTCACATAACTAGATATTTTAAGCAATTTATCATGCTGGAGGCCAGGGCAGGAGGCAAGATAACATTGGGAGATAACACCACTAGGAAAGTGGTTGGTTTACGTATGATCGATAACTCAAAAATTTTGTTATAAAAAATTTTTGTTTATAACAAAATTTTTTGTTAGTAGATGAATTAAAACATAATCTGCTTAACATTAGTCAGCTCTATGATAAGGGATTTAATATAGAATTTTTATCTACTAAATACATGATTAGTTTGAATGGAAAAATTATTTTAAAAGAAAAAAGAATAAATAATATTTACATGCTTGATTTGACTTATATTGATAATTCAAATATCTTTTGCCTCAAAATTATTATTGAAGATCATTGCTATGATATAAGCAGCTATGTCATACAAGCATGAAAACTCTTAGGAAGATAACTTAGAAAGACCTAGTTAGTGGCATACCCAAGTTAGACTTCTCTAAGAACCATCAGTGTGATGCTTGTCAAATAGGAAAATAATTCAAATCATCATTTTATTCCATCATGAACATCATCACCTCTAGACCACTAGAAATCTTACATATGGACTTGCTTGGGCCTATTTGTACAGCCAGCTTAGGTGGGAAAATATTTGGATATATGATTATTGATTATTACTCTAGATTTGCTTGGGTTAAATTTCTATCTCATAAAAGTAAATCATTTAAGGAATTTAGGACGTTCTTCACATGGATTCAAAGAAAATTAGGATGTGAGATATCTACTATCCACAATGATCATGGTAGAGAATTTGAGAATGATAAGTTTGAATCTTTCTATAAGGAGCTATGAATTAAAAATAACTTTTCTACCCGTATGATCCCTCAACAGAACGGGATAGTTGAAAGAAAAAATAAAACTTTAGAAGAAACTATTAGGGCTATGCTAGTTGAATACTCTCTTCTTAGATATTTTTGGGCAGAAACAATGAATACTACTTCTTATATTTTGAATAGGGTGAATATTAGTTCAAAATTAAATAAGACACCTTATGAGCTGCTTAAGGGTAGGACACTTAATCTTTCTTATTTACATGTCTTTAGGTGTAAATACTTTATTCTCATCGATAGTAAATCTCCTCTAGGAAAGTTTGACCCTATGTCTAATGAAGTAGTCTTCTTAGGTTATTCCTCTATAAGTAAAGAATATATGATCTTTAATAAGAGGACCTTAGTAGTTAAGGAGTCCACCCATATTGTATTTGATGAATTTGATAAAGCAATTGAACCTAGGTTAGAAGAAGATGAAGAAGTAGAGGTTACTCAAAGAGTATAGTCTATTAACCAAGGTGATGGAGAAGAACCTTAGGAGCCATTACCTAGAGAATGGAGATACACATCTAGTCATCCTAAGGAGCTCATCTTAGGAGATCCTTTTATAGGAGTTAGAACTAAGCATGGACTTAAAAAGGAAGTTAATCACTTTGGGTTCATATATATGGTAGAATCCATAAATATAGATCAAGCTTTGTTTGATGAATTCTAGATCCTAGATATACAAGAATAGTTAAACCAATTTCCTAGGAATAATGTATGGTAGTTGGTTAGTAAACCTAAGGACTATAGTGTAGTAGGTACCAAGTGGGTATTTAAAAATAAGATGAATGATTTTGTAGTAGTGGTTAGAAATAAGGGTAGGTTAGTGGTTAAGGAGTACAATCAAATTGAATGTATTAATTTTGAGGAGACATTTACCCCTGTAGCTAGACTAGATGTCATTAGAGTTATATTGGCTTTTGTATGTTTTAAAAGCTTCAAATTATATCAAATGGATGTTAAAAGTTCCTTTCTAAAAGGACTTATTAAGGAAGATGTATATGTTGACTAACCCTCTAGATTTAAAATTCCTCTTCTCCTAACCATGTGTATAAACTGAAAAAGGTCTTATATGGGTTCAAGCAAGCACCTAGGACATGGTATGAAAGGCTTAGTACATTTCTCCTAGATAGATTTTTTATTAAGGGAAGTGTAGATACCACCCTATTCCTGAAGTAAATAGGAGATGATCATCTCATTGTTCAAATATATGTGGATGATATATTATTTGGATCAACAAATGAACATCTCTATAATAACTTTTAAAAATCATGAGTAGAGAGGTTGAGATGAGTATGATGGGTGAGCTGACATATTTTCTTGGATTTAGTGTGAAGCAAATGGATGATCATATATTTCTTAGTCAGACCAAGTATATTAGAGAAATTTTATAGAAATTTGATATAGAAGGTGCTAAACCAATAAATACTCCAATGAGCTCAACTCCCATATGAATGTACTTAAGAGAATTCTTAGATATCTTTTGGGCACTCAAAACTTAGGTATTTGATATCCTATGCATAGCTCTTCATTTGAAATTATAGGATATTCAGACTCAGACTTTACAGGGTGTAGAATAAATAGAAAAATACTTTTGGAACTTGCCAATTCACAAGGCAATTATTAGTCTTTTAGTCCAATAGAAAGAAAAAATCAGTAGCCCTATCCATTATTGAGGTGGAATACATAATAATAAAAAGTTTTGTTGCTCAAGTCATATGGCCAAAGCAATCGATCCTTGACCTTGGACTCTTTATAATCAATGTTACAATCATTTATGATAACACTAGTGCTATCTATATTTCTAAAAATCTAATTCAATACTCCCACACTAAACATATAGATATTAGACATCATTTCATTAGAGATCATGTAGCCAAGGTAGATATAGAACTGCATCATATTACTACTAAAAATCAACTGACAGACATTTTTACAAAACCTCTTAGCTATAAGACTTTTAGTATACTTAGGGAAGGACTAGGTGTTATTGATATCAATGCTTAAGGATAATAAGGTAAGAATATAGAAGCAATCATTGGGTGATTATTTGCTTATGTCATTTGTTTCCTTTATTGATTATTTATATTTGGTTATTTGTGTTCGTGACTTGATTGTATGTGTGATTATTTATAAAGTTCACACATGGAAGTTTCCCTGATCATCACAAAAACCAAAATTTGCTCACATCATACTATACGATGTTAATAAATCTTCACATCACCAGTGCACAGTACACCCAACAGCTCTGATTAAATTAATTATTGGTAATCGTACTGTATGAGTACCTACTTCGTACTGGATGATACATGTGGCACACACTATTGGATAAATTTAATTCGGCCAGTATGATATTTAATAACCTATCGTACTATAAAAATATATGTCCATACTGTATTATTGATTGGTCAAAGATCGCACAGGCTGACTCCTCGAGATGATCAATTTAACAAAGATCATCCAATATGATTCTGATTGTACTATATGATTTGACCAAACTTTTTAAATCAGACTAGACAAAATAACTTCTTCCGATCGTACTGTATGATCTATATCATATTGTACAATATAGCTGAAATTAATTTAAGGATAGGGGATTCAAAATTTTCAATCACACCTTTATCCTTCTTAATCTTCACATCTTCACTTTCAATCCTCCTTTTCAAATGGCTGGAGGAAAGGGTTCTAGAGCTATTATAGGCATCTCTTCTAGATGACCTTTAGATCTTCGATTTCACAAAGCTGCTAATAAAGAAGCCTATCACATGCATAAGGCTATTGGGATTACTCCATCCAAGTTATTAATCAGGAAGTTTAAACTTTTAGGTATTGAATCTCTTTGCTGGCACCACACACTAATTTATTCTGACTTTAGCCTTCCCCTTCAATTTTGAATTGCTCTTTGAGTTCTTTGCCAGCCTTAGAGTTAATAGAGGGCATAACACTTCACTCTTTTATTTGTAGAAGATCCATAGAAATTACATATAAAGATTTTGATTAAATCCTACATCTTTCCCGTAAAAATTACATATAAAGATTTTGATTAAATCCTACATCTTTCTATTATTGGCCTCGAAGCTCACTTCATAACCTTTCTCCCTAACTATGACTGGACCCAAGAAAACACTACCCTCGGGGATACTCAACGGAATAGTCACACTTATTTAGTCTACACCCTTATTCAATATGCACATATAATTCAACATATCCTTCAAAACACAATTATTCCTAAAGCAGGTGATAGGGTTAACATCACACCCCTTCTATCCCTCATCACATATTTTATTATGTCCGAAATTGACTTAAATGCATTATAATTGATTATCTGCTACATTAAAAACTTGATAAGTATTAGAGATCCCAAGAATAAATGCAAGAAAAATCTAGCACTAGGACACCTCTAGCCATTATCATGGAATCAAAGTACAATACATAATATCCTGCACCACCCAATCACCTCCTAGTCTTCTACTACAATAGCTCTTCTCACGTACTATATAGTGATCGACATCGCCATAGTCATTATATACTGGATCTTAAGCTAGAGGAGGTAGGGGAGTTCCAGTACCAGGCCCAGCACTAGCTCCTACTCACCACTCACGGGACTACAACTTAATAGTGGAGCATCTTAACCACCTAGAGTTGTAATTAGCTACCTAATATCAGGAGAGTACTTAGTGGTTACAACACGAGCATTTCTAAATGCAGCATGAGCTGCATCAACAGCAACACCAAGAGATTTAGTAGATGTATTAGCAGCACCACCACCTGCAAATCCAGCAGCAATGTAAGGCAGATCGAGCTTGGTTTAGTGACCAATTTTCTGTCCTTCACTACTATTTTCAGCCACCACCACGCACCTAATTAGGGTCCTTCCTACATTTGAGTGATATGTGCTATGTGGTAGTTATCTATTTTTGTTATTTTTTTCTTTTGTTGTCTTTTATTTTATCAGACTAATTTTATTTATTTTCTACTTTTTAATGATGTCAAAAGGAGAGTAGAATATTGATAATATGTATCTTAGTTGTGTTTAGTTCATTTTTTTATATATATTACTCTTCTACTTGTTGTGCTTTATAAAGCTAAAATTATTTTAAAAAAATCTTCCTGTTTTTATAAGAACTCAATTAGTAAGGGGGAGATTAGGAGATAATAAAATTAACTTGAAAATTCAATCAATAATATTTATCATCATAAAAAAGGGGGAGGTTATTGCATCCAGGATCTCGAGCTTATGATTTTGATGATAATAATTATTATTGAATTTTTGCTTTATTTGTCCTGATATTATTATTGGATATTTGTTTTATACACACTAACATTTTAGGTACGTTATACACTGTGCAAAAGGATCGACTCAAGATTAGATAGAATAGATTTCATGTTTTATAAGAGTTTATATTTTGATTTATTTATTTTATATCTTTCTTGAGTCAATGGTCCTGTAAAAGATATATGCAAGCTTAGCAACCGTGCATATACACACTGGGGAGTAAAATTAAGTGTTATAATTTTTATGAAGATTATCAAGTATGAACTAGATTGTACTGTACAACCTGAGTAAATCATGGAATAATCAAAATATTTAATTAAGATAATCTAAATTTATACTAATCATACTATACGATCCAAATCATACAAGATGATCAGTGGAACCCAAAAATCCTACCACCAATCACAAATTAGGCAATATTTTAAAATTCAAATTCTGAACTAATTGTACTATACGATTCCCATTATATTGTATGATGTCATTAATCTTTCTTAATATAATCCTGTAAATAGGCAATCAAATCAGGATTAATTGATATTTCATATCGTACTGTACGATGCCCTTATTCGTACAGTATGACAATTTGCTCCCTGGATGATATTTAATTACCACCGATCGTACTGGACAAAAATCATATTCGATTGAGCCAATTGTATTGTACAATCTTGACATCATACTAGACGATCAGTTTAAGAATTTGAACTCATCATACAGACCCTTATTCATCGTACAACACTAATAGGATGAATTGAACTATCGTACTATACGATCAGAAATGACAAAATTGAAAATTTAGAGTTTATTGAAAGCCTCATATTTAAGCTCTCTCATTAGACTTTAAAAAATTATTTGGCTATTGAGAGGATTTCTATGAGTGTTCTTTGAGAGGTTGACTCCTTAAGAGATCTTGGAGCTTAGAGAAGAAGAAGGAGAAGTTGTATGTGAGGGAGGAGTAGTGTGAGGGGAGCCAAGCAAGCTTCTACTTTAGTTTCTCCATGTGTCTTTGTTGATCTGTTAGGTTACACTAGGAAGAAAAGTCTTCAAGGCCGAATATCATTAGGTTCTTTGTCTCACTAGGAGGGTGAAAAAGATTTTAGGTTCTCTACCTCACTAGGAGAGTGAACAGGATTTTAGGTTCTCTACCTCACCCAGAGGGTGAAAAAGATTCCAAGTTCCCTGCCTCATGAAGAGGGTGGAAAAGATTTTGGTACTCTACCGCACCGGGTTAGTGAAAGAGATTTTACAATGGCTTCTCCGCCTTGTTGTGGGAGCTAAATGAGAGTCACTAAAAGGTTTAGTGCAATACCTAGAGAAGAGGACTCTAGAAAGTGGATGTAGGTTAAGGTTTGACCGAATAACTGAAAAAAAAAATCTAGTGTGCTCGTTTTACTTTTCTTTTTGCATTTTATTTTCCTACATTTTATTTCCCTGCATGTTATATTCTTGCAAGTATTTGTTGAGATTGGTGAGCTTTATTTTATTTTAAATATTGTTAAAAAAATTAAAATAAAATATATCTTTACATTTATTTTTCTACAAAAATCTAAAAGTGCAAAAATATTTGTTTTATAAATTTCTTCCACTGAAGTTTGTGTAATTGATTTTGAGATTTCAAAAAAAAAAAAATTTAACCCCCCCCCCCCCCCTCCTCTTAATTTGCCTTGGGCAGTTCATCTTTAAACTTTCATTTTCATGGTCATTTTTTAATGTTTTAAACACAATTTAAGCATTTAGAGCCTAATGAAGCATCTAAAATCAATTTTGAGCAATTTTGATGACTATTTTTAAATTTTTTTTGTTGCTTTGATTGATGCCTCAATTTTGAGGAATAATGAAATTATAATTTAGGGCAATGTATTTAGTTCATGGTCCTGATTCATGGCCCTGAGGAGAGGCCTTTGTTCGTTTTTAGGAAGTGATCACACCTTGTAATTGTTTGAAATTATAATTTTACATTATAACATTTTCAAGAATCAAAATTGCTATAGCAATTACATATACTGGATGCCTTTGGTGGGCTTCACCTTTGAAACCTTGAGAGGCGGGTCCCTCGCCCCTCTTTTAATCCCCACGATGACCTTACCATGAAATATTAACTCAAAACTAACCTCTCATAGTACATATTTGTTTTATAGCAAAAGTTAGATTTTAAAGTCAATCGACTTTTAGAAGACACATGTTTTGATGTCTAAAAATAAGGGGCAATTAGTACGCCTTCAAAAAAATTTACTTGATCGAGCTTGAATCTCGATATGTACTATAATTGGAATTTCAATAATTAAATTTAGGATCATCTAAACCCTAACTATAACAAACTTATAATTAAATTGAATGTCTAAACAAGAGGAACCCATCAACACCAAAAGTGATTGGATCTGAGTCAAAATGAGCCCATATCATGCACTTAAAGCATAGTTAAAAACTTAGATTATTATTTATAAGATTGAATTATCTCCAATTTTTTATGCTTGCAATCAAATTAAGCATCTTGATGCAACAAATCTAATAAGCTCATGATCACTTAGTTTTGACATCATTAAGAAACTTAATTTTTGAAAGAATGGTCTATGATCAAGTGAATCATTATGAGCTGTCAAATGGAGAGTTTTGAAATCTGGTTATAATTACAAAGAGTATATTATAAAAAGTTATAAATAGACTCTCCTCTCTATATTTTGAAGAGAGATTAAAGGTTTGAGGATTATGAAATCTCTTCCTGACCTCCTCATTAGATCGCCATTGCTTGGACTCTGTTCTCAAGTTGCTGACTCTCGTCCACCGTCATTAGACCATAGCCACCCAACCTTCACCATCAAATCGTCCTCGCCTAACAACAATCGTTGGATTTTCGCAGCCCAGCAACTATCGTCCAACCATAATCGATGGACCATCACTACCTGATCATTGTCGTCAAATCACCACCACTCAACTACATTCATTGGACCACCTCCATCCCAACAACCATTGTTGGGCTATTAGTACCTGGCCACCAATATTGAATCAACACAACCCAACCAATGTCGAACTGCCATCGTTGAATTGCTATCATCAAACCATCATTAGACCACCACTTGACCGCCATTGTTAAATTGCTACTATCGAACCATAGTTTTTAGGCAACCACCACCGCCACCGGATTGCCATAGCCTGACCACTATCATTAGACACACAATCATCACTAACTGACAACCTCTATTAGATCAGCTCCACTCAACCACCCGTTGATTAGCTATCGCCATCGGATCGTCATCGTTAGACCACTGCCATTGGACCATCGCTACCAGACCTCTATTGTCGCACCACTATTGCTGGACCTCATTGTTAGGCCGTCATTATGCAACTACTATTGTTAGTCTATCATCGCCCGACCTCTATTGTCAAATCACTATCATTCTGCCACAATGGTTGGAACATCTCTCATCACTAACCACCTTAATGATTTTTTCAACTCCTCTCATAGGGGGACAAATCATCTACTTATATTCTTGTCATAATTATCTTCTCCAATTTGGGGTTGGACAATTTTTTATAAACAATGCTCACATAGTGGAACTATTTTAGCTAGGCTAGGCCATATGATTTTTACCTTTCCGAATATTCTATGTAAAAATTTTTGTATCTCTTATTTTATCTGAGTTAAATTTTCATATAAAATTAAGATGTTAAATTCTCTCTCTACCCCCGCAAATATTCTAGGACACAACATTGAGTGTTGAACCAAATTTAATTGAAATAAAATTTCCATTAGGGTACATTTGATAATTTGCAAATGAAACAAGTATCTAAAATATGAGGTTATTTTTCACCATTTGATTATTTTATTTATTGAAATTCATAATTATGACTGAATTAAAAAAAAAACATTATAGAATTTAACATAAATATTAATATCTTAAAATGATTGACTTAACAATCAAAATAATTTTTCAAAATATAATTTTTAATTTCAAAAGGCTTATATCAAATTCAGTTAACATTATCAAATCAAGCTGTAGTCGATGCAGTACGGCTCTAAGCTAAAAAGTCGAAATGAGCCCTTCCCGCCAAGAAAGTACCGCAAAAATCCCTCCACGAGCTGCATAGCCCGCCCTTCCTTCCCTTGCCCATGCCGTACAGTTTAATACAACTATTTCAGCTATTCATGCCACATATCCTCTTCAAATCTGCACCGTAATTGTTTCTAATAAATCTCTTCTTATCATACTCCGCCAGAACACCCGAACACCGCATCGGTCTTAGCATCGGTCTTAGGAATAAGTGTGGACAAACCAAGCGCCGCCCTCTGCCTCCCTACGCCATCGCCGGTATCATGCCCGCCGCCAGCGATGATCTTGACCTCCTCCTCTCCCTTGGAGGAGACAAAGTACCTGAAACCCCTCCCGGATCTCCTTCTTCCTCCCAGTCGCGCTTCCCCGGTACCTTTCCTTTTCCTTCTCCCTTTTTTGACGTAACAAATCAAGAAATAAAACTGGGACTATACCTTTGCTCCTTTCTCCTTTCGTATTTGCAGGATATTTATCTGATGATGGTTCACCGAAGAGGCCCAGGGCCAGCGACATGTCAGTCTTCCGGGATGCCGTTAAGGATTACCTCGATACGGAGCCAACTGTTTCGAAGGTCCTCCATTCTGGGAAGAAATCCGAGAAGAAGAGAAGGGAGGTAGAGATTGAAAGGTTTTCTGGTATCAAAATTCGGTGAGTTGCAGTAAGTTTAATTCTTGGGTGGGTATGGTTGTGAATGATCCGAGCTTGAGCTGTTGGGACAGTGGCTGTCATTCAATCTCATCCTGCTTGAGTTAGATTTGGTTGTAGACTTGCTAGATTGTTACTATCCAGGTTTAAGCTGGGCGATGACTCGGTTAAATTTGATTCAAACTCTAGGGAATCAATTTATTATTTTTAATGTACCTAAAAAATCTAATTTTTGGGGGATGCTAAATTCGGAGCCGTCTGGCTGGGTTTTGCCGTATATTTATTTATTTATTTATTTACTAACAGGAACCAGTTGGTATCTCCTGTTGAGCTGAGCAATCGCTTCTCTGATGTGCGATTTGTTCGGATGTCAGTCATTAGGTGCGCTGCCCCAACTTAGTCTATTTTAGATGTTTATAGAGATCCGTATATTTATTGCCCGACACCTGCTCTTTAATCTTGCAACAAGCTTCATAAACAACAAGCTTGATGAGACTTTATTTGCTGAATGTTCCCAGGAATTTATTGTCCGGAGACACTCTCTCTGGTAGCTGGGCAACAGTAGGAGTGTTGACAGAGAAGGGAGAGGCAAAAGTGAGCTCTGCTGGGAAGAACTACTGTATATGGAAAATGGGGTGTTTGGATGAGACAAATGTCTCAGTTTTCTTGTTTGGTGATGCCTACAAGATGAACTCTGCTGAGAGGGTGGGGGCTGTGTTTGCACTTTTCAACTCCAATGTACGCAAGGATGATGCTGTAAGTCTTCTATTCCATTAGTAAAAGTGCTGTACGAGCCGTTATGTGTATTGAGTTGTCTGCTTTTGCACTGCTTTGTCCAGGGGCAAGGGTTTTCTTTGAGCCTTTACTCAGTTGGTCAAATTTTAAAGATAGGAACATCGGCAGACTACGGCGTTTGCAAGGGTAACAGGAAGGATGGAATGGCTTGCACAATGGCCATAAACAAGTATGTGTCTCTTGCAACTTGGTATCTCAAGACGTTGGTGACACATACTATAGATATTGTCATCTGTCCCAACTCATATCATATGTGAACTTATGTTTTCCCATTTCTTGTTACTTAACTCTATGTTGGTCATAAAAATGCATCTTGGACGGGCAGAGTATATTTCAATTGCGTTTAAATTTTCACAACACAATACTTGAGGCAGAAGCTCATTAAAATCCTATTTAGTATAATAGAATCTCATGGGGAAAAATTGAAATATTTGATGACATCTTTAATATCATTTTCCCCCATGTTGATAGATGAGAATCACAACTATAAGGCTTCTTATAAAAAATAATTCATACTCTAGTTTAACATTATGATCACCTATTTTATTGACGTGTTTGAGTTGTGAATGTTAAGAAAAAAGACTGCTCAGCTTAGGGGCAAGTATGATAAGACATAAAGTAAATGCAAAAGAGATTAAGAACCATAAAAGCGTATGTCAAAATTTACGTAATTTTTGCTCAAGTAAGCCTACATAGTAAAAGCTAAATTTAAATCTTGATAGTCTTAAGTTTCATAAAGCAACCTAAAGAAAATTCTTTAGTCATTATTTTCACCTTCATATGCATAATCTCTTTCTCCTTCAAAAGAATTTCTTCATTTTTAAAATTTTCTTCTTCTTCTTGTGAGTCAATACTCATATTCTCTTTCTTAAAGGACAAAAGTGTATGCAGATGGAGATAAATTAGCCCTAATTGTGGATTTAACATCCTCTTTTGGTTTTTTGATCTATTAGATTTTACAGACCATCTTCAATTAACTTCTCCTGAAGTCTCTTCAATATATCTTCAAGTTAGATTTTCATTGCTATAATGCTACTCACCTATATTCTCCATTTCCCTAATTAACCACTCACAACTTTCATCAATAGAATCCAAATTAATTAGATCAATAACATATCTAAAATTTGATCTTCTTTTTATAGTTTAATTGTATTTGATGAATATTAATTCATTTAAACACTTTAATCTAAACGATTTCTCTTCTTTATGTGAATTTCTTGAAATAATTCATAATGAAAGGTATTAAACATATGAATCATTTAGTATATTTAAAATTAATAAACTATTCATCTGCTTAAAGACACTTCTTTTCCTTTCACACCCAGCAGCATTGTAAATTTATCCTAAAATTTTAGTAGCCAATTTTTGTAAAATTGGGGCTTATGCATCATACTTCTCTTGACACTTTGCAATATAAAAATCATAATATCACATTCAAGAAAAATAACTTCAATCAATAAAATTGTTCAAAATTATTTAAAAGATTTAATTAATTATACATGGAGGTTTCTTATCTCTGTTGTTGATGATAAATTTAGTTGCAAATAAACTACCAATATTGTTATATAAGGAGAGTTCATGATTTTTATTCAATCTCTTATTTTTGTCTCCTACTAACATGCCGATAATTATATTCAAGCCATTCATTAATTATTCATCTGATTGTGTTATAAACTTATACTTGTAAAAAAACTCTAGGCTAAGAAAGCATGCAGCTTGATGCCACGATTGTGGAGTTGCCACCCCCATCTCTCTTCATTGACATGAAAGACTTGTTTGTACTTTTTTCATCTCCTTTAAATGTATTACTAAATGCGTCATTCACTTTATTTATTGTATCATAAATATAACCCATAGTCAGCCTCTTATCACCATCTATTAATCTCAATATTTTCAATGATGGCTTGTAACTTTTAAAACGTATATTACACTATTCCAAAATATGGTCTTGAGAATAATCTCATTTATTTTTATTCTGTTCTTATGATAAATTTATTTTATATTAATAGTTTGGATATATTATATATTTCTTGCAAGTTTACAATGTAAATATAAAATTTAATAACCTAGCTTCACCATAAAGCCTAGCTAATACCCCTGTGTGAACCTATCCATAACCTTTTCCTTTGAGTAAAAATCTTGGAAAGGGCGTGCTCCACCTCAAAAAAAATTAAAATATTAATTTGATGCACATAAAAGTTTACATCATTGTTAAAGTTAGAGAATTGGAAGGGAAAAAAAGGCTTAATCTTTATTGCACAAAATTAACTATATTTATAGATCTATACAACATATCTTTATAAGGAAACAAATAATTACAGAATAATGCATAATTGCACTAATATAATCCTTCCAAAATTAGCTACCTAAATATGGAAGAAGGAGATTGGGGTGAGCCTCCCACGAAACCCCATGCTGGCCATATGAGTAAGAGGGAAAGGATGACTAGGATGGCTGGGATGATATTTGACACTCTACCTCAAGCTGAAGAATACAAATCAGTCATTTTTAGTTTGGTAATTAGGCCCAGAAAAGTAGAATTATCTAGTCTCTTGGTAAGAATGTCTGCAAGCTGATCTTTTGATGAGACATGGTGAATCCAGATAAGTCCATTATCCAATTTTTCCTTTTTGAAATATCTATCCACTTCTATGTGCTTGGTCCTGTCATGCTGAACTGGATTGCGAGCTATTTTGTCGTTGATTTTTGTCACAGTGTAATGGGTCCTTCCCACTTAATCCTTAGGTCTTTGCGGGCTCCGAAAATTTGGCCCCGGCCTCCGCCCGCTTTTGGTTTCTTTTTGGAAGGCAGATGGATTGTATATAAGACACTACCCAGAGATTTCGCCCTCATTTTTGCGAGGACTTTATGATCTGAGTTCTGGTTTCTTATAGGCGCAAGCCCCTATAGTTAATTACCCCTCTCAATAACGAGAGAGAACTTTCGATTAAGGCTAGTCGTCAATCAGATACGTAAAAAATACGTTCACCTAGCATATAGTAGCAGCATGGGTATAGATTTTTGAAATTTGGAGAATTTGGGAATTTGGAAGATTGAAATATTTGGAGATTTAATATTTAAAATTGAAAATTGCACCATCTTTCACTTAAAGTGGATGGTGGGGGAATGTATGGTAGACCCGATCAAGATCCCATGGTTCCGTCGTTCCGGGCCATCGTGGTCCCTGGTCTACTTAGTCAAAGGAGGTAGTCGACCCAACCTGACAGAAGGATCCTTGTCGGCAGCCATGGGTTGCTTCGTCCAAGGGTACCTTGTAGACCTGAGGTGAGTGTTTGTCTAAGGGGACATTTGAATCCACCTTAGCTAATAGAGGGCTTTGTGCCCTATCGATCATATCCTATTGATTCATATCTCAAGGATTTGATGCTATTGGGGAGCATACGGGCTCTGGCCATAACCATAATATAATTGTGCCATTTGGCAGCGACCACCTGGTTCAGAGGGCCCCGAGTCATAACCGTTTATCCTGCAGTGCCATTTGGCGGTGAAACTGCCGGTTAGAGGACTCGTACCACGTCCTTGTTGGCAGGAGATTGTTTTAGAATGGATCCTAGTGATATTTTCGACCAAGCATTAGCTCTACGTGAGCTGAAGTATTTTTCAATTTATCCACTTCGGCAAACTGTTGTGGAGAGTGGATGGATTTTATTTTAAGTGTTTGATGGCTGAATTTCCTGTTTTAAATATTTTTGGAGTTTTTGGATTTTTGATGATTTGAGAATTTTCTAGAGTTTTGGATACTTTGGGAAAATTTGAGTGGTTTTGGAGATATAGTGTGTTTGAAATCAACCCCTCCGGTTGAGATCTGCATTGAACGAGGCCATCATCAGGGTAGAAATGGGTCATTTGTATTTATGGGTTGAACCTTGTCCACTCTGTCGAGCTGCCGACAGAGGATCAGGTTTCGTAGGCTTTATGCCTTTGTTAGTGAATTCTCTTGATTATAGACCTTGAAGGCCTAATATGAACATATAAAATAAATATCTCAGTCGACCCCGCGACTGTATATTTATTTAATAGTTCGAGCCATGTCGACTCCTATCTACCTGAATAGAAGGAATTGGCTCGAACTTGAATTCACTTGTTGACCCACGCAGCATCTCTTGACGTCACATGCGTTCCCACAACACGCTCGCCGGGGCCCATGCGGGTTCATAATACGTCCCCTTATGTGTACCTAAGTGTATACAAGTTACGGTGCATGTGCGGGGATACATTTGGAATATTTGTGAACGCCTTCTGTCCGCTTGCATGAATGTTGCGGATCCGGTGGCGTTGCGTTATACGATCTCCACTACTGTTGCTTGCAGACAGGCAGATGTTTTCATTCATATATTTGGATCGACCTCAGGATACTGCATTTACTGGAGTCTTTTTGTATCTACCCATAAGTGGCATATTGAACATACATCCATATTCGTAGAGAGTCTGTATGTATTGCAGATCTTTTGCATTTTGCTTGTAGGCAATTATTTGATGTATAACTGATCTCCTACAGCAGTTCGTAGAAGCTTTTGTCTATTACCAATTGATCACCATTTGACTTGCAAAGGAAGTTGTGTGTTCATTTGTGGATTAGTACTATTCGTTGGATGAAAGACGTTCATCGCTGATTTTGCTCCGTTGGTTGATTGATGAGTGGCTGCATTTGTCATTGGCTTCTTTATGTATACTTGGATTCAAGTCCAGCTTGATGTGCAAGTTCATGTTCTAGTTCAAAGTCTTCTGAAATATTTGGAAATTCAAGCTTCTTGTAGTTCAATTGAGTTCAGGTTCTAGGTTATTTTATTCAAGTCCCCTGCTGTCCTTTTAAGTTTAAGCATAGCTGGTTGTCATTTGATAGTTGTTGATCATAAGCAAGCCATTAACACATATCAGTCATCGTTACTCGTTGGCAAGGTTGTTGCATGTTCATCACTAACCTTCTTATGCATACTGGTTAATGAGTTAGTATATCCCTTGCACATTAACTTTTATGATATTATAGTGAGCTATGGCCTACATTTGACATTGGAAGAGGTGTCATAGTGTTCCGCATTCATCAAACTTATCAAATGGTCGTACTCATAGGATGATTAGTACTTGTTAGTGCAGATATTTCTAATCAGCATGATAATTCTCCAACATTCATAGGGCATTTTAGCTTATTGGTTGAAAATAAGTCATTATTTTCCTTCCTTCGCTTGTATGTTGATCTTGACTGCAGGGAATTGTTGCATCAATTGTGCATTCTTTATAACTCAGTGAATGCATCAAATCATTAGATTTATTGTACACTAGTCTTCCTCACTTGCAAGGTGTCAATACAACAGCTTGTATGTTGACTTGTGTTGATAGTGAGAGGGTCATGCTTCAACTTGAACTTGGTATACACTTCTTCCAACATTTCTTTGTGGTGTTTATACATTGATGTGGTGGAGAAGTTATCACATTTGTCGCATATCTCTTGTATCTACTTTTGCCATTGCATTCCTCACAATTCTCTTGCATATGTTAGAAGGATGGTGGATAGCATTGTGATAAGTCTTTGACTTTAGTTCCTTGATCAACACAAGCTTTGTGCTTGCTTATGTCCACTTGAATGATTAGGACTTGCTTTGATATTAATTGCTCATTCATTGATCTGGGGTTTGATTCTCAATTTGTTCATTTAAGTTCAAAGCACAAGTCCTTGTTGTCCACATTTTGTTCCAATTTGAATACAGTTTGAGTCCACTTTGATTTAGGTTGGATTTTATGTTCATTTGAGTTCAAACAGGTCCGAGTGGTCTTCTGTTCACCCGAAATTTCGGCAGCATTCCGGCATCTTCCCCATTTAGGCGAAATTATGAAAAAACTGGGCCTTTCCCACCGCACTTAAGAAAGCGTGTATGGTAGATGCCCTCATTCGAGGACACTGCAGCCGTGTAAAGTCTTCAATCCCCCACCACGCTTAAGAAAGCGTGTATGGGTCTTCAACGTACCTGAAAAAGAAAAGCATTTGTTTCCCCGCAGGTACAGAGCCGCATAAGGGTACTTAAGATCGTCCCCACCACACTAAGAAAAGCATGTATAGGGCCTACCCGCCTCGCCATAGGTGTCGTACCGGGTTCCCTTCCCACGACGCTTAAGAAATCGTGTATAGACGGTTTGCCTGCTCGACACTAATGCCGAGAACGGAATTTCGGGTCCAAGAGTCGCTTACCTACCTCGTTATATGTGTCGCAACGAGCTCCCTTCCCACCACGCTTAAGAAAGCTTGTATAGGTGGTTAACCGACGCGTAACGCACATCGAGGTAAGAAAGGAGAGTTATTTTTATTATATATATATATTTTTTAATTAATTATAACTAATTATTATGATTAATTAATTAGAATCAATCATAATTAGGTTTAATTAATTATAATTAATTAATAATTAATTATAATTAAAGATAATTAATCATAATTGAACTAAATTAATTATGATTATATTATAATTAATAATAATTAATTCTAATTAAGAATAATTAATTATAATTAATATAAGATCAATTAATAATTAATTATATTAAGATTACAACAATAACAAGCCTTTGTCCCACTACGTGGGGTCGGCAACATGAATCCTTTTTCTCCATTGTGTCCGGTTCAAAGTCAAATTCTCGTTTAAATCTAATAGAGAAAGATCATTTCTAATATTTTCTAACCAAGTCTTTTTAGGTCTACCTCTACCTTTCTTAACATAAGTCAAATCTAATACCTCTACTTTCCTAACTGGGTCATCGGAAGGCCGCCTTTTTATGTGACCAAACCATCTAAGGCGACTCTCTCTAATCTTATCCTCCACTGGAGCTACTCCAACCTTTTCACGTATATGCTCATTTCGTATCCTGTCTCTAAGAGTAAATCCACTCATCCACCTAAGCATCCTCATCTCCGCAACACATAACTTAGTATTATGCTTCTCTTTTAATGGCCAACATTCTGCACCATAAAGCATTGCAGGTCTCACCACCATCTTATAGAATTTTCCCTTAAGTTTAAGGGGGACTTTTCTATCACACAACAAGCCCGATGCATTCCTCCACTTCAACCATCCAACTTGAATTCTACTGATAACATCCCCATCTATTTCACCATCACTCTGAACAATAGATCCAAGATATCTAAAACGTGTACTCTTATTAATGACTTGATCGCCCAAAGTCACAATCCCCTCACTAGGTCTATTACTGCTAAAATTACACTCCATATATTCAGTTTTAGATCTACTCAAGCGAAAACCTTTAGACTCTAAGGTTGATCTCCAAACTTCAAGTTTACCTTCAACTCCCTCTTTAGTCTTGTCAACAAGAAGAATATCATCAGCAAAAAGCATACACCAGGGTACATCCTCTTGTAAATGTCTAGTGAGAACATCCATGACTAACGCGAAAAGATATGGGCTTAAAGCTGATCCTTGATGTAATCCAACCGAAATAGGGAAATACTTGGTCAAACCACCTTGTGTTTGAACACAAGTAGTAGCTCCTTCATACATATCTTTAATGATTTGAATATAAGCATTATTAACTCCTTTCTTTTCAAGAACTCTCCATAGCACTTCTCTTGGAACTTTATCATATGCTTTCTCTAAATCAATAAATATCATATGTAGATCCTCCTTATTCTCCCTATATTTCTCCATCAAACCTCTCAATAAATGTATGGCTTCCATAGTAGACCTACCAGGCATGAATCCAAATTGATTTTGAGAAACATTAGTATCACGCCGCAGCCTATGCTCCATAACTCGCTCCCATAGTTTTAAAGTGTGACACATTAACTTAATTCCTCTATAATTCGCACAATCTTGTGCATCACCTTTATTCTTATAAATAGGAATCAATACACTCATTCTCCACGCATCTGGCATCTTTTTAGTCTTCAAAATATTATTAAAAAGTTTAGTTAGCCAAGAAATTCCTTCATCTCCTAAGCATTTCCACATCTCTATTGGGATATCATCAGGTCCAACAGCTTTTCCACACTTCATTTTCTTTAAAGCCTCTCTAACTTCGGTTTTACTAATACGCCGATAAAAACAGAAATCTTTATTTTCATTTAGGATGCTAAGGTCACTAAAGTCAATAGTATTCCTACAATCTTCATTAAAAAGTTTATCAAAATATCTCATCCACCTTTGTTGAATATCATCTTCTAAGAAAAGTACTTTTTGATCTTCATCCTTAATACACTTCACTTGAATTAAATCCTTACTACTCCTATCTCTTTGTTTGGCTAGCTTATACATATATCTTTCTCCCTCCTTAGTATCTAATCTATTATATAAATCATTAAAAGCTAAGATCTTTGCATCACATATTGCTTTCTTAGAATCCTTACATGCCTCTTTATATCTTTCCCAATTATCAGAATTTTTACATCTAAACCAATTTTTATAATAAATCTTCTTATTTTTTATCTTTTCTTGCACAATTGGATTCCACCACCAGCTATTTTTACTATTAGGGGCTTTTCCCTTTGATACTCCAAACACATCTTTAGCAATATTTTTAATATCACTAGCTACTTTTTCCCACATAACATTAGCATCCTCATGCACAAATAAAATCTTAGAATCTAAAATCTTACTCTCAAAAATATTTTTATTACTATTCTTTAAATGCCCCCATCTAATCCTAGAAAATCGCTTTACTTTATTTTTTATTTTCTGTCCTTTCATCTTAAAGTCTAAAACTAATAAGCGATGTTGGGTACAAAAACTTTCACTCGGAATAACTTTACAATCTTTACAATCTAAACGATCTACTTTTCTTATAAGAAAATAATCAATCTGAGTTTTACTATAACCATTCTTATAAGTGATGAGATGCTCATCTCTTTTCTTAAATAAGGTATTAGCAATTAAAAAATCATAAGCTAAAAAAAAATCTAGTATGGTCTTACCACCTTCATTAGTCATTCCAAACCCATATCCACCATGAATGCTTTTAAAATCATTTACCTCTCTACCAACATGTCCATTTAAATCTCCTCCAATAAAATTTTTTTTCTTCGAGAGGTATCTTTTGAATTAATTCTTCTAAATCTTCCCAAAATTTTAATTTTGAACACATATCCAAACCTACTTGAGGAGCATAAGCACTTATAATATTAATAATCTTAGCATCAACAACAATCTTTAAAGCCATAATTCTATCTCCAATTCTATTAATATTTATAACATTATCCTTCAAACTCTTATCTATAATCACGCCTACACCATTTCTAGTACGACTCTTACCTGAATACCAAACTTTAAATCCTAAACTATCAATCTCCTTAGCCTTCTCTCCAACCCATTTAGTTTCCTGAATGCACAAAATATTTATTTTCCTATGAATCATAATATCTATTAATTCCATTAATCTTCCTGTAAGGGAACCTATATTCCAAGTTCCTATCCTAATATTAGTATCATGGACTAGCTTCTTTGCCCACATCCGTCCTTGATGTGGGAACCCTTGCCTATTTAACACTGCACCCGGGCGCCGATGCAGCGGCCCTTGCACACTTTTCACTGTATTCAGGCCATACAGTGCGTCGCTTCCAGGGAACGCCCTAGCATTAACACAATTTATTAAAGGATTCATGTCATGGTTATTCGACAAGTTTTACGCTGGCTGTCGACTACCTAACGCAACCCTCAACTTTTCTCATCCAGGACTTGGGACCTGGCAACGGCAGTGTTAAGATTAATAAATTTAATTAATTATGATTAATTATCGATTAATAATAATTAATAATAATTAATCATAGTTAATCATAATTAATTTAATTAAATAAATTTAATTTATAATTCCCTAATTAATAGTTATAATTAATACTAATTAAACACAATTAACCTTAATTAATTATGATTAATTAAATATTCATTATAATTAATATAGTTAATTATAATTAACTTTAATTAATTAATACTAATTTACAATTAAAACTAATTAATTATAATAATAAAAAAAAAAAGAAAATGCCCTAATAGGGGCCGTTTGGCGACAGGATTTGGTCGAAGAAGCCGAAAGGGAGAAAGTTACCCTCTCAGCCAACGAGCTCCTATCGTCGGTTCCGATCAGACAAGAAGGGAAAGTCGTCGAGCGAGCGAAGTCGAGCAGCATGCAGGAGCCGGAGGAGCGTCCAGAAGGAAGAAAGTTACCTTCGCGGCAAGCAGCTAGTTCCGATCAAAGTGTCGGAACTTCCGACCGACAGGAAGGGAAAGTCGTAGATGGAGCAAAGTTGGTCGGCCGAAGGAGTCGAAGAAGCGAGTCGTGCGACCTCACAGCAAGCGAGCTCCAGGCGGTTGCTTCCGATCAAGCTGTCGTAACTTCCGATCCAGTAACTTCCGATCCACAGGGAAGGAAGTCGTCGAAGGGCGAAGTCGGACAGCAAACGGAGGAGCCGAAGTGAGGGGTTCGGAACTTTTGCGAGTGGGAAGGAGCGAAGTGTCGCAGGAGAGGAAGTGTGCTGGGAGGAGAAGCTCTTGTGTGTTTTATGGATGCGAATAGGGAAAGAACCGAGGCGGGCGTAGGACGACTGCAACGGCTCCGAATCGCAGGGTATGGACTATAGCAGATATCGGGATTTTGGGCAGGATTTGCGCATGGCTGGCTGCAGAGGTATGATTTTTTTTTTGTTTCTTTCGGGTATTACACAGGGGTCAACAGTCTTCTAGAATAATCTTGATTCATTGTAGCTCACATATATATAAGGCCATTGCTCTAGACTCTACCTCTATGCTAGACCTTGCTATCACATTTTGTTTCTTGTTCCATGTAGTTAGGTTTCCTCTAAGGAATGTGTAATATACTGAAGTAGATCTTCTATGTATTGGTGAGCCTACGTAATCTGTATCAGTATAAGCTCTGGGGTTATTCTATATTCTCTTCTGAAGAGAATCCGTTTTCCTGGATTTTTGTTGATGTAGTGCAGTATTCTATCTACTACTTTCATTATGAATTCTACATGAACTGGCTAACCATGCTTACAGAAAGGCTATATCTAGTCTGGTGTGGGAAAGTTAGATCAATTTTCCCACAAGTCTCTGGTAAGCTCCCTTATCTACATTTGATCCTCTTTTGCTTCCCCTAATTTAAGATTTGGTTCTACTGGTATTTGTGTTAGTTTTCAAGCTAGTTTACCTATTTCTTTAAGAAGATCAGTAATGTATTTCTATTGTGAAATGAAAATTCCTCTGCTTGAGTGGACCACTTCAATTCCTAGAAAATATTTCAACCTACCAAATTCTTTGATCTCAAATTCCTTTGCAAAACATTTTCTTAGAATCACTTTCTTCTTTTCGTCATTCATAGTCAATATGATATTATTCACATAAACTACCAAAATTGTGGCTCCGGCTGAGTCTGAGTGCTTGAAGAATAGTGTGTAGTCCCTTTGGCTTTGTCGATATTCATTGAATAACATGACCATTGAGAATCTTCCAAACCAAGCTCTAGGTGACTGTTTTAGTCCATATAGAGCATTTTTTAACTTGCACACTTTGTCACCCCCATAATTCTCCTTGAATACTGCTGGAATTTTCATAAATATTTCTTCTTTCATGTCCTTATGTAGGAATGCATTTTTGACATCTAGCTGTTCCAGATGTCAGTTATAATTAGTTGCTAGGGAGAGTAGGATCCTAACGGTGTTCAACTTAGCCACAGGTGCAAAAGTTTACTGGTAGTCAATATCATATGTCTGAGTGGACCCTTTCGCTACTAGTTTTGCCTTGTACCTTTTTAGTGTACCACCAGCTTTGTATTTCATAGAGAATACTCATTTGCAGCCGACTGGTATTTTCCTACTGGTAGGTTGATGATCTCTCGGGTATTGTTCTTCTCCATGGTATGCATTTCATCTTTTATGGCACTTTTTTATTTCTTATTAGATAAGGCCTCAAAAATATTATTAGGAATATGAATATCATCTAGTGTAACTAAAATTTTTTTCTGTGAAGCTGAGAAATTATGGAAGTATACTTGGTTACGGGGTACACGGGAGGTTTTTTAGGTGATCTTGTGTTTACCTCAATTTCAGGAGACAGTTCAAATTCTTGGATATGCTTTGGAGCATATTTTGGATTTGTACACTTGGAATATATCTTTCCAAATCTCATGTTATCCCTAATAACTTTGTCCTTAGTTTCCTTGGCTTTGGTTTCAGGTTTAGGTGGATTAGTTTGAGGTGGAGCTGGAAGGTCAAGGGGGGCAAACTCAATTTCCTCATCATCCTCCGTTTTGGTCTCCCTGAAGATGAGTTTTGGTGAAATAAAGTTTTTGTTCGTCAAAAGTGACGTCAACAGATATAAGAGTTTTTTTAGATGGAGAGGTGATAACACTTATAATCTCTGATTGGATGAATATCCAACAAGATACACTTGAGTGATTTTGGATCTAGTTTTTCTCTATTTTGGCTGTGAATGTGAATATAGGCAGTGCACCCAAGGATTGGGTTGTGAAGTTGTTATGCGTTTGGACTTCAGGTTAAAAAGATGATAGGATATTCATTGGTGGTTTAGTCCTAAGGATTTTGAAGGTAGTCGTTTAATAAGATATGTGACAGTCAGAAGGGCTTCCTCCTAGTAGGATTTGGGTACATTATGGTGGAATAGAAGTGCACGGATGATGGTAAAAAGGTGGCCATTTTTTCTTTCTGCAACTCGATATTATTGTGGGGTGTGATATAGGAAGACTCATGAATGATATATTCTTTTTGAAAGTATGAGGATAGTATTTGGTTAAAGTAATCTTTGACATTGTTGGAATGGAATTTTTTTATTTTTATGTCAAATTGGTTTTGGATCATGATGTGAAAATTGGGGAGGATAGTGCTAACATCAGATTTATTTTTGAGGAGAACAGTTCAACAGAATTAAGTGCAGTCATCAATGAAGGATCGGGCACTTGAGATATTAGGGGATTTTTAGGGTCCCTAGATATCACTATGAATAAAGTAGAATGGAGTATGACATCTCTTATTTTTGTTTTGGAAAGAAATTTATTTATGCTTAGCTTTTCATAGGTTTCACAATGAAAGGATTCATTTTTCAACTTATAAAAAAGTTTTGAATACGTGTTTTTAAAGATATCAAAAGATGGATATCCTAATCTAAAATGCTGAAGCCAAATAGTAGATTTTGTATTAGATAGGGATAACATAGAATAGCTATTATTGATTATAGTGGATTTGTTCAGCTCTTCTAGGTAGTACAGTCCATCTTTTTCCTTAGCAAGTCCAATCTTCTTCCTCGATCTCTGGTTCTGAAATAAACAGGTAGGGTTAAATATGACTTGACAGTTATGGTCACTTATAAGTTTTTATATGGAGATTAGGTTTGTGGATAATTAAGGTACATGGAGCACATTTTTTAGAGTGAGAGGGGAGATAAATGTATGTCTCCTTGGCCTACTATTGTGGTAAGAGAACCATCAGTAGTGATGATTTTCTTATCACTTGGGCAAGAAGTATAGTTGATGAAATGGGTTGAGTGTGTCATGTGATCTGTGGCTCCTAAGTTAATGATCCATAAACCTTTCACATATTTTTTAGAGACTTAATTCGATGTATATAGGAAACTTACTTGAAAGTGCAAGAGAAGAAAATGCAGATAGTTTTTCAAGGGATACCTGGAATTGTTTTAGCCTATCAATACCTTTTTTATTGAGATCTTTGAAGTCGGAATGTGTTTTTGGGTTAGGCTGGGCTGACTTGTAGTATTAGCTTGTGATGTCCCATTTTGTCCACTTCTTTAATTCCACTCCTTACTTGAAGGTTTTTCATGTAACTTCCAGCAGGTCTCCTTTGTGTATCTAGATTTTTTGCAATAGTTGCACCAGAGGGAGTCTTAATTGTCTTTAGGTTTTGAAGAATCCTTACCTCTTTCATTCCATAATCTCTTTGGTTGTCACCATTGTTGAACCTTCAATAGCCTTTGATTCCGGCAGTACCCCTCTTCAGCTTTCCTCAGCATGAATGAGAGCAATGATCTTATTTAGTGAAGGTGTCTCCTTTTTGCCAATAATCTGAACTCTAACCCAGTCAAACTCCGCATGTAACTTGCAAGAAAGTAATACACTCTTTCTTTCTCAATAAAGCTTTTCAGGATAGCAGAATCTTCTGGACATTTGGTCTCTATGCATCTGTAGTGACCAAGTTCTTGCCACAAGCCTTGAAGGAGAGTGGTATATTCAGTCACGGTCTTGCTTCCTTGTTTTGTGCTTCCTATATTGACCTTAATTTTGAAGATTTGAGTAGCATCTTGAGCTGTTGGGAAGGTTTTTCTGGCAAAATCCCATATGCCCTTTGCAGTAGATAGGAACATTAGAGTATCACTAATTTCTGGAGTCATGGAATTCCACACCATGACATAAACTTGAAGTCCACTTCATCCAATACCCAAAGATTAGGATCTCCTTCTTTTAGTCCTACCATAAGTAGGTGATTCATCTTTTCTTTCCCTTTCAAGTAGATCTTTACAAATTAAGACCACTTTAAGTAATTCTTCCCATTTAAGCGATATGAATGTTGCATATTTTGGAGGTCTCCTCTTCCTTAGTGCACCATAGAGTCCTCTATTTGGTCAAAGCTTTGGGATGAATTAGCTTCAGATATTGCAGTGGCAAAGAGTAGCAATGAAGGCTATATTAAGCAGAGCAACAATGAAGGCTACGTTGGTTATAGATAGGATAACAACAACAAGGGAAGGCCTACAATGAAGGCACGTCAGTAGAAAAAAATCTATTTTTGGGGTTGCAGTAAGCTTCAGGGATAGCAATAGAGAAAACACATCTCAAGCGGCTCATCACTCGGCACGCAGATCTCCTTCCCAGGCTGTATGACTCCACTTGAAAAGACTCATGTTCGATCGACCCAGCTGAATGTTCCCACATAAGCAGAGACAAACTCCCAGGTTCCTTCGTTTCTGCCTCTCGATCCCACATAGGGAGTCACGCACAACTTTGTCTCTCGCTCTCTCGCGATCTTGGATGCATGAAGGAAGTAGAAAGACCGAATAGGGATAACAACAAGGCAGCCTGGAATAGTAGCCTTTAAAATTTCAGTAATAAAGGTTGGTAGTGGGATAGCAGGGAAAACGGATTATGTATATTCTTAGGCTCTGATGTCATATTAAATTCAAAAAATTGGAGAAGGAAAAAAGGCTTTATTGCACAAAACTATCCCTATTTATAGATCTATTCAAGATATCATAATAAGGAAATAAATAATTACAAAACAATGCATAATTGTACTAATATAATCCTTCCTAAATCAGCCACCCAAATATGAAAGAAAGAGATTGGGGTGATCTAGGTGAGCCTCCCACGGATCCTCATGCTGGCCATAGGATCAAGAGGGAAGGGACGGTTGGATGGTATTTGATAGTGATCTTCTTAGTTTTTGTATTAATTGCTTATTGTAAAATTAGTTGTTTATTTATCATATTTGAATAGTTTGGCTTATGGATTCAGGCATATTTTTTATTATATTTTATTGTAATCAAAATTACATGTATCAAAATATTTTTTTTTTATAAAAAGGGCCTAAACTATTCAAGGAGAGCTTGGGGCATATGAGGCCTTTGTACCCTCCTCCTCACCTAAAAGTTTTTTTAACTTAAAATTCATTCTAATTTTTCATCTATATTTTAAATTTCTTTCTTTCTCGATTATAGCCATTCACACTTTATCTCTTTTTTCACATTAAAAAAAAATCATCTCATTGCACCTAAATCAATATCTCAAGATCAAATTGAAAATTTGACTCGGATGGTTGATCCCTTAGACCCGTGGATTCATGAAAATTAATCTAAGACTAAAGAATTATTTGAGGAGAATAAAACCCAAATGTAAAAATTAATTATTAAATGCAAGTTGTCTTGAGTCATCTACAAAATAATAGAAATAATATCTCATGTCCTACCCAAAATCATAATGCAGCGTTATTTAGTGTTGCTTCTTATATAGACCAAGGTGAAGACCTACCTAACAGGAGGCAACCCAACTCTAGAAATGGAGGTAGAAGAGACAATCCTCATAGAATGTTGATGACTTTTGTGATCCCTCTAAGAGAGTTAAAGTTGAAGCTCCCACCTATGATGACACCCATGACCCTAATAGCTTCTTAGACTGATTAGTCTAGATAGATGATTTTTTATTGTATAAGTTGGATATTATTGAGTTAATTTTACTAAAATCAAATTAATTGGATATACTGAAATTTATTAGATAAACACTTTAACCAAGGAACAAGATTAGGAATAATGACCCTCGCCTGGATTGAAATCAAAGAAATGTCAAGAGCTAAGTATTGTCCTAAAATTTATGACAAGAAACTACATGGGCAATTACTGACCTTAAGGCAAGGTAGTCTCCCATTATTGAATATTTATACACCTTTGAAGACTTAGTTTCTAGGAATGTTTATGGTGATAATGATTGGCAACTTGCCAACAAATTTGTCATTTGACTTAGGTTGCTATTAGGAATAAAGTTGAATCGTTTGACCCTCAAACCTTAGAAGAAGTCTTTCATTATGCCTTTTTAATTAAGCAAAAAAAGAAATGTGTACCCCTCTCTAAAACGGAGACTCAAATCCACCTCTCCACTTCATCTCATAAGTCTATTGTTTGACCAACAACATTACTGGCCCAACCCAATCAAGCAAAAATTCTACTGAAAGAAGTTTTAAAATTAATATAGAAATAATATGTTCTTAGAAGAAATTGAGGACCCAATAGATGATTTAGAAAAAGTTTCTTATATTAGCTCATTATCTGATGAAGAATTTGAGTGTATAAATGACTTTCATCTCAATATAATGAGATGTTTGACTGTAGCTAAGAATGACGTAAATGATTGGAGAATAAAGAATATTTTTGGCATGTATGTCATGTGCAATGAGACAAGATGTGATTTTTTTATATATGGAGAAAGTACAATGAATGTCATTTCAACCACACTATTGCTAGAGCCAATTTTAAGATCGAAACACAACCGAATTTTTTTTTATGTCAGTTGAGTTAACCATATCTTTCCCTTTCATGAGTAGATGCTTAGTTCCCATTAAGATTGGTAGTTATGAAGATCATATTTGTTGTTATGTCCTTTCCATGGACATTGCTCATGTTTTGCTAGGAAGACTTTAATTGTTTGACATGAGTGTTACTCATTAGGATAGAGATAATACTTATATTTTCAAAAGTAATAATAAAATCATTATAATCCTATTAGTAAAACTTATGGAGAAGAAACCTATTAGAAACACATAAAACAAACTCTGATTTACTTACTAAACCCATACCTAACAAATGTGCTAAGCTTCAATTTATTGTTATCTAAAACCTTACTGCCAATGATAATATCATCAATTTGATCCTAACTCAAGTATCCCTATTCAGCCTACTTATGTGACCTCACTAATAGAAACTATAGTATATGAAATTCTAAAAATGATATTTTTTGGTTTGAGTATTCTTCCGTTGTTACATGTAAAAAAAAGTAACCCTAAACATAAACGAGACTCACATACCTGCTATAATATCTCCACTCCTTTTTGAGTTTAGTGATATTACACTTGAAGAACTTCTTGATGCATTACCTTCTAGGACCATCAAACATGTATTTGATTTAATTCCAGGTTCACAACTTCCCAACCTGTCTCATTATAGAATGAATCCTATTAAACACACTGAAATTATGAGATAAGTTGAGGAATTACAAAGAAAATATTTTGTACAAGATAGCCTTAGTACTTATGCGATCTTGGTTTTACTAACTCCTAAGAAAGATGGAATATGGTGAATGTGTGTTGATAGTCAGGTTATAAATAAAATCACTGTTAAGTATAGGATTCCTATTCCTTGATTAGATGATATGATTGATTTGATCTCAGGGACAAATTTCTCTCTAAAATTGATTTGTAAAATGGTTATTACTAAATTAGGATTTGATCAAGAGATGAATAAAAAATTATTTTTAAGACCTTCGATGGGCTTTATGAATGATTGGTCATGCCTTTTGGACTCTCAAATGCCCCGAACACATTCATGCGGTTGATGAATACTATTCTTAACCATTTATAAGAATTTTTTTTGTTGTATATTTATATGACATCTTAATTTTTAGCTCAAGTAAAACATACTACTGGAAATACTTTGGGATGATTTTTAGACTCTTAGGAAAGAAAAGTTATGCTAAAATTTGAAGAAATGTTTTTTTTTTCAAATTGAATTATTTATTTATTTATCATTTCTGCTATTGGAATAAAACTTGACCCTGCCAAAATTAAAGTTATCTTAGACTAGCCAACACCTAAAAGTTTCACCGATATTAGGAGTTTTCATGGCTTAGCTACCTTTTATAGATGATTCATTAAAGATTTTAGTGTCGTTGTAACTCCAATCACTAACTTACTTAAATTGGATAAATTCTACTTTAAACTTAAGTTACACAAAATTCTTTAGATGAAATTAAGGTTCGTATGACTTTTACCCCTATCCTTAGGCTTCCTAATTTTTTTAATGCCTTTGAGGTGACTTGTGGTGAATCTAGAATTGAAATTACAGGAATATTAAGTTATGTAGTTTTTCTATTGAAAAATTAAATGAAACAAATAAGAAATATTCAATATATGATATGAAATTTTATGTTATCATTCAATCTTTATAGATACTAGCAATATTATCTTTTATGTAAATAATTTATTTTCAATTCATATCATCATGCTCTTAAGTTTATCTATATCCAATGAAAATTAAGTCATAGGCATGCCAAATGAGTTAAGTTTTGCCAGGATTACTCCATCCTAAAATATAATCCTGGAGTTCAGAACAAACCTACTGATGCTGTATCAATTGTTTAGAACTTAAAATCCCGACATTTGAATAAATTAGAAATGTGTATCCAATGCATCTTGACTTTCATCTGATTTATGTTGAGCATGCAGGAAAACTTTGAATCTTACAAAGAACATTCTCTATATTTAACGGATATCTATATTTGGGAAAACAACTTTGTATTTTTAGATCCTCTGTTAAGGAATTCCTAATTTTTGAATTGTATTATGGAGGAATTGTTGGTCATTTTGAGAAAGATAAAATAATAATTTTAATAAAAAGTCAATTTTTTTAGCCTTACCTTGAACGATATGCTTAAAAATCAGTGGTCCAATATCTAACTTATAAGCAAGCAAAAGCCGCAAAATAAAAGTCTAGTTAATATATTGCTTTGTCTATCCCTTGTAACCTTAGGGAAGACCTTACGATATATTTTGTCTGAGGATCAAGATTGCGAAAACCGGACCGGATAACGAACTGAAAAAATGAGAGGTTCACGATTCGACTGGTTGGATCGGTCGAATTGGGGTCTAACCGGATGACGTAATAAATAATAATTTTATTAAAAATTAATAAAATTAACATAATAATAATGTTATCATTCTAAATATAAGAAACATTAAATGAAATAAAAAAACTATGAAATATAAAATTTACATAATTAATTAAAAGAATTATTTTAAAATCTCATATAAGAGCAAAAAAATCTTAAATCTCATAATTCTAAGAATTTACATTCATAATACTATGATAATTTTAAATTTAAATATTTCTCAATTTTCAAATTTGATTTTTAATCTATATTTAATTTACCTATAACCATATAATTTAATATAAATTATTATTAATTTATATCACATATTTAATATAAATTTAATTCTAATATAAGTTTATAAATTTAATTTAAATTATTATTAATTTATGTTATATGTTTAAATATATTTTACATCTATATGTTATATACTAAATTAATTTTATAAATTTATATCTAAAAATTATTTATGTAAAAATAATTTATCATTAATCAATAGATAAAATTATTTTTTGTAGAGTATAAATAAATAAATTATTATTATTAATTAATAAATAAATATTATTCACATTATATATAATTAATTAAAAAAGCTGTTTAAAAATAGATTTTATAGACATTATATATATAATGAGCTCATAACTACCTCAACTCTTCTCTTTAGTTCCACATTACTTATATTGTATATATCGCTTTTTGAGTTTCCTTATGTTAAGAGCTCATATGGAGTGGTGGGGTCATGTGAAGATGTTTCATGATGGTTTGGGTGCATGCTAAATTAAATTAAATGTTTTAAATATAAATTATTTTTTTATTTAAGAAAATTATTTAATATTTAATATTAATATAATAAGTTTATTTATTTAATTATTTAAAAAATATGGTAATTGAACTGGCCGGTTCACCAAATCGTTGGTTCTGATCAGTTTAGTTCGGTTTGATGTAGAAGCGGTTTTCAGAGTGGATCAGACCGGCTTTGTTGCCGGTTCACGTTTGAACTGGTCGAACCGGCCGATCTGGTCCGTTTTTTAAAACCTTGCTTAGGATTACCCTGTATAGCTTAAGAACATGATAGTATTTTTATAGTAGTTGATAGATTCTCCAAGATGACTAATTTTCTACTATGCTCAAAAACGAATGATGCTTCTGATATTGTTAGACTATTATTTGAAGAAATTATACGTCTATATAACCTTTCTTCAACCATTATCTCTGATCGTGATGTTAAATTTGCTTCATACTAGGGGTGTAAGTGAGCCAAGTTGGTTTGTGAGCGGCTCGAGTTTGACTCGTTAATGAGCTCACAAGTCGAGCTTGCCGAGCTAAGCCTATACTCGAACTCGTATATTAAACGAGCTCGAGCTTAAGCTCAGCATGGCTTGGCTTGAAAACTTATTGAGCCGCTTGATTAATTTAAAATATATTTAAAAATTAATTTAAATTAGGATTATATAATATATTTTAATATTTTAAATTAATTTTATACTATAAATAAAATTCTATTAAAAAATCTTTAATTTAAAATTAAGAATTGAGTTCAACAATCGAGTCAAGCTCGAGCTTTCCGAACGAGCTCGGGCCTATAATATTATAAGTGGCTAATATGCAAGAATATAGTTAGAGTAATTATCTATATACGCTATTTTCCAACCTCTATATCTACACATCAGAGTTCAAAGAGCTCCATTGCAGTCTTTTAACATTCAAATGCATCTATATACTCCATGAATACTATGTCAGATGGTGAATTAATAAAAAAATTTGTTATAGATGGCTTTTTGTGATCAACCTACCCATTTGGCATAAAGGTGCACTGATTTTTTAGCCAATTTTTTTTGTGTTCATCTACTTCTTTGTAGTCGCTTGTGTTTCTCTTTCAATTATAAGTACTCACATCACATGTTAAGACGACAGTATAAGATTAGGTCCATATTATGCTATAACTTCCAGCATAATTATTTCAAGCATATACGACACGATAAAACAGTGCCTCTGTACATGTTCAGCTTGTTTAAAATTAGAGATTAGAATGCCTATTTGTGCTTAGCTCGCTTGCTTAATGAACAAATCAAATACAAGTTTTCATAGAGTTGAACATGAATAGTTTGCAAACATTTAGCTTTTTCGGTGGCCCTAATCACCAATTAATCCAAAGGTTATAGAATATTTATACAAAATGATTGTAAATATTATAGAAAAAGATACAAAATGCAAAATTACAATATTGAGATGAAAACTTTACTCTAAAAGGATCTTAATGAAGATGAATACTTGATTGGTTTATCTTAAGAAGATTAATCTTTTGGATCAAAATATCCTCTTTTTATATGAAATGAGAGTGAAATATCATCATCTAATTGTTAAAGATATATTTGTATTTATAAAGTCCACTAGGATGCCTTTTTGTCAATCAAATTTTAAAAAATAATGGAATGCCAAATACATTTTTGAAGACTAACGCATTCCAGTCTTACTGACAATCATATATATATATATATATATAATGTCAGTTGTCACCTTAAGTTGTCAAGGTGCCAGGCTGCCAGCGCACTTTGTATGGTTTAATTTTTTTAATTTTGTTGGTGCTGGTGTTGGTATATATTGTTTGATTTCGTAGCCATTGATGCATCATATCCCATAACCAATTGTACCTTAATAATGACAATTGTTTTTTATTGCAGAAATAAGGGGTTGTATTGCAAATATCATTCCTCGGTAAGAGAATTCACTCATCTCCAGCACAACTGTTTAACTCCTATTTCATGTGTATAACCATTCTTGCAACAGAAAACCTCCCGAAGTTATACCACTGCACGTACCGAACTGAAGGGTGGGTAAGTAGATATTTTGCTGTTCTGTTTATTTATTGTTTATGTTTACTGAATTTTTAGATCTGATTTTGCTGTCTACGTGCTGCTTCACATTGAGATGGTCTCTATTCATAAAATTGTAAAACTATCATTCTTTTTTGTTTCTGGTGAATTTTCATTCCAGGAACTTAAAAATGGCATTCAGACCCCAACCAGAGGGTGTTTACATTGTTAATCCCCAAGCGAGCCAAACAGATAGGGCAAATTCAGTGCAGCAAGTAAAAGTAATGTCTGTAGATGGACTTAGGAGAGTCCTGAGGTTCGTCCTTTTATTTTTGAGCATGCATTAGTTCTCAGCTTATGATTAAATTTATAATTTCATCCAAAGCCCTTGAAGAAATGCATTTACTGATTCATAATTCCATCCGACTATACACGTATTTCTCCAAGACACTGTTTTAGCGCCACTTATAGAATTTGAACTTCTTTCAGTGTTCAATCTCAAAAATTAAATCCACTGTTAATACTAGAGCAAGGGATATATCAGATTTTGGCTTCATGTACTGTTGCTAACCGGATATTCTTTACTGGCAATAGCCCAAATTTCGAAGCGCTGCTTAAATAACTTGTCATAATTATTTCTCACAATCTTAGGACTTTTAATGAGCTTACTACAATTTTACTTCTACTAAATCTTGTTAATTTACATTCAAGCTGTGTCGATATGAAATAAACAACACAGTAGTGGAAATAGTGTCCATGCAAGTAATTTTGACCTATTCTTTTAGAAGCCGGACTGACTTTAAAGCTTATTTTTGTTGGCATTTTCGTGTCAACTAGTTTTATTCTGATCTTGGCACACCCATGTGCAGTACTGCAGATAAATTGACGACTAATAGCCATTCTCAGGGGATAAGATTCCTCAGCAATATAACAGGTACTAAGAATGAACTTTTATCACCTAGTTGAGTACTTGTATGTACTAATCTAAATTATAATTCTGTACCAGCCCAGACTGAGTTAAAACTACCAGATAAGCAAACTCTAAAGACAAATGAAAAAAAAAACAGCTTAGGGAAAAGGTAAAGTGCATTTTTTTTTCTATAAAGAAAGTTACGTGTGGTTCTGATAGATAAATAGGAGCTAAGCGTTGCTGCTAATTCCTCAGACCTGCTGTAGCTACAAAACTGCCATCAAATCTTGCATTCAAAAATGGAACAGAGACTAAAAGGCAGAAGGCCTATCAATCTTCTGTGAACATGATAGAGCTTGACGTTATCAGCTCAGACGAAGGGTGATGGTGATTTTACAGCACACTTCACAAATGAAGATTTCAACCATTGGTACGTTGAATTGTGATTCCTATGCTTACCAGAGAAGAGCTGAAATTTTTGCAGTCTTCAGGTTTCTTCATATATATATTGTATGGCTCACTGTATATTAACTGGAAAACAATAACGTATGTGGGCATGGAATTTATTGGTTCCAGTACTTGCTGTTCAGCATCCTGTCCATAAAAGAAATGCATCATGCATTTGTGTAACATAGATTCCTGTTTGCTTTTATTCTAAAATTCATGTATTTGAATCCAAGTGATGTATCTAACAAATTTTGCTGAGCTTCACTGAAGTCTGTTAAGTATTTGCCACTTGCAATTGGATTTCTTACTAACAAGGTTGATCATCAACATAAGGTGGATGTGGGTCGTTAAGCTTTTGGGCAAAATATTGATTGATCTCTTTCATCTATGCTATCAAACTTGTGCTCAGTTTGCCTATTTTATTCACAAATATAGTTGGCGGTGGAAGACGAGTAAAATATTAATGATTAAAAGATTTAGGCTTCTAAAGGTGCTTTATTCATCCAATCTAGTTAGAGAGATGCTAGATTTCAATTTGTCTGTGGTTGACATTTGGCTTTAATAGCAAGCAATTTTCTTAGGTAAGAATTAGAGAATTGAGAAAGGCTTGGGTGAGTATGGAGACTGAGGGAGATGAAAGCTTAAAGATGCCAAAAGATTAGAAAGTATTTAAAAAAATTCAAATTTTGCCTTTTCACTTTTTATTTATAGGGTTTAGAGGATTAGTGAAAGGCTATATTAAAAAAAACAATAAATATAATACTCAATATGACTTATTACATATTGTATCTAACATGTGATTTTTCTATTAGGGTTTCATGTCGCTCTTTGCCTTTGACATGACCCTTTATATCAAGGCGAGTCTCACAGACGAGTCCTCATGATATGACATGGGATGAGCTTGTATGGGCGAGTCTTTTGGATATGGTGGCGAGTCCTAAGGGGTAGTGTGTGTACCTCTGAGCATGAGGGGCAAGTCCCTTCAAGCGACATTGACTACAAGTTGAGGACTAATCGAGTTTAGAGGGTCGCAATTTGGAACCATTGAGGTGTGTGCTTTCTATAAATTGATTGGGGGATGTCCATGATAGTTTGATAGCCTGGATGCTAATGAATGACCTTGGAAGACCAAGTCCTATCACGGTAAGTGATTCTCGAGCTAGGGTTTGGATGAATTTGCATGAGTTCTATTGTGCCCATGTTAGGGACAACTCCATGATTTAATTGAGTGGGGAGAACTACATTCCCTATTGGCAAATGCTTTTGATGAGCGATATGATTACTTTGGTCAAGTTCTTTAGTTAAAATCTATTTGGTATTTGTGAAATACTTATATAAACATGTATGAGTATAATTTATTTCCCTAATTTACTTGAGTTGTGAAAATGATAAGTTAATTAAAGATGTGTATTTATTGTAATGACCTGAAATTTGTATAAATAATTTTAGAATAACAAATGAAAAAATTTGAGCTAGAGCGTTGTGGGTGGAGCGGGAGAGCAAGTACAAGCGCCTGAGCGCGTGTAACTGGAACTCGACCCAATTTTAGAAATAGGTTAGTATCTTAAACCCAAATCCATCCCGTTTGGTAAATGGGCTGACCCAAACCTGAAATTCTTTTAGGTCGGGTTCGAGTCAGGTCAAGTATTGACACCCCTAACCATACCATTGGGGTGTCAAAAATGGGTATTCAGGCCGGGTTCGAGTTGAACCTAGAATTGACTCTGGTCTAATTCGGCTGACCAAAATCCGACTTGGTTTGCCAAACGGTCCGAAAGCTAGACCCAAACCTGACCCATGTGGGTTACCTGTTTGACCCGACTTGACCAGTGTGGCTCGTGTTTGCAAGTGGGAGAGATGAATCGTAGGCCGTGAGTCTACGAGCAGGCGAGACGAACAACGGGTCCGAGCGACTGGCGAGCACAAAAGATGGGGCGCAGGGGCGGTCTCGGTAGGCGCATATGCACGGCCATGCAAGTTACGAGCAAGGGAGTGGATGCGGGTGTGCGCATGGGTGTGAATCACAGAGCGGGAGGTAGGTGCGACCATGCGAGCTGGAGCGCAGGAGACTGTGAATTAGCACAGTGGGGTCTGTTCGCGTACAAATGTGACCCAGGTTAGTTCCGAGTTAATTTTGGGTTTTCAAGTCAACCCGAACCCAACCCGATTTTACAAATGTGTTAGTATCTAGAACCCGAACACGACTCGTTTGGTAAATGGGTTGACCCGAACTCAAAATTTTTCGGGATGGGTTGTTATAACTAAAAAATTTATAAAAGATATTTTTTACTTATAACAGTCAAAAATTATTTCTGGAGTCATTATAGGTCCAAATCATAAATCTTCTTTGTCATAATATATATATTGTTGTGTTTTATTTTCACAAATTTTTTCAAAATTTTTAGCACCGGTGAAATTCTTTAAAAAATTGGCACCTAGCGATATAAGTTGGGGTTTTTGGGACAGTTTGATGTCCATTTTGTAAACCGATTTTATTAAAAATTTTTAAATAAAATGAGTTATTTTATGAATATCTTTTTATAAGTTTTGAAGCCTTAAAAGTATTTATATGAATTTTATATTAAAAACTAATTATAATATTATTATTTTATATAAAAATCTATTTCCACTAATGAAATTTTCTAAAACCTCATTTCCTAAACCTATTTTCGTTAATAGAGAAATGAAAAATAAATTTGAGAGAAAAACAGAGTGAAGGAGAGAGGAAAACTGGGTTTTAAAGGTCGTAGAGTCATTTTTGTTTATTGGCCCAGTTGAAAAATTTGCTCGTCTCAAGGTAGGTTATGTTTTGCCTATTTCAATTTTTAATAATTTGATATTTTTTAATCAAATTTGTATTTTTGTTATTGGAATATAAGGATAATTTTATTTTAGTAAAACTTTTATTGCATAATTTTTTATAAGTTATAGAGCTTGAGATTATGAATATTTTGAATATATTATAAAAAATTTTTGCCAGGTGATTTTAAAAAAGTAGCGATTTTCATCTATTCAAAAATTTATTTTGACATTTAAAAATAGTGCTTCAGTTCAATTAAAGCTTCAAAATGATGTTTTATACAATCTATGGTAATTTGATTATGTTTTAAGACTATGAATTTTTGCTGAATAGTGTTTCTATTGCTTATCGTTGATGCATTTTGATATTTTTTTAAATTAATCTAATTATGTTTTAATTTATGAAATGCATTAAAAAATGTGATGTGATGTTATGTCGGCACTAATGGGCGACCAAGGTGGGATTCTGTTATGCTGGCGCTAGTGGGCGATCGGGGTGAGGTTCTGTTATGCTAGTGCCAGTGGTCAATCGATGTGGGATTTTGTTATATCGGGGTCTGTGGGCTACCAAAGTGAGATTCTATTAACAAAGTTATAAAGATATATAAAAATTTGGGCTTAGAGTCATTTTGATAAAATGAATATTTGCTTATAATTCATTTAGTTTCAGTTTTAACTTCTGCTTTTATTTCAATCTTAGTTTTTCGTACAGTAACTTTACAATACATTAGTTTTTGTTCTTTTTGGTTTCTATTATTGATTTCTATTTTAGGTTGAGATAGCCTACTGAGCCGTGTTAGCTCATTCATCTTTTTGTTTCTGTTTTTAGACCAGGGGAAGGGTAAGGAGCGAGTTGAGTAGTTTGGATAGCAAACTTTGATCTGTGTCGTAGGTATGTTTTATTAGTTTTAATTTTTACAGGCTTAACTTTTATTTTGTTATTCTCTCTATTACCAAGTGTTATTATAGATAGATTTCATATTATATATATATATATATATATATATATAGATGATATATAGAAAATTATTTTGAGATTTAGTAGTATTCTATTTTATATTGCATTCAATAGTGGTTCTATGTAGTATATAAATTGAAAGTTTTATTTTAGTGCTTCTCCAACCAGATTGTGGGGTCAGTCTTACCACAATTGGATATGGTTTGACCTGTGCAATTGTAGGTCATATCGGGTCGGGTTATGACAGGACTTTGGGTTATGTCAAATATTGACACCCCAACCACACCATTCCTCCCCCTCCCTCATTTCTTAGCTTGTTGGGTAAGGAAAGGAGAGGAAGAGAAGAGGTGAGGAGAGAAAGGAAGAGGTTTGGAGTATTTTCATCCTTTAATGTTATTCTGAGATTTCTTTTGATCATGGTAGGTAACCCAAATCCTACTTTAGTTTTCAATGATTTTGAGTTCTATAATTTTAATCTTCCCAAATTGATAAAATTATATTTTCTTTGGATTTATTGAATTTTCATCATATAACTTTTTTATATATGATAAACATGATTCTTATGAGCATTTTGGCTATAATATTATTGAATTTTATCAGGTAAATTAATAGTTATGATTTTTTAAAGTAAATGAATAAAATATAAGTTAGGCATTTCATGCATAATATTGTACTAATAAAGGAACTGATACAATTGATATATGATAAATGTGTCATTTATATGTAAGCAAAGAGGGTTGACTGTTAACATTATAATTAATTTGGGTTGACTCTTAAAACGATAAAATCCTGTACAAGAGGGTGGGTTGATGGGCTTTTCTTAAAATAAAGGTTTGTGGTGTAATCTCGGATATAAGCTATAATTGATTGATCGAATTATACCGACGGACAAAGAGTGATTACTCTTCATTGACTTGTTGAAAGTAACCTGTTAAAGTAAATAATTAATTTAAAGATATAATTGAATGATTGATGGATTGATAAGATTGATAGATGACAGATGGAAGAATAAAAACACCATATTAAAATTGGATGTCCTACCTTACTATTCATAAATTATATCTATGATTGCATTTACATGATAACATATGAATTGATTGATAGATATAATTGATATATGATTGATAGGATTAGCATTGGGATTGATACAACATAATATAGCATATGACATGTACACTTATAGAAATTGATAGACATATTGATATAGCATACTCATATGACATACTGGTAAACGAATACATATGGAATATCATTGATAGAAAATATATGATGAAATCATTGGCATGAATATAATTGATAGATAGTTGACATATGTTTCACTGTACGGTGCCTGGCTTTACTTTATACACTTTTATTGATTTCCTTATAGGTTTACAGATTCTTATGTTTCTTGAGATGCTTTTATTTTACTGATTATATTAATGTATTGATATTGATTTATATTAATGTATTAATATTGATTATATTAATTGTTAATTTCATACCGATGACTACTGATTTTATATTGATTGAGATGAGTATACATATTAATTCTTGAGATCTTGCATTGAATGTAGTGGTAGGTTTTGGTTGCTTGTTGGGCTGTGTTTGTTATGTGGATTTGATTGATTTCAAGTTCAGGAAGGGGACCACCTGAGTGAGATTAATCAGAGTCAGATTTGCAGGTTTAGTTTATTATCTTGTATTTTGTGTTATTCTTTTGTAACAAGAAGGATTATAGTAGATGAATATTATAGATTGAATTTTTGGTTATTGTGTATGAATTTTGAATAGTGATGTAAATTGACAGATGATATGATATACATATGCTTTCGCTATTTTAATTAATATAAAATGAAATTAGTGGCTCTGGTAGATTAATTAGGAATAAAAGGTGCAATTCTTCTGATTTAAATCTTGGGGTGTCATATTTATTGCTTCTACTAAATAGTAAAAATGTAAGATAAGTATAAATTATTGCTTTATAATGTAGTATCTGGTATTGTACGAATTCCTCATTATGCTTGTGATTCTTACTCACTTTTACCAAAAGTAATGGATTGACAGGCGTGATCTCTTCTTACTTAATTCTTCATCGATAACTGATGCTAAAAAAAGGCAAATACAAACCCTGTTGAGCAAGCAATGTTGAGCTTTAAGAGGGTGAAGACAACTGACCTTCGTAAGTGCAATATAGAGTAGGATGATAAGAAATTTGGTTCACTAACGAGTTAGATGGTGTCCAAAGATGCGAGTGCATTTACACACCAATTAAGCTAAGTGCACCTGTGCTTTCAGTGACAGTGAAGTTAGAGCAGAGTAAAAGCTGACACTAGTGATGTTGGTTGAAATGTCATCGATTGCAAGGAGCTTGTGAAGAGTCATCCTCTCCTTTGGTTGATGTCCCATTGGCTATCAGGCATGGTAGATGAGCTCTTATAGGGCGGCTAATCGTAGCGGCAACTGCTGAGGTGATAGTTTTTGTTGAAGTGGTGATGATTCTTACAATGATTAATCCTTCTGTTGGTGAGGATGATGGTAAACAAAATTACTTATAAGTTTCTTAGAGGACCATGTTTGGTAACAAGGTTTTATCTTCCATTAGTGAGTCAAGAGTGTACTTTCCTCAAGTGAGTTATTAGGATACTTATCGAGTGAGTTCAAAGTGTTGGCTTTGACAAAGTGAACACCTAGCTTGTAAACAAAGGTGATGATTCTCCAGAATATGTTATTAGTAGATCTTTTAAACTTTTGGATAAGGAAATTTTCATTATTTATCTTTCAGTATTGACCACTTAAGCGACTCCCTTAGTGGTGAGCACTATGGAGCAGTTTGTTCCACCAGCAGCAAAGGTCGAGCCTGTAATTGGGCTTTTAAGAGGCGAGAATGTTGAGAGGATCATAGTGTCACCTTTGGCTCAAGAACCTTTTATAGCCATGGTTTTGGCTATTGTTGATTCACTTATCTTCTCCCTCTTAATCGGCGCCACAGGTGATGGGATTCCTACACATGGGTTGCTCAAATTGCTGAGCTTTATTGAGTGCATCAGCTTGGTGGAAAGATCCTCGACATGTAGGTTGTGCTTGGTGAGGGAGCCTAGAGCTCGTCAAAGGCAGTTGGAGGTGACTTTGTGACCTCACTCAGGAAGGAAATGGCTACATTCCACATTTAGATGGAGGCTACCGTTGCTTTGCTAAGATGAGCAAATATAATATAAGGGGCAATTACTTTTGTAATACTAAATAAAAATAGGAGTTGTCCCTCCTTTGATAGTTTTTAATAATATGTGTAGGCTTTTTAGTTGGAATAAATAGTTCATCCCTCTTTTTCTTTTTGATGTATGTAAGCATATAAATAAAATTATTTCTTTATTTTGTTTTACCTTATTGCGTCATAATGTCGATTTCCCTCCGCAAGTGCGCCATGACATTTTCAAATGCCGACTGCAAACTATAATAACATGATGTTCATTGCATACTACTTTGGTGATGCTAATTTGTGAGTGTGAGTACTTGATAAGGACAACACCTTAACACATTCTACCAAGAGGATCTATGCATCCCATGCAACCACTTCAAGCGACTCCTATTCTTAAAAAATTTTCGAGCTACTTAATTTTATGGACTCTTCCCCATATAGATCCTTTCAAACTTAGTAGCTAATGTGATCACCTTCATCTCATCTTGGATTATATAGCCTGTCATGGATGCTGCCCTATTTAGACATGTCTATAATGTGAGGGCCTCTAAGGACTGGTGCATCCAATTTTCTTCTATGGCGATTAAGATAAGTGGGCAAGCAAATATGGTTAAAGATCGAAAGGTCAAATTTGTTTTCATCCACTTGATGATTGGTTGGTTTGTGTCGACTATTCTCACCCCTTTCACCAAGGAGAAGGTGCATGTGCTCGAGTTAAATGAGGATGATGCTAGGGCGTTTGCTGCTTTGACTAGGAAGTTGTTGATAATTAGCCACCACTTGAGCCCACTACACATATATGACACCTCTGGTAAGTAGTGTAGCTCCTTTTTTTTTAAAAATTGTCTAGGGTTTTTGCTCTCCTTAGTATTGATGAGTTCCCTTAATAGGTGGCCTGTCGAGTTCTCAGTACCTTGATGACTTGGAGGTGCTCAATTTCCTCTGGAAGGATCCTACCACTATGATAGACAATAAAGTTGAGAAGGCAGAGGAGAAGCAACCAGTGAGCATGAGGAGGCTTCTCCCAAGAAGCAGAAAAGAGGGGGAAACAACCACTTTCCCCAAGGAACCCATGATGAAGAAGCCTGTGTAAGTCACCAAGCCGAGGCCTCTCCTAAAGAAGGAGAAGGGGCTTCACATTTTTCTCTTTAGATGAATTCCTCACACTCCTCTATAGCTTGAAGAAAGGTGAGCACCTTTTCTTAGCTTGGAGATGAAGTGATTGAGTCCTATGACTCACATAGTGAGTTGTTGGACTTCCTTGAGGGTTCTCGGCTATGGAAACTCTATGATCACTTTTAACATGCCCGGGTTAACCTTGATGCCCTTAGGTTTAAGGAGGAACCCGAGGAACTTGCCTAAACCTCTACTAAGATACATTTTAAGGGGTTTAGTCGCATTTTGTACCATTTAAGTGTGGCAAATGTCTCATTTAGGTCTTGAATGTGCTATTTGGGTGATTTGCTTTTCACTAACATGTCATCCACATATAGTTCAATGTTTTGACCATTCTCTTCTTTAAAGACATGGTTCTTTATCCTCTGATAAATTGCCCCAACATTCTTGAGCTCAAATGTCATTACCTTATATAACAGTGCAAGCCCTCACCAATGATGAAGGATGTCTTCTCGTAGTTAGGTCGTAGTTAGGATATATATTTCAAAACAAACTTTATCACTAAAAAATCTTTCACAAAGAAAATTAAAAGTAAACCAGAGTGAAAAAAATAAATTGTAAGAAAGTAAAAAGTACACTAACAAGATTTATAGGGGTTCGGTCAAAATCGACATACATCTACTGTAACAGTTTAAACTCTTAACTATTGAGATATTGTCCGCCTTGGTCTAAGGGCCTCACAATTTTATCCTGTTGGTATAACTACTTTAAAAGTCACCCATCCTAGGTTTTCTCCGGGATAAGCACGCTTAACTACAAAGTTTCTTAACGAAATTCTGGCTATTACACCAAAACGTGCCTCAATGTTTAAGAATTTAGCTTTTTTTTTACTTAAGGGGTTTCACAATCTCCCCCACTTATGTAACTGACGTTCTCGTTTGTATTTTTATCCTAGAATCGTCCACCAAGCATATAGGATTCTTGAAGTGGCCCTTACAAGTTCAAGTGGTGACTCCCACCACATAGCACTTTATCCCAAATAGGGTTCAAGATGTGGCTCTCATGGCATAGCACTTTATTTTGTATAGCACTTATTTCTATTTTTCGGCTAGTGTATTTCTCTAATACCATTTCTAATAGCCCAAACTCTTAACTATAGTGATATTGTCTGCTTTGGTCTAAGAATCTTACGGTTTTGTCCATTTAGTGTAACCTCCCAGGAGGTCACCCATCTTAGGATTTCTCTAGAATGAGCACGCTTAACTGCGAAGTTTCTTAATGAAATTTTGACCATTACACCAAAAGGCAATCTCGATGTTTAAGAGTTTAGCTTCTTTTACTTAAGGGGTTTCACTTCTATCCCCCAATGGTCATCCTCTTTGGGTATTGCACTAAAGTGACTCTCTTTTAGCTCACAGCTAAGTGGGGAAGTCCTTCTCCCTTACTAGGTGGAGAAGGACCTTTATAAACTCTGAAGAATCTCCCTCCTTTTGCCTCCCAACCCGGCGGAGATGTCATCCCTCCTTTAGCTCCTAGTTCCGGTGGAGATGTCAATCCCTCCTTTAGCTCCTTCCTACGGTGGAGATGCTATCTCTCCTTCCACCTCGCGACTCGACGAAGATGTAGTCCCTAGCCTCCTCGGCTAGCAAGTCTTTTGCCTAAAGACTTTTCTTTCTAGAGCCCTTCTCCAAGAGCTCCACCAAACACAATAGGAGGACCCAATATACATGTTAATCAGAGCATCGTGTTAATCCCCTCACACCCCTTAACTTTTGCAAGGCAAACTCTCCCTTAACCTCACCTCCTCTCTCTCTCTCTCTTGTGCTATGGAAACTCTTCTAAGCACTCTCATAAAAGAAAACATCTCTGATTGCTCAACCTCTCATGTCCTCAAGCCTTAATGTTGAGTTTATAAAGTGGGCTCTTAAAAATCCTAATTTCCAAATTTAAATACTTTGATCGTAATGTCCGATTACTTCAATTTTCATCCTATTCGTATTATATGATGTACAATAGTACAATCCAACAAGTTCTCTATTGATCATCTTGTATGATGGTTTTTGTACAGTATAATCATTAATAAAGATTTTATCTTGATTTGATTCATTAATTATCAGGATTAAATTAGGCAATTTTAATTATTATTCGTACAATATGAAATGGTTTGTACAGTACGATCAGTTCAAATTTCAAATTTCAAATTTGCCTAATTTAAGTAACAAGACTTCAATGACAAGGTTTCTCAAAATAGTTGGTCGTCTTATACGATTTGGTGGTCATATGGCTAATCTTGTAAAAAGTAACTGGGGTGATGTCAATCACTAATGCTTGCGAGGTGGTAATACAGTTAAATATTTTTATTCATGGTCTTTTGGAGTTGGTCATTAAGAAAGATTTTGCTCGTTCTCCTCCCATGATAGTAGGTATTACTCTAGCGATGTGCATGGAGAGAGCAAGGACAGGCTAATTTTCACTACTCTCCATTAGGGTTTTCCTTGAGTGCAGACCATGGTTGGTGAGTAGAAACTCCTTTAACTTTCTTGCTTTGATAGGGTCTTTGATGAACCAGTGGGGGGTTCGACACTCCTCGATGTCATGATTATGATCCCTATGAAAGTCGTAGTACTTTGATTTGTCCCTTGTGTGCATGTTCACCTTCATACACTTTGGGCGCTTAAAGAACCTATTATTATGAATGGCCTCTATTAGTTTGACCATTAATACCCGCAAGTTTGTGATCGCGGGGTAGCTGGGGATGTGGTTAGCACCTTCTTCTTGATAGGGGTTACTGTGTATATTGCTTCCTCCACTCTCAAAAAACAATGATCTGGCAATTCTAATTGGCATCGTATGTAAAGACACTCTTTAATGTTCTGGGCAATATCGATCACATGGTATTAAGGTCCTTCTATTAGCACTAGGATTCCTTGGGCATTTCATGTCATGCTCCTATCATGTGGCTAGTCCTTTCTTGCCATAAACTCTTTGAAGTGAGTGGGTTAGGAAGACTCAACTACTCAATTTTACTCCTTTACATTTACATAAATGTTAGTGAGTTTAAGCAATTCAGCCAATGCCTTCGATGTTATAAGCCTAGTGCATAGTGAAATGGACCTTCACGTATTCCTTATGTTAGTGTAGCTTGGGTGACAATTGGCTTTAGTTCCTTTACCTCAATAATCTCCCTTTAGAATCTCACAATGAAACTATAAAGTGACTCGCCTAGTTCTTAATTCATCTTAAGAAGGGATTGCAAGTTCTTTTGAGGCTTTTGGACACTCCCAAAATGGGTGGCAAGCATCTTTTTGAATTTCACATATGAGGTGATCTCTCCCTCAGGCATGCATTTTTCAAATGGAGCTCTGCTCCTCACCTGTTGGGTAGTTGGGTTATATTCTTTGTTGCTCGTGGCAGTGCGAGCAGGATCTGCATTGGGTGTTTAGGTCAATGCTATACTCTTCGTCCTTTTATGGCAAACAAAAGAGTCAAAAGATCATTTAGGCATGCTTTCCCTTGGCACATGCCTCGGTAACCCCATTAAGTCATCTTGCATAATCTTTGTGAGCCTTTCCTCCATCTCCCTTAGATCATGGCGAGTTGTATAGTTGGGGCATCCATGCTCACCTTGAGGACCTTCAATCCCCTACAAAAAATAATCCCGTAGCTTTTAAAATTGACAATAAGCCAAGATCACTAAGATCCCAAACTTAAGTTAGTCAAATTTTATGTTACCAAATGAGATTAAGTTGGCAAATAAGTCTTACCAATATTGATCAAAATTGCTTAATGTTTTGACTTCTAGATTAAAGTTGGTTAGCTAAGAGTTGATGGTTAATTCGTAATTATGAGATCAAACTTTTTTAGTATCTTTCAAAGCCTCTTCTTTTAGACAACATAATCCATAATTCTTTGATAAATTGCTCCTATATTTCTTAAATTGAATGGAATGACATTGTAATGATGTAAATAGTCGTTGTAATATAAGCAATTTTCTCACAATTTGCTGGATGCATTTTTATCTCATGATAATTTGAAAATGTATTAAAAGCTCATGGTTAAAAAATCTATTGCAAAGTGAACCAATACATCAATTCTAGGAGTAAATAGCTATCCTTTGGACAGGTTAAATTCAAATTGATAATATCAACACAACCTTTTTCCTTATCATTTGTCTTCAAGCCCATAACAATATTTAAAATCTACTCTAAATAGTGTACTTCTCTAATAAATCTAGCTTCTAAGAGTTTTTGGACTTCACAAAGAATTAGCATATCCAAGGATGCAACAACTTGTTGAATTCTTTATTTCATTAGCTTGACATTTTTTTGACATTTGTGCAAATAATGTTAATATCAACACCTAACTTCTCAGCAGCCAACCATATAAAATTTTTAAAATTTTCATGAATATTATTGATTAATTCTTCTATATATTTTATCTTGAATGAAGTGTTGATGTGGATAGTTAGGTCATGATATTTCTCTTAATAAGAACTTATTCTATTATTTTAAATGTTTCCAGTCCATCTCCTATTTGAACCTTGAGTTATAAAACTTCTTCCTGAATGCTCTTAACAACTTTCAAGCACCATTCTCTTGACTACAACTTGTTCCCTCAAATTGTGATGACTTTTCCCTTAGCTAGGAATTTAATTCCCCTTCTTCCCAAGTAATTAGTAGTGCAATCATTCTTTATGTTTTCCTATATTTGTTTCAAAAAAGCCAAAATGTGAACTGGTGATGGCTGTTAAGCATGACAAAACTAGTTTCATTTTTTTTTTGAAGTACTTCTAAGAATAGCATTAATAATCCTTCCTAGTCAATAATAATAAATGAAATATGCTTTTGTTTTGCTTTGATTGGGTTAGCATCAAGGGAAATATTATGATTTAAGGATTATCATCCTAATATGATAACTTATACTTCAAGATGAGTTAGTCCATAAGGCAAAGGCATAATCACCATAACCAAGTGAGATGATTATCTATCTATTTAGAAAACTCTATGCCATGACAATCAATGAATAATAAACAAAACTAGCTAAAGTGAATGAGCTCAAAAGGGGTGATGAGTACCATTAAGGAATCCCAAAAAAAGTAGAAAAAGGCCTAGTTTGGATTTCATGTATCCATTATCTTAGATTATCAAGCTCGAAATCACTTAACAATGAAGATAGTCAATCCAACTCGGTCGTGTGACTCTCTATAAATAAAAATTGAATTGCATTCTCTAAATGAAGTCTTATGATCTCAAATCAATAAAAGAAAAAAAATCTCATACAGATAAAATTTAACGGCGAGATCTTAAAAGGATGTAGGTCTCATAATTCATAGAGGTATAAAGATTGCCTATAGAAGGAAGTGAGAGGGATAGTTTAGCCATATACAACCAAGACTACCCAGTTGGTCTTAGAATCCTTTTTGGATTAAGATTGCCACTATCTGCAAACCAAACATCCATCTAAGCATGTTTAATTAAAATCTATCGTTAAGCCAAGAGTACGATATCAGGAGATAAGAAATGAATGCAAAGTTATCTATCCTTAATGTAAATGCCTTTTTAACCATATGTATTTTGACAAGACAAATTATGAATGTGCATCAACTAGGGGCAATTATTGACACACTCTACACTTTCTCAAGAAGACATAAAGAGAATAATTTTAATTAAAGATTGGAAGGCAATGTAATTTTAATGCTTAGTAAATATTTTTCTTAAAATGATTTTAAAATTGGTAATCAATTTTTTTTAAAGTTGATATAAAACATATTTCTTAAGAGTATGTCATAGCATATGATTTCCAAAAACAACGCACAACATTGAAAAAAGGTAAAAATAGGCATCCTACTATCGAACTCTCAAAGAGTAAAATACAAAAATAATAAAGGTAGAGTGCAACTGGGCCTATGAAGATAATAACAATGAAATTATAAAAGATAGTTGTGCTCTATATAAGTACAAAATAGTCGTAGATTTGTACATAAATCATTGTAATATGGTACAAGCATTAGGATCCCTCTACTCCTAGTCCTTGCCACATGGATCATCTTGAGTGCTCCTGATCTATCGAGGATTGAATGTACACTTGGATCTAGAATGTGTATAGATTAGGAACCTTTACTTATATCATTTCACACATATAAAGCTTTCCTGATTAAAATTAAGTACATGATAAAAAATAAAACTACATGTCATTAGCTTATACATAGTGTCCTTATAAGACTAAGAAATTTATAACATACATGAAAAGTATATAAGACAAAAACTTTTTCATACTAAGAAATAGTTATGTCATTATTTGAAATTTTAAATATTGACATGCTACCCCTATAAAATAAAAGTGTAGATTTATAAGAAATATATCTCAATCTTAGTATAAAAGTAGCATCATTAATGCACACTAAATAATTTTGACTCTCATATAAAAGTAGGGTGCTAAAAGGAGTTTCTAGCAAATCAACCTAGTTACACTGTAGCCCTAAACTAATAGACTAAGGGTCTATTTGGGACATCTTTCTGACAGCTTTGTTTTTCAGACAATAACCATAATTTCATTTGAAAAATATTTTCATGCTGCTTTCTGACTATTTTTTAGAAATTTCTATGAAGAAAAGCTGCTTTTTGCAACCATAATAGTGAAGTTACTTTCTCCCAGCAACTTTACAACCAACTTTATAAAAGTTGAAGTTGTCTGAAATAGACCCTAAGGGTGTGACCTATTTCAACATATTTGGGTGTTTAAAATCCAAGGTGTGCTTGGGTCAAGTTTTATTACTATAATGAATAAACAAGATGGATTATCTCAAGGACCCATTTAAGTTGGATTACCCAACTAGACTTTGCTCTTTTCTAGTTTAATTATAGGTTGTCTACTTTTGCCTTTTATAAGTATATGTGTGGTTTGTTTGGATACCATACATTACAGTTAACTTTTAAGAAAAATATTTTCTATCAACTTTGAATAAATTGATAATCATCTTTAAAATCAACATAAAAAAGTTTTATTTTTTTAAAATAAGATTACAAAGCCATAAGGCCAATGTTTAATTATAATTATTCTCTTTTTGTTTCCTTAATGAGATTTAGAGTGAGCTTATAAACAAATGAACCTAGCTGACACACATTCATAATATAGCTAATCCAAATACATATAATTAAAAGCTTTTTTCACATTAAAGGTAAATTATCTTTACATTTATTTCATATCCTCTAGGATAGTACTCATGACTTGAGGACATGATTTTAATTGAACATGCCCATGTGGATATCTAGTATTTTACTTAGTGGAAAACCTAATCTAGATAGGATTCTAAGTCCAATTGGGCAGTCCATGCTGATCAGATCCTTAAGATTATCCAGCTTGGTTGCAAATTTTCTTTTTCTTTATTGTAGGATTGCCCATCAATCCAAGATTTTTTTTCTTTATATTAGGATAAGTCACCCAGTCCATATAATAGTATTTTATTAGTTCCTAAAGCTTTCCAAAGTTGTTTTGACTTGAGGCCCATAAATAGATCTTTATTTTATACTTTTTTATTTATTAGATACAAATTATTTTTGCTTGTATAAATTTCATGTGAAAATGCTTGGTGGTTCCTCTACTCTTTGGGTAAGCTTGGTGGTTGATCCCCTAGGACTTCTATGAGTCCTTAATTATCTTTTCTCATCCTTATTAATCCTCTTTCCCAACACAAATTTCATATCCTTGATGTAGCCTCAAGCCTAACTTCCTTTAAATCCAAAAAACATCCAACCTCTTCAAAACTCTCCTAAATATTCTCCCAAATTCATCAAAACCTTCAAAGGCCTCAACACTCCAATAACCCTAAGATATCATAATAAAATCCCTAAAATAAAGAGATAATTTGTAAAAACACCACCATTGGTTCCCTAACATCCCAAGCCTTTGATCTAGAGCTCATCTCCATTTTCCTCTAAAAAAAACTAGCTTTATGATAACCTAGAGGTTTTAGCACCAAATCTAATCAAAACCTAAATACCTAGTTGACAATCACTCAAATAACCTTCCACCACCACCCTAAGAAGATACCATCAAGCTGTTGAATTTACCATAAAAGTCCTATAGACCCTACATCACTATATGTCAACATTTAAAATGTCATATAATGGCATAGCTGCTACTTAACAAAATAAAGTACTGGGCATTTTTTTCATGTATATCATAAACTACTTAGTTTGATTAGACGCAAACTAATAGCTAATGACATATGTACTTTTTTTAATCATATACTTAATTTTAGTTAGGATAACATTAGATGTGTAATAAAGTATAAGCAAGGGTTCTCAACCGATACATATACCAAATCCATGAGTACATTCAACTCAAATAACTAGGAACACCCATGGTGATACATGTGGCAAGGACTATGAGCAAAGTGGTTCTGATACTTGTATCATAGTACACTTTAATTTGTGTATAGATCTAGGATAGAGTTGTAGTAATGTAGTGCCCAACAAACATTTTTATTTTTACTAGAAGTGTATTTATAGGACCAGTTGCATCTGACCTCAATTATTTTTTATTAGGCTCATTATACTTTAATCTTCTATAGTTTTATTATAAGTTGCCTACTTTTGACTTTTTTAATACTTTGGATGATTTGTCTAAAAATCATATGTTGTGGTAGTCTTTTAAGAAATTTTTTTTATTAACTTAAAAAACTAATAATAATTAACTTTAAAATCAATTCAAACAAATTCTTTAAAATTAAAATTATGTGGCCTTAAAGCAAATTTTTTGTTAAAATTATTCTCTTTATGTCTCATTGAGAAAATGTAGGGTGAGCTTATCAACAATTGATGCACATTTATTACATTACTAGTCCAATTCTTATAGTTAAAATCTTTCACATTAAAGACAAATAGCTTTGCCTTCATTTCATATCACCTTGGACAGTACTCCGAATTTGATGAAATAATTTTAATTGAATATGCCTAGGTGATGCTTTGTATCTTATGTAGTGTAGTCCTAATCTAAAAAAAATGTACCTACACATAAACTAGACTCCAAAAATTAGCCATATGTACTTAACTAACCCTTTAACCCTGCCCTAACCTAAAAATGAAATGTATACACAGAATCAGCTAACAAAGCTCAACAAATTATATTACTCAAATTATTTCTTAATAACTTTAAAACCAATAACTTAAGATAAAGTAATAATTCCAAGCTTAATGACATACTTATAATCCAGTGGTGCCAAAACAATATAAGGTGTTATAGATAATTATGCAGGTTAAAGAATTCAGAACACAATATGTTGAACATAATATAAAATATAATGAATGGAATATAAATAAACACAGTGCATAGCAGAAAGTAATAAAGCTTTAGCCCTTATATCTCCCGTTTAAAACTTCAGACCCATATGCCTCTCATTTAGAACTCCTATCCCTCAAGCCTTTTAGTGCTCTCAGCACCTTTAAAATTTCTTCAATAGAACTTTTTCATATATATATATATATATATATATATATATATATATATATATATATATATATATATATATATATATATATATATATATAAGAACTCCCACAAACTCCGTAAATGCAGACATAATATCATCCAAAGATGCATAATATATAAATCATGTCATATAACATTATAGTTAAGCAATTAAACATAAATTGAGTTATTTACAGAATTTCAAGAATTTGCCCTTCGTGCATCATTTTAACAATCAAACCCAGTGGAATATAGCAACAAATCATTGACTAGAGATTGTACAAAACTATATTATAGAGGTTTAATTATTCTACAGTGCTATTTTCTATTGCCTCATTATTTTTTTATAGTTTTAGAATAGTAGTGTTTCAAAAATACCTAATGAAAATTTTACAAAAAAAAACACTTAAATATCTGGAACTACATTCTCTATAACATACTAGAAGTTATGTTGTGAAAGTTTCCCGTTTAAAAGTTATCTCACTTCAAATACAAAAAAATTATATTTTTAATTAGAAAAATCCCACAACCATTGAATTATTAAAAATTGAATAGGCAAAATGCAACATATCTCAAGCCAGACAACTTTCAGAACTGGATCATCAACTGAAAATGACCCGAAGTGGCTCAAAATGAACTTTTTATAGGAATTACTCTCTCTCTCTCTCTCTCTCACCAATAGCCCAAATGAAATGAATTGAATGAAATAGTGGATTTAGATATTTTAAATATTAAAATTTGGCCTAGCACCATGGTGCCCCATGATGCTCACCATGTCGCTCCCTTAGAGAGCCCCACAATGCCTCCACGCCACTCCAGTATTGCCACGCTAAATTCTTTTGCAATTTTTTTGAGAGCACTGACACCGAAGCATTGCCAACTCAACACCACAACTCCCCAAGGGGAAAAAATTAGAATTTTTCAAACATGCAAATAGACCCCCGAGACCCATTTCAGATCATATGCAAACTCTCACATGCACCTAAAATATTCCAAGACACATATAGAAAGGTTCAAATATATAAATTTAATGAATTACCTTGAACATGGTCGAGTCAAAATGGTTTGAATGGTGCATTGACTTTACAGGTGTCATACACACTCCCCTCCTCAGAAAAATGTAATCCTCAATATTTTAAAGCTCGGATTAGTAAAACAAATCAGGACATAACTGTCTCATTCAGATTCAATTTCCTCAGTAGCTTCTCTTTCAAATATGTGTTTCCGTTGTACCTTGATCATTGGAAACTGTTTATTTCATAACTTCCAATATCATATGCCAGAATCCTTTCTCGTTCCTTTTTGTAACTCAGATTTGGACGTACCTCAATCTCATTTATGGATAATTTGCTTCCAGAATCAGATACCCACTTTCCTAAAAAAGACACATAAAATGCACTATATATGTCAGACATGAGGTCAAAGAATAGTAACCAGATAACCGAAACTACCAATCCTTTCAATAACCTCAAAAGGTTCAATGTACCTCAGACTCAACTTACTAGGTATTCCAAATCTACTAACATCCTTTATCGAACTAACCTTAACATACATCAAATCACCTACTAGAAACTTCATAGATTGGTGCTTCTAATCATATTTCTTTTTCTGTCTGTCCTACACCACTATCAATCTATCTCGAATATGACAGATTTTTGTTGTAACATCATCCACCAATCTGGCCTTGATAGTTGCCTTTCTCCCACCTTAGTCCAAGATAAGGGTGTCGTATATTTCCTCCTATAAGAGCTTCATAAGGGGCTATACCTATACTTGATTGGAAGTTCTTATTATAAGTAAACTCAATCAGAGGAATATAATTTTTCCAACTTCTGCCAGAAATCTAGAACACACAATCTCAAAAGATTCTGCAATATCTGAATAATGTTTTCAAACTATCTATTATTATGTGGATGAAAAGTTAACAACTCTATATAACCAGGAGGTAAACTTGCCATCACAATTAGAGATGATAACCGTTGGAATACAATGCAGGTGAATTATATCTTATATATAGATTTGACCCAACTAGTTTATAGAATCTATCTATCTGATTGGAATGAAATGTGTAGACTTTGTTAGATGATCTACCATGACCCAGATGTCATCATGGCCATGCCTAAATCTCATAAAACCTATACAAAATCTATTGTTATCTCCTCCCATTTCCACTATAGGATAGACAACGACTGTAGAAGATCACCAGGTCACTGATGCTTTGTTTTCACTAACTAACAAGCTTTATATTTTGAAATAAAATTTGACACATACTTCTTTAATCTGGGCCACCAGAACATACCTTTCAAATTGTCATACATCTTGCTTCTTCTCAGATGAATCATATAGCTTAAATAATGTGCCTCATGCATCTCAGTCTTCAGATCTTCAATAGTAATGACCCAATCGATTCTTATAGAATATAACACCAGAATTAGATATTCCTTATTTGACTTTTGAGCTTTCTGAATCTTCTCCTACATAGTAGGCTAAACAATCATCTGGAATAATGTGCTTGAATATGTGTCCACGGATCTCACTATCTATAACTCCAGCTTCTTTATATCATGAATCAGAGAATCAATAGGAACAAGCAGAGAAAAAGGTAAACAAGAAGATATTCTAGTTAAAGCATTTAGTACTACATTCGACTTTTTAGGCTGATACTGAATCGTAAGATCATAATCCTTAATCAACTCAAGCCACCTTCTCTGTCTCAAATTCAAATCCTTCTAAGTAAAAAATTTCCTTCAGACTCTAGTGATTCGTAAAAACATCACACCTGACCCTATACATATAGTGTCACCAGATCTTTAGAGAAAATATAATAGTGACCAATTCCAAATCATGTGTAACTTTTCCCCATTGCATCAGGATAGAACCTAATCAATTTAGTGAAGCATCACTAAATATTTTAAATTTCTAATTACTAGAAGGAATTTTCATAATCGAAGCCATCATCAGGCAATCCTTTAGTCTCTAAAAACTCTGCTCATACTCAGGTGTCCAATCTCAAACTAATGACTTCTGTCAATCTAGTACATGTATATAAATTTAAAAATATTCTCTTATAAATTTCTTATAATACTCAACTATACCTATAAAACTATGGCCTTGCATGTCTCCTACCATAGCTTGAGTATATCTGTACAGAACTGCATAACTAGCTATATTACCACCAACAATAATTTATCTAGACAAACTACCCTTCATGAACTCAGAGTGTCCAAATCTACTTTTCTTCTCATAATATCAACTCCCACTCCCATATGGCTCTCCATCGAATCTCTTCTTACTAGTAGCCCACTATTATTGAGTAGCAGTCAGGTCATTCTCAATCAATCTGGCTTGCTCAACCAGCTCAAAAAAATTAATAATCCAAAATATAATCAACAACTATCTCAGAGCATCTCATAAACTTCTTAGAAAATGGCAACACTTCTCTCCAAGAGTACTAACTAGCTGCGAAGCACAACTATCCAAAGCAGTAAACTTTTCCTCATACTACATTACAGTCTTGCTCCCTTGAACTTTTCTCAGAAATGTCTCATGCATCTGCTGTCAGGCGGATGGAGGTACAAAGAAACCTCTAAATACATTAGTAAATTTCTCTCAACTAATCAAAAAATTTAGTCTCCCATGAAATTTCTCCTGATGCTAGCCCAACCACTAATGCTCAACCTCACCATCTAAAAAAAATATAGCCATAGGTACTATCCTCTTAGAATGACACTACATACCATCAAAGGTCTTCTCCCACTTTATCAACCAATCCTCTATAACCCTAGGCTCAATAATACTCTCTAATCTCATAGGCTTCAACCTCAAAAATATCCATAGATATTGATCCACATCCCTAATCATACCAGAAGAACCCGTACTATAGGCCTCGGTTTTCAATTGAGCTACCAACCCAGCAAACTATGACATCATATAAAAATCAAAGTAGGGGATGTACTAACTATCTATGCACTCTAGCTTGCACTCTGCCCATCATTCATGTCATGCCCGAGTTAATCAATTAGAACTTATAGCACAAACACATCAACTGATACATACACATGAATAACAAAATAAAAGAGTGCATGATACTATTCAAAACTTTTTAAAATAACTACAGATCAATTCTTGTAGCTCTATTTATAATTCATTTTTCCAAATAATTCTCTAATACCAAAAAGCGTTGTTACAACCCAACCTAATATAACCCAAAAATATAGGTCACATCATATTAGATGGGGGTATATTAGAGATGAAACTGCACAAACCAAGATTTTTTATTTAGAGAAATATCATTTTTTTTAATAACAAACACCACAGCTTCTAATTTTTTCTACTATACATTAATTTACTCATTCACAAAAATTTATTTCGTTCTATTTATCCACAAAAGTATATATTACAAATTATTTCTATCATAGTCCCCAATAATAGATAAAGATAGAGCTAGAAATATAAAAATACTAGGACTATCCAAAAATCTTTTAAAAAAACATAAAATGTACCTACAACTAGACTAAAAAAATCAGTCTTATCTACTTAACTAGCCCTTTACCCTTACCCTAACCTGAAAATGAAATGTAGAACACAAATGAGTTACACAGCTCAACAGATTTTATTACCCAAATTATTTTTTAATAATTTAAAAAGTAATAACTTAAAATAAAGTAGTTATTCCAAGCTTAATAGCAGACTTACAATAGAGTGGTGTCTGAATAATATAAGGTGTTGTAGATAACTATGCAGGTTATAGAATTCTGAGTGTAGTATATTGAATATAATATAAAGTATACTGAAAGGCATATAAATAAACACACACTGCAAAGCAAAAAGAAATAGAACTCCAGCCATTATATCTCCCATTTAAAACTCCTTACCCTTACACCTTTTAGTGCTCTCAATACTTTCAAAATTTTCACAACAGAACTCTAAGGATATAGATGTATAACAAAACTCCAAATAGAACATTACAATTAAGCAGTTAAATATAAATTGGGTTATTTATATAATTTTAGTGATTTTTTGTTCGGGCAGCATTTTAGCAATTGAACCCAGTGCAATGTAGTAAAATTTCACTTACTCAGAATTCTACCAAATTATCAGAGATTGTGCAAAATTTTATTTCAAAGGTTTAATCATTCTATAGTGCTATATTTTGGTGCTTGAATATTTTTCTATAGTTTTAGGAAAACAACATTTCAAAAATATCTTGCAAAAATTTTATAGAAAAATAACTAAATGTTCAGAATTATGTTCTCTATGCATACTAGAAGTTATGCAGTGAAAGTTTTCCCATTTAAGTTTTCTCAGTTCAGACACCAAAAATTTTAAATTTTTAAGCTACCTCAAGCTAAATAACTTTTAGAATTGAGCTGTTAGTTGAAAATGACTTGAAGTGGCTCAAAATGTAGTTTCTCTCTCTAAGAATTCCTCTCTCTCTCTCACACACACACACTAACAGGCAGCCCAAATGAAATGAATTGAATGAAATAATGGATCTGGATATTTTGGATATTAAAATTCAACATGGAGTTGCGGTGCCCCGCCCCTCTCCACGATGCTTCCTCAGAGAGCCCATAGCGCCGTGTGCCGCCTCCAACGCCATCATACTGAATTATTTTCCAATTTTTTTGAGAGCATTGACGTCGAAGCTCCACCATCCTCAACACCATAGTGCCCTAGGCAAAAATTCGGACTTTTATAAACATGCAAATAGACCTTCGGTATCCATTTTAGATTCAAATGTAAAAATTTAATGGATTACCTTGAGTTTGGTCAGGTCATAATGGGTTGAATGATCCACTGACTTTTGATGTGTCAAATATATGAATATGAGACATGATGCACTTGATATTGTAACATGATACATACTATGATAGATGATATAAGACACCACTATATGACGTATACTATTGATAAATGATAGTATACTTCATAGCATTAATATAAGATATATATATGATATGTGATACATTTGTACTAACATGACATGACATGTATAACAATAGATATACTAATATAGATATGGCATTCATGATGCTAAATTGCAGTAATAACAAATACAACCATGATAAAATTACATTGATTCTTCGATTCATATGTTAGTCTTATTATGACATTTTTATGATACACTGAAATATGATTGAGTCAAAAATTACTAATCCATCACATGAGTATGATTCTTGTTAATTAATACTGTTCGTACTGATCATTATTGTTCCTATTGATATGTTCCTATTCACATGATTGATAGATATGTTATGCTGCAATGATCTGAATGATTACATGCATATTATTTTGTTTATCTTACATTGAGTGTAGTGGTAAATTTTAGTGGCCTATTGGGCTGTTAGCTCATTATATGTAGTTTTACACGAATTCAGAGAAGGGTAAGGACGTAGTGAGGTGAGGCTGATCATATTCCTAGAGATATATATTTCTTTTTTATTTTATATTTTATTTATTTTGTAGTCATAAATGATTTGAGGTAGCCTGATGTGATAGAATTTCTGGCTATTGTATATGATTTTTTGGGGATTTAATATAAATATATATTAATGTTTATAGGAAATAAAATAATATTTTTGCTACTTTATTTTTATAAATGTATGATTGGTAGCTCTTACTTGTAAGTAGAAGATTTAAAAAAGACAATTCTTTCCAATTAGATGTGGGGACATCTCATTTTATCCCCTAAAGTTATTCACTTTCAATGCACTAAATTAATTCCCTCCAATGTGGAGTTATGAGCCAAATAAACACCATACCACTTGATCAATCCTCATTGCTTAGGCCTCTATTTGATTGAAAAATATAATATAGTTTTAAAAAAGATTTAATTTTATTTGAGAAATATTTAATTTCTAAAATTTTAATAATTGAAATCGAACACTTATTATGAATGATGTATCACCTCGAAAGGTGAACATATCATTCCCTAATAGGTTCAGATTTACAAATCTTTGAATTTATCCTGATTATTGTAGTCAAACTCAAGGAAAAATAACATATGATCCCGAAGGATCAAAATGATATTTAATTCAATGTACGACTAAAATAATCTAGCAAAGAGATAATTAATTTCATAATCAAAGTTGTAATAATAGAACGACATATTTATCCGGAGAATGAAAATATCCCTTATTATTAATCATTTAAAAATGACGATAATGATCATTATATTTGATTTTCTCAAAGATAATTAATTAAAGTTTTAAAAAGCTTAATTTTGAAATCTTGTCTAGGTTTCTAAATCTCCTATGAGTCCAAGCCCTCGTAGTTAATTACATCATAGGAAATTAGAAATTTTGCTACGAATACTCTCGATTAAAATAACAATATGAATTTTATTCTGGAATTCAAAGTTCGATATCAAAGGAGGTAAGGGTTGGAATTTCCAATCACGATTGGATCAGATTTGAACACTTATTTCTGGAATCGAAGGAGGAAGGGTAGGAGGTGTCTTGAGATTCTGAATTACTTCAGAAACACCCCAGCCTATCCTAAGTGTTGGGCTTGAATTTGATGGAATGAGATTTAAGTTTAAGTGAACGATTTTATTAGAAAGTTAGGATTTAATTCCCAGAGGTTGAGGTCTTATAGCCTGAGTTTTCCTTAGAACCTAAGTCTAAAGTCGGTATTGAAAATCAATGACCTGGATCCTAGCTAATACAATACAATCTTGGACTTACCCCAGCCTAGATTGGGGAGCTAGCTAAACCACCTAAACGCTTTAAAGCCATGAGTCAGGTCTTTAATATAGAGTGGTTAGGGACGTTGTTTAAGATATATTTAAGGAAAGTGGGGCCGACATCTAGAGCAGACCCTAATTGGCCCCTTAACATATGTTAGGTGAAATACTAAAGCTAAAATGTAATTAAAATTTTAGATATTTTTAAATGAGTTTCTAATGAAATGCATGCAAATTGACTCGATTAAATGCTTAAAATTGTATGAAGCAGTTTTTAAAAAAGGCTTAAAAATAATTTTATCTTAAAGTGTATGAATTCTCTTGACAGAACTGCACCCTCATAGGCCAGGTGGTCTGCCAGAACCCGTAGGTGGAGAGGTGCCTAACAAAAGGAGTGAAGGTGCAAAAAATATGCATATGAAAAACCCCCGGTGATCCCGGGCTTACTTATTAAAATATTAGAGTTTCTATCTGAGCTTAAAAGTTTTAAATTTAATTAAATAGAAGAATTTTAACGTTCCCTTACGAGCCTCATATCGTGTTTCAGGCTAAATCAAATACGACATGCAATAATCGCCAAAAAACTAAAAAAGGCAATCCTAATATCGTAATCAATATCAAATAATTAATTAATTAATATTTTAATCAATTAAATGTAATACTCAAACTGAAAGTCTATAGGTAAATGCCTTTTAATATTACAACACAGAGTCTGCAGGAAAAGTAAACTGGTCGGATACCATTGACTACAACCTAGATTCTACTCCTAAGACTCAAGTGACTTTGAGAATGGGTCTTCTCGTTCTTCACTTCTTCGTCCTCCAATGAGCTCCTCGGATTGTCGGGTCTGGATATCTAAATGAAAAGAAACTCCCCCTAGATAGGGGTGTTATCTTTTCTCTTTAAATATTTTGAAAGTATCCTAACTTAGGCTTCCAAATGGAGGAGGACTCTCCCCTAAGAGACGTCCTCTCCTCTTTGGAATCTAAGTAGGATATATATATATATATATCCCATCTCAAAGCACTTAACTTTTATAACTCAATTCTTAAATCAAATTACATTTGAATAAAATTTAAAATCTAGACTCAACAACCTGCAGGGTTATCCTAATAATCAGTAGTTATATAAACATCCCAAGCATTTAATATATTAAAATTTAAATGCTCAAATTCACAGCCACACTTGGCCATGCTCTTTTAACATTAAAGGGGGGCTTAAGCAATTTCTGGAGCACCTGTGTAATTTAATATTTATAATTTTACCCCCTTTAATTTTAAATATCCTGTACGAGCATGACCACATGCATAAGATTAAATTAGTATTTAAATCATCTTTAACCTAGGGGTAGATCTAACTCATAATCAATCATAACATAGAATGTAATAAGTAAATAAACAATCAATTAATTCTACTACTAGCAAACAACATGCAGTAAAAGCTCGAAAAATTTGGCACACGTAAATAACAGAAAAGTAAATATCAGCCTAGCCTAAGACTAGAGTTGTCCTAGAAAATCATCTAAAGTGTGTGAGGTAGGCTGTGTGGTTTGGATATGTTCTAAGTAGGGCAATTAGTTAAAGTTATTTGATATTATAGTTGGTTGAAAGGCTTAAGGGAGATTTTAATTTGAGTTTAAGTTTTAATGATTTGAAATTCATTTTACAATTATTTTTGATTATTTGTTGGATACCACCTTTGTTGCTCACCAAGGCCATGAAGTTTATTTCACCTTTCTTGGGGCTAATTTAATAGCCTCGTAGGCCTAAGTTATCTAGTGGTATCCTATATGATTAAGTGATTTGATTTTGATTAAGGTTTAAAAATTAATCAAATTTTAATTAAAGTTGATTGGTTACTGATTTTAAGATTTGAATTCATTTAAATTTGCCATTAACCGGTTCGTGGCGTTGTGCCACCAAGCTCGAGGAATAAAGCCTCCTTAGGATACGTAGCCTTGCAGCCCGAAGCAGTCCAGCCTATAAACCAAGTTAATGTATTTGAATTAAGGATTTTAAATTTAGTTAAATCATTAATAATCAATTCATTTTAAGATTTAACACTCCTTAGAATCCATTCGTGGCGTTGTGCCACCAGGCTCGAGGAACCAGGCCTCTTTAGGACACTTAGCCCCGCAGCCCGGTGTAGTCCATCCTAAAAACTTCATCCTCGGAGTTGTTATTATATATTAAGGGGTTAGTTGAGTGTTTTAAATATTAACTTATCATTTTCTGGAATTTAAAATCAATTATTAAGTTTTGGAATTTTTTTGGATTATTTTATTATTTAATTAAGGGGTCAAAAATAAACTTTTTGATTAAGAGTTATTTCTAGAATGTTAATATTTTTATAAAATATTAAACATTAATACAATCAGTTAGATTGTAAGTATATTGGATTTGGATTTTTTTTAGATTTTATTATGACGGTTTGAAGTTTTGACTTGATTTTGATTTGGGTTAGACCAAAAGTTAACTTTTTAAAATTAGATTGATTTCTAAAAATTTGATATTTTTGATAAATATTAGACCTTAATATGAGTTGAGTGCCTTTGAGTTTGCTCAATTTGGAGTTTATTTGAATTAGTTATGAATTTTTGAAGTTTTGAGTATTTATTGAATTTTCAAAATTTGCTTAATTAAGGGCCTTTTAATGATTTGGTCCAAATAACCTTCAAACTTCTTGAAATCACCTCCAAAGATCAGGAAAGATCTAAGGAGGGATTATTAAGTGTTTAATAAATTTTTGGAATTTTTAATTATTTTTTAATTAATTAAATTACATAAATATTAAATTTTAATTAAAATTAAATTAAGCTCAAATTTGATGTCCAGTCAAGAGGCTTTTATTTTTCTTAAGTTGGAAATTTAATTCTGGTCAATTTGAAATATTATTTATAATTTTTGGGTTTATACTTGATTTATTATATTTTTTTGAATGTTTTAAAACTTAATTAAGGTTTAATTTTGATTAAATAGGTTAGAGGGCTTAATGACTTCAAAATTCGGTGAGAAAATTTCTACGGACTGAGAGTGTCACTAAGTTTAAAGGGTCAAAATTTTAAATCAAAAGGATGTATATCCTAATTATTATAATTTTTCTAAATTCTTTAAACAAGTCCTTAATTATTATCCTTAATGATGTCACTAGATTAAGAGGAATTGAATAACTAGATCGTCACAATTAGATCCTAATATGCACACATAATCATCACAATTAGATCCTAATACTAGGAGAAGCCTAAGCTAAGTGGTGTGTGTACCCTAAGCATGCAAATATTAAAATATAAGACATAGTTAAAGATAAGATTAGTGGACAATCAAGAAATAATTGTCCACTAATCATCCACACTAATTCCATTCACTAATGCTCAACCTATTTTTAAAATTTTAAGAGACCTCTCAAAAATTAAAGATTTAAATAAAAATAATTTTAAAATAGATTTTAAAATATACATATATATATATATATATAATGTATAAGTTTTAAAAATAAAATAATTAAAAATATTGTTAGAATAATTTTTAAAGACCTGAGAGATCCTCTAATTTTTTAAAATAATTTGTAAATAAATTTTTTAATTTGAAAATATTTAATATAAAATTTAATAAAATATTAATTAAATATTCAAATAATTCAAATTAATTAAAATAAATTGAATTTTTAATTTTAAAAATATTTTTAAATTAGACTTCTTAATTTTTTGAAAATTTTAAGATATTATTTATAATTTTGTGATTTAATTTGAATTTCTTATGAATTTTTAAAGTTTAAATGTTAATTAAAGTATTTAAAATTCAAAATAATATTCAATTTAAATTTAATTAAATCTTAATTATTCTTGGAATTTTAAATTACTTGAAATAATCAAATTTTTTTATATTTTAATTAAATCATTAAAATTAAATAATATTTAATTAAACATTAATGGGATATTATTTAAAATATTTAGATGAAATGATTAAAATTAATTAATTTTCAAAATAATAATATTTTAAAATAATTCTTTAACTATTAAATATTTTGTAATAAATTTTTAATTTTAAAATATAGTTTTATACTTAATTAATCAATTATTTAATTATTTAAATAATTTAAATTATTTAATTAATATTAAATATTAAAATTAACTTTTAGTTTTAAAATGTTTAAAATTTATCTTCTAATTTAAATAAAATATTTAAAATAATTAATAATTAATACTTAATATTTAATATTTAATATTTAATATTTAATATTTAATATTTAATCATTAAATATTGATTTAAAATAATTAGTAATTAACATTTAAATAATTTCAAAAATATATTTAAGAACTTAAATTAATAATAATTTTAAATTAAATTATTTAATTTTCTGAGATTTAGAATATATAATATATTAATTTTAGGTTTAAAATTAAATTTTAGTTAATTTTTCAACTTTTGTTAATTAAAATATATTTTAAAAAAATAAAATCAGTAGCCACGTGGCGGCTCCAGAATGGTTGGATCAATCCGCGGTAATGATTGCGTCGCCAACAATCATTGCCCAATCAAACTGCGTTCCACGGTTCCATTTATCCATGTTGGAGAAGGCTCCTAACCGTGGGATGATCCACTGTTCGAAACGGATGGTCCTGATTGAGCCGGACAAAGCTTCAATCCAACGGACCCATACACGCGACGAGGCGGAGCGCGGTATGGCAAGATCACAGCCGTTGGTCGGATGATCTATGGCTGATAATTCGTACGCCTGGGCTAAACTACGAACAATCCCTAGAACTAGTTTTTTTTTAGTTTTCTCTCAATCGGATTGACAGTTTTTAATGAAGTTTTAAACATATTAAGCATACATGAACAGAAGCAATGGGGTGATGTTTGAATTGTGAAATAAGCACTTAATAAAACGCCAATTAAACCTAGGTGATTCTAGCTAGGGTTTGAGATTTCAAGAGAACTAACCAATGGATCTGGAATTTTTTTGATTCTCTGAAATTGTAGTTTGTCCTCGTATCTTTTCCTTGTTGAAGTCACGATGTGATAAGCTCCCGATCTCCAGCTATTGCCCTTGGACGTATTTGACTTAAGTTCATTGGAAAGCTCATCGCCGGCGAAGTTTTAACGGTGGATTTTGAGTGGGGAAGGTAGGGGAGTCTCTGGGGAGCTCAAAGGAATAGTGACTTGGGTTTTAGGACTTAAAAATGGAGAGAGAGAGAGTGATAAGGTGATGAATGAGCTTGATTTTGGCATTTTACCCTATTCAAATGACCCCCAACCGATTTTGACACCTAAGATGGCTTGAGTACATCCCTAGATGAATGCCATGTGTCCTGGAGTTGGTGGGAGGCAGAGTATCAAAAGGACACAATGACATATGAGGTGGAAAGCCTCCTTTGTCCTATATTCCATATGGAAATGAGTGAGAGCCATTAGATCTCAATCAGAGGGCTATGAGAGATCCTAAGAACGTTCTGGAGTAAGTTAGAGCTGCTGGAGGGAATTAGAGAGGAGTGGGTTAAGTTTAAGATGGGTTTTGACCATCTTTGACCACTATAAAACTATGGTTTAACACTTTGACTGGTCCCCATGCCATGTGGCAGCTGAGGTGACATGGGAGGGGCTTGGAGAGCTGTTTGGATGCATTAATCCCAATGGCTAAGGAGAGGGATCAAGTGTTTAATGAGGTTTGACCACTTTAGTCTCATTTTAAAGGCTTATGTTAACTGTTTGACCAGTCAAACAGTCAAACATAATTGAGGTGGCAACCGAGTGGCCTCAAGAGCTGATTTAGAAGTGATTGAAGAGGATTTAAAGAAATTCATTTGAAGTTTGAGTGGATTAACATGTGTATGTGAAGGGTTGACCATGGGTCAACATTTGACTAAGTCATATCAAAGTGGTTTTTGACTCAAAATATGCTCAAGTATATTTGAATCATAGATTGGAATAATATTGAAGGCATGAAGGCATTAATTTGGTCATGTGACTTGATTTGACCCAAATAGGTCAAGTTGGGCTATATTTGGGTCCTAGTTAACTTGGTCAACTATTGACTGGGTCAATGGGCTCAATCAAATCCAAATCACTTAGGAAGATGTTTAAATGATATTTGATGGGTTTTTGAATATATATGGAGTTTGATTCAAAGTAAAATAGCTTAAGCGTTGAACTGGTTAACCTAGGTTGACTTGGTCAACCAGGTTGACTTAGGGTTTAAAAATAGGTTCAACATATTTGATTGGATGTTTTGATTCTATTGGTGGTGGTTCAACAGTCTGGGAGGTCATTTGGTCAAAATGACCTTTTTGAACCCTTAAAGGCCTTCTTGGTCTCTTGGTCAACCTAGGTTGACCGAGGGCTGGTTTTGGGTCCAACAAGTTAGGTTTGATATTTAAAACTTGCTGGAAGTGGTTGTATTTGATTTGAAGCTCATTTGATCAAAGGTGACTATTCACATCCCTAAGAGGTATTTTAGTCATTTTGATCTCTGGTTAACTAAAGGTCAAAGTGAGTCTAACAAAATATAGTTTAGTGTTCAATGAGTCATAATCAAGGGTCTGGAAGTAATTGAAGATTTTGGAGAAAGCTCTAAGGTCAAAATCCATTGGGTGGTAGGTTTAGTGGCATAGACTGTAAATATTTGAAGGTTTTACATCCTTTGAATTTCAATCCAATTTTTGGGATTAGAGACTCAGAATGAGCTCAAATTTGGAGGGTTACCTCTAGAGACATATCACATCAGTATGCAACTGATAGACTCTGAATCAGAGGTCATTTGACCGGGTTTTGAAAGATTTGAAAATTCTTTGGAAAAGGCTTTCAGGACTCAGACCTTTGGCCTTGGATTTGAATCTAGATTTCTAGATTCGAACTGAACTTTGGGTTTCAAAGTTTAAATTTTAATTATCCTCATTATTTATAATCATTTGAATGATTATTAAGGATTGGATAGGTATTAGGGTTTGACAGCAAGTTGAATAGACTAGAGCCTAGGCTAGTGTCTAGTTAGGTTTGAGGCTTGAATTGGTTTGAGGTGTAGACTGATTTGAGATTTGAATTGATCTAAAATTTGAATTGATCTGGAGTTTAGATAGATCTGGGGTTTGGTTAGATCTAGGGCCTAGGTAGATCCTAAGATCTGAATAGGTCTTAGGGTTTAGATTGATCTATAGTCTGGGTAGATTCTAGGGCTTGAAATCTAGGAAGATCCTAGAATCTAGAAGTCCTAGGGTATGGAGTCTAGAAGGATCCTAGGATCTAAGTAGATCATAAGATCTAGATTTTAGAAAGATCCTAGTGTTTAGAATAGGTTCTAAGAACCTGGATAAGTTTAGAGATTGAATCTTAATTGAACTAAGATCTAGATTGATTAGAGACTGAAATTGTCTTGAGATCTAGATTAAGTTGAGCTTTGAATAGGTTGATTTAAGGTCTGGGTTGATCTAGAATTTGATTAGATCTGGGGCCAGGATTTATTTGAATCTAAATTTATCTAGGGCCTATATTGATTTGGGATCTAGATAGATTTAAGGTCTAGGTAGATCAAGGGTCTAGGTGGATCCTAGGGTGATCTGGGATGGTCCTAGAGTCTGAAATCTTGGATCTAGGTAAATCTTAAAATTTGAAATCTAGGAGAATTCTAGAGTCTAGAATTCCTAGTATTTGGGGTTTAAAATGATCCTAAGATCTAGATAGATCTAAGGGTCTGGATTAAGTTGATCTAAAGTCAGAGTTGATCCTAGGGCCTGGATTCATCTGAAGTCTGGGTTGGGTCCTAATGACCTCATACAAAAATAAGGTCAATAACCTCTTAACACCACTTCTCCTTTACTCCTCCCAAGTATAATACATCATTCCTAACATCTTATAGAACCCTTATAAAGAGAAGTTCATGATGATGATTTTTTAGGAATGGAAAGAAGGCTTTTGGGTTGCCAAAAAATGCAATTTTGCCATCTTCCTTTGAATAAGAGGTGGTTTATGGAGCTCCTCTTCGACCATTAATGAATGCCTATGTGACCTGCTTCTCCAATTCTCATTTCCAAGATGTTGCTTTTAATTCTCCTATAGGCACGTTGTGTTCTTTCTATGGCAACTATGCCCAACTAAGTTCATGGTGATGATATTGTTCATTTGTCATGAGATAGGGCTCAACACTACTATTATGAATATAAATATCTACTTTAATAATGAAGATGGAAGAAGTTCATTTGAGGAGTGTTTGTGGATCTATAGAAGATGAGTTGATTTGTGCATAAATTTTATAGTTTTTTGTGTAATTTTTGACATTTTGGGGTAATAAAATATTAATTTTTTGTATTTGATCTTTGTAAATTTTTGTACTTTTTTTTTTCTAATATTTTCACGAGCTTCCTTTCTCCTTCACACATGATACCTGTACCAGATGAGCATTATCATGAACCCATTTTTTCTTTCACGTCACTAATTCTATCAATGCCAACTAACTTTATGAGAACTAGGTGAGAATGATTAACCACATTAAGCTTTGAATGAGGTTCAAATCAATTTTGAAGCCATTCAAATTTGAACTCATTCCGAATGGCTTTGAATCCAAAAAGAAGTCCACAAATTTGTGATAATATATATATATATATATATAATTGAGATATTTGACCAATTGCATATATTTGAATGCAAATAAACTTATGTTCAAGATATAAAGTAAATTCTTACCAGAATAAAATATTTGATAGAATTTAAGCTAATTGTATAATAATATTAAGTAATTATTTATTTAATTAAAATAATATTTGATTTTTTTGTTAGTCATATAATTTATTATTTTATATTTTAATCAAACATTTTTTCAAATTTTAACTTTTATTTTTAGACCAAATTATAATAGGAGATCTTTACCCATTTTAGGCTTATATTTATTTTCAAAAGAAAAAAACTTATTTATTTATTGGATTCAAATGTTCCATCTCTGCACCCAACAGGAAAAATCCATTTTTTATCGAAGAAAAAAGAGTAAATCCCAGAAACAAAGAGCCGGGAAAGACATTTCCGGCTTGCAGATCTCTTCTTCCTCTTCTTCTTTCTAGGGTCTGGACTTTCTCCCAGCCTCGGCCACTCTGCTCTTTCCTCTCTTCTGCTTTTTTGGTCATTTGATGGCTGTTTCAGGTCTGGCTGGGGAATGCGGGTTATGGTCTATGTGTCCTCGGCAGCGTAGTTGAAGAGGACGAGCAAGAGAAGCGACGCCGACTGCCGGCCAGCAGATAGGGGAAGAAGAGGAAGAGGCGGCTTCTCTTGAGATTGATTCGGGAACGAGGGAAAGAGATCTCTCGAGCAGATGAGCGCTTCAAGGTTTATTAAGTGCGTGACGGTCGGGGATGGCGCGGTCGGCAAGACCTGCATGCTCATATCTTATACCAGTAACACGTTTCCCACCGTACGTTATCACAGATTAAAAATTTATTTCTGTGTGGAAGTTTATATTTTGAAGGTGGGAGATGTGTTGTTCGTCCCTCATTCTGTTTAATGTGTTCTTCTAAGTAAATTTTTATCCAAGACGTTTGTTATGCTTGCTCGTTATGTTCTACAATTTTGTTTTGGGATTTCATAGGAAAGTCCTTCCTTTTTTTTTCCATATGGCGTTAATCTGTATAAATTCTATGGAGATGGTTGGTTGCGACTTTTAAGCAGGATTTTGGTGGGATTTATGAAAAATCCTGCTAAATAGCGAAAAAGGCGCAATAAATCCTTAGGGGCTGTTTGGATGCAGGATTTAAAAGGATTTATGCAGAATTTGAGCAGGATTTATGCCAAATCCTGCCAAACAGGCTTTGAGCACCCACTAAGGCTTCATTTGGGAGAACTTTTTCACAATTTTTTAAAGCAACTTTCTAGTACAAAAATTTATAGTTTAAAATCTTTTTTAACTAAAAAGTTGCTTTCGAAAGTGGTAAGAAAGCTGCCCAAATGAAGGCTAAATCTCATGGCGGAATAAATCATTCGTTTCCCCCTTTGGACCATAAATCCCGGATTTTGTAAATCTTGAAATTTCATGGATTTACGGGATTTGGTTGAAGAAGCGCACGAAAGGGAGAAAGATAGTTAACTTTACGATGAACGGGCTCTCGTAGTTGCTTTTGATTAAAATGTCGTGACTTCCGATTCGACAGGAAGGGAACGTCATTGAAGGAGAAATTGAACAACAACGAAGGAGTCAAAGAAGTGATTCGTGCAAAACTCTGCCTCACGTGAAGCAACGAAGTCGAACAACAACGACGAAATAGAGAAGATGAAAAGCAAACCCTAGATGCCTTAAATCTATTGGGAAGAAAGTAATCTAATTTAACATAATTAATATAATTTAAAATATTAATAATTAAGTAAATTAATTAAATAATTAGTAGTATAATTAATGCATAAATTTATTATCTAATTTATCTTAATTAAATAATTAATAGTATAATTAGTAATTAAAATTTAATATAATTAGCTTAATTAATATTAGTTGAAATAAAAATTATTAATTATATAATTATCTGTGTAAATAATAATTAAATAATTAATGATTAGTAGGATACTTAAGCGATTAATGAGATAATTAATAGTATAATTTATAATTAAAACTAAGTAAGTAACACTTAAATAATTAGTTAAATTATTGGTAGGATTATTAGTTAAATAATTAGTTATTAAAAAATAATTAACTAATTCATTATAGAATTATCAATATAATTAAATATTAAATATATAATTTTTCCATTGACGATAATTAAAATTGATATTAATAAATTATTCGTACTTAACATGTAAATTAAATTTAAAGCACATTAAATTTAATTTTTAAATGAACTAACCGCCTTAAATCTTAGATTACGTTGCTAAACAGTTTCACAGGATTTATCTGGATTTAACAACTATATTGCCAAACATTTTTCAAGATTTAACATGTTAGGATTTACCAGGATGTACTAAAATCGGATTTATAGGATTTAGTAAATCTTACTAATATTAAATCCTACTTATTGCCAAACAGGCCTAAGGGTTCGAATATCTTATTTTTACTCCGTTTCATGGTAAATCCTGGATTTGCTAATCCTAGTATTTAAGGCGATTAATTAATATGTCTACACATAAAATTTGAGGCAATATACTTCAACTGTGATAATGATAGAGGAAGAAATAAAGTGATCAAACTGTAGAATTTTGATGGAAGTATATAGGAACATTTTTGCTGTAAATGATAAGATAAAATTTAAACAATTCAATCAAGATGTATATTTAAACCAAAAGCAAACCTAGCAACATACATGATTTTGTTGTAGGGCAATATTGTACACATGCATAATAGAAATTTACCTTGAATACTTTGAGCATTATTTTGGAAGTACATTTTTAGATGTTTCCCACATGATAACACAGTGGTCTTATAGGTAATCAAAATGCTAGCAGACTTTGTTTTGCTGAAATCAGGGCAATTTATATGAGTGCATGTATTAACCAAATCATAAACAAGCTGCACAACAATAAGAGAATTGAAACATATAAGAACAAAATACAATTAAATATCATTATGTCACTTTTGCTACCGTAATATGAGCGAGCTGATCAAGTTCAGTGGCTCGTTGACTCATTGTTTGCGATAAAAAATGCATTAGTAGATTACCCATTAAAAATGAAATAAAATTTTATTAATTGAAATTAAATTCTCACCCGAGCTTCCCACAAGTTAGTGGTGATTACATGTCTCACTATATCCCCTTAATTCTTTCCTCAATTGTTGCATGTATGTTTGGATCTTCATCACTGATCTCAGAGATTTGACTATTATGTTGCTTTTTTGTTTTAGATATTAAAATATAGATCATATTTGTTGTAGCGACTAATAAAATTGTGTAACAGCACAAACAAGCATGACCTCTGCTTACACAATCAACAAAAATTGCATCCAATGAGTTAGCACTTGAAATCTCTCTTTTCATATGCCAAAAGTTTGCTTCACTATATTGCAAGACTTGTCATGCTAATGATTAAACAACTACTGCCTAATTGAGTATCTTCAAGATGTACTTGCATGTTAATCACTCACATGGTATCAATAACCTCTGAAGAGAACAATGAACTTATCAGTGTTAGTGTAGTAGGAGTCAACCAAATAATAAACTATCCCTCCTCCACTGACCATAGTAGCACCCTCATGTCTGTTGTAGACCCCTCCCAATTGTATATCAAATGAGATTGCCGCTGTGACATTTTGAGAAGTAAATCTCTTTCTTTTATGGTCTATTTTTGCAAACGGCTACTAACAATTGTAGGGACATGCATACCATACATCATTCTAATTCATTTTTAAAGTAAAGATGAAATTGTGCGTTGGATCATATGAAGGAAGGGATGACACTCTGTTTCGGTTAGGGGAAAACTAATGAACTCCTCTGATAATGAGACTATTGCTTGCAATACTAGATTAAAACATCTAATGATGGTTTTTAGGGAGTGTTAGAAGAACTCATGCAGTTGTCTATGACTATCGGAAGCAACCCTTCTAAGAAACATTCCTAATTATTTTGCTGCAACAATGTTTTTGGTATTAATCGATCCCTTGACTAGCTAATAGGCCCTTCAGTTGTACAAATGCCTCAAATAGTAGTCTGAAGCAGTGTAAGGACCTCATTGGCAACCGCGTATTGATAACCGATGTATGTCCTGCCAAACATTGGGCTCCTTATATGTAACCTCATCAGAAGAATTACTCTTCATAATCGACAAAATAATGTCACTAATGTCTTTATTAATCTCTTGATGTATGCCCAACATGTCACATAGTGCATCGGGCAGGATTTCTCATGGGAAATTTGACGTTGCTAGATTAAGATTTTGAATAACAGTATTTTAGAAATGTGAAGTAAGAATAAATTCGTACAGAATACAACAACTTGACATTTAGAAACATGATGCACAATCCAATTATTCAAAATTAAATGACAAAAACATCATGAATTAAAAGGAATATAATCAATTACAGTCTTATCATTCAAAATTCAATGACAAATATAACATGTATTAAAAGCAATGTAATGGCTCACAACAATTACAACCATGCATGTGATGCATAAAAACAAAGATAACAACTAACAATATAATCGATCCAATTACGTAGCAGTTGACCATCTCGGTCATCTCGGGTCATCAGTGTAACCTTGTTAATGTTGTTCTCCTTCTAAACATCATGCACAACTAGTATTGTCTCCAAGGATATGTTTTCTATGCTACCAAGTTTAGCAAACATTTGGACATCGTATATGGTTTCAATGACTCTTTGAATATTTTAGCATTCTTGTTTTGTTTAACTAATAGTTTGTTTGATTTATCTCTATCACCTTTCCTTCTATTGCATCATGATACATGAGCAACATCCTGATGGACCGGCCGATTTGATTGGGAGGGAATTAGGAAATTTCCTAATCATGAGGGAGTTGTTTAGGAATGTTCTTAATCAAAGGGAATTAATTAGGAGATGTTTTCTAATTGAAGAGAGCATGTTTGGGGGTTAATTAATTAGAAAATATTTCCTAATTGAAGAGGGCAGATTTGGGGGCTGATTAATGAGGAACTGTTTCCTAATTGAAGAGGGTAGATTTGGGGGCTAATTTGGAGGGGATTAATTAGGAAATGTTTCCTAATCGAAGAGAACATATTTAGAGTCTAATTTGAGGGTTGATTTGGGAGGGAAATAATTAAGGTAATATGAGGGAATTGAGGGAGGGCTGTTTGGGTATTCGCTGTTTATTGTTTGCTTTAAATTAGTGATTTTTCTAGGGATAGGGGTATGTGTTGTTTGCTGAAATTAGATTGTTCTTAGGGTGTTTGGGCTCTAGCCGACGGCTAGAGACTTGGGAGAGCCAAATCTTCCTCTCCAATTGAAGATCCACTTGTATCTTGTCTTTTCTTTCAAAAAAATTTTAACAAAAAAAATTTTCTTGTGTTTGTATTCCTGGTTTTCTGAAATTGTTGAAATTAGATTTCAGCCAAGGCTTTTCCTAAATTTCTGCAAGCACTTCCTATCAAATTGGTATCAGAGCACTTTTTTTGGACCTATGGTGGCAAGGAAAGTTGATGTCTTATAAGAGCGTCTTAAAGCAAAAGTACGCCAACTCAAATCGGCGTTTGAGGATAGAATGTCATCAATGGTGGAAAATTTTTTCAACCTAGAAGGAATGATAAAGAATGTTATGGATCTTCACATTAAAGGGCATTATCAGCAACGACATTCAATTCTTGTCAAGCAGAACTATCAACAAAGCATGAACAAATTTTCTAGAGTAACTGAATCTGATACAAAGTTTTGTTTAATAAATCCTGCTTATGCTGGGCAAGATTCCAAAGCCTTTGTAGTTTCTTAATCTCAAGTGAACAAAAATTCAATGATCTCACCTATGGAGAATCTGGTTCCTATCAGCTCAACATTACCGGTTATATTGACAGATGATTTTGGAGCCACTTCCAAAGAGGGGAAAGAGTGAAGGAATGAGATTTTTGGTGGAGCTGTAGAGTTTGAAAGGCGAAGAAAATGGGTAGAAGATAGAAGAACCAGACATTGTTCAACCAGTCCTACAACAGTATCGAGAGGTGTTCCAGCCAGTTCAGGGGTTGCCTCATCCTCGGGAACACGAGCATGCTATCATTTTAAAATAAGTAGCCTCACCTATCATTATTCCTTCGTACTGTTATCCCCAAATCCAGAAGGATGAGATCGAGAGATTGATCAGGGAGATGCTATAGAGGCAGGGATCATTCGACATAATGTCGGTCCATTTTTCAATCCAGTGCTATTAGTCAAGTGCTTCAGCAGCAGTTTTCTTCATTCTACCTTGAGGACAAGGTGACACTTTGGGAGGGGAGTATTGATGGATAGAGCGATTTGATTGGGAGGGAATTAAAAAAATTCCTAATTAAGAGGGAGTTGTTTAGGAAGGTTCTTAATCAAAGGGAATTAATTAGGATATATTTTCTAATTGAATAGAATATATTTGAGGGCTGATTAATTGGAAAATATTTCCTAATTAAAGAGGGCATATTTGGAGGGGATTAATTAGGAAATATTTTTTAATTGAAGAGGGAAGAATTGGGGGCTAATTTGGAGGGGATTAATTAGGAAATGCTTTCTAATGGAAGAGGGCAGATTTAGGGGCTGATTTGGGAGGAAAATAATCAAGGAAATATGAGGGAGTTGGGGGAGGGCTATTTGGGTATTTGTTGTTTTAAGAAGGTAATTTTTCTAGGGTTAGGGGTATGTGTTGTTTGCTGAAATTAGATTATTCTTAGGGTGTTTAGGCTCTAGCTGACAGTTAGAGATTTGAGAGAGCCGGATCTTCTCCAATTGAAGATCCACTTGTATCTTATCTTTTCTTTCATAAAACTTTCAATAAAAAAATGTTCTTGTGTATTCTATTCTTGATTTTCTTGTTGTTGGTTTTCTGAAATTACTGAAATTAGATTTTAGCCAAGGCTTTTCCTAATTTTTTGCAAGCACTTCCTATCCCATCCTTGTTTGATTCTTGGAACTAACCTTGGGATCTAAAGAAGGCTAGATTTCTATCTCCTCAATCATGTCAACATCTAGTTGTGCATCTGTCCAACTGAAGTCATTAACAAAGCTAACTCCATGTGCTGACATGAAGTCATTAGCAATAGTTGCAACTTCATCTTTCTTAGGTAGGTATGTGGAAGTTCTCTTCTTAGTGCAACGAGCAGTTGTACCAACAACATATTTTTAGCATAAATATTTGAAAGTTTTGTACTGATGAAAAGGGTTTCTATGAAAATGCGCCATATTTAGGGTTTTTATGTTTGAACTTGGGATTTGAGTAGGAGTCTATGATGCATAGCCACGGATACGGTGACATGGATAAGACACGACACGGACAGGGGAGACGCCAATTATTAAAAATATAGGATACATACACTTGTTGGAGACGGTATTATAATTTTTTATATCTTAAAAATAGTTTATCAAAATTGAGTAATTAGAATATTAAAAATAATTGAGAAATATTAAATCATTTAATTAGGATTTGTGCTTGAAATGATTAATACTAGGATGTCGAGAGTTGGGCGTCGATGTCGTGTTTCAAGTGTCGAGATGGGAAGACAACAATGCTATCAAGAGTCAGGCATCGAGCGTTGATTTCGAGACAGCATCGGTCGTCTATATTGAGATGATGTTGGTCAAAGATGGATGTCGAGACAACACGAGGGCATGATTGTGGGGGTAGAAATTGCTAGTGTCAAATTTTGATTTTCAGATGGTTTTTGAAACATTGATGTTGTGAAGGCATTGGACATCGATGTTGCGATGACATTAGGCATTGTTGTAAAACCCTAGCTATGATGTATAGATAGAAATGAAAATGGTATGTTCTGGGAATGGGGTATTGAGTGCAGACAATTGATTTGGGGTTGCTGAGTGGAAATAAAAAAATAAAGTTTTTATTTTTTAAAAAATAAAATTTTGAAATATAAGAAATTCTATTAAAAAAATTTCATATAATATTTAAGACGCTTGTGTCAGGCACGTGTGTCTAATTTATTTTTAATATTTTTTTAATCTGACTCATTTTCAGCGTGTCTGATACGTATCAGAGGCATGTCGGATGCGTGTCGTGTACGATACATGTCAGACACTGCATACATCATTGAGAAGTGTCGGTGCATCATAAGTAGGAGTAAACCATTTTTTTTGAATTATCAAATGAGGAAAGTATGAAAACAGAAGTGTAGTTGCAGGATGTCCTCCCACATCTCATCACTTGTGATTGGAATATGCAATTGTTCATCTCAACAGTAGCTGCTTCGAGTTGAGAGTTGGGATAAACTTCTAAAATTGGACTTCATATTTTTTAGATCTTGTTATAACAATCGCTTCAATATAATTTGTGCATAAACACCAATTCAGTTGCATTCACAACTTCATACCACAAGTTCTTCAGTAAAATGTTCGACAAATTCTCATAGAGATACGGCTCCATAAGCCACTTGTTCAACACAATGTTATATGTTACACAGGCCATTTAGGAGTTTTGGTTGCTCTATTTAGCTGACCATTGTAGATAGGCACATCTTCATCAACTTTTGGGCGTGTGTTGGAGCTTCCTTGTTGCAGAATTTTTCCCTTAAGAAATCTCTTCATCTTTATTGCCCTAGTAGCAAACTACCTTTTAGACTCACGAAGTACTGCTAAGGCCGCCCTTTATAAATTTAAAATTAGTATAGGAGTTGTACCAGTGAATTTTTTTTCAAATTTTCTTGTGTGACATTCCTACCGGTTGAAATATAGGTATTAGGTAGTTGATGTTTGATGACTCATACCGTTTCTAAATCTTGCAGCCAAACAGCCCCTAAAAGTTTTTCTGATTATGTGGATAAGAAAAGTTAGGCATCCATGATTGCCATTTTCTCCCTATGGAATCTATCACTGACTTAATGGTTTTCAAATTATCAAATGCTTGTTTTAGGGGAATTAAATTCATGTTTTTCTGTGGCTTACTATTTGGGTGCAACTGTGGCATGTTATGTAGATTGTTATGTTTTATTTCATTTACTTTTTGTTTCAGGACTATGTGCCAACAGTTTTTGACAATTTCAGTGCAAATGTGGTCGTTGACGGCAACACCGTCAACCTTGGTTTGTGGGACACTGCAGGTAATTTTGACTTTTAATTTGGTATCTTACACTTAGTCATCTTTCTCTCTTTTTATTTGATTGTCTTTTAATTTTAGCATTGCTTGACACTACTTTACACTGATGGATCAGGCCAGGAGGATTACAATAGATTAAGACCGCTCAGCTATCGTGGTGCTGATGTTTTCCTCTTAGCATTCTCTCTTATCAGTAAGGCCAGTTATGAAAATATTGCTAAGAAGGTAATGCGTTACTTTAGTTTTCCAATTTGCTCTCTATCTTTACTCCTGACAATATGTTGTGCTGCATCATGAATTTGTTGTCCTCCAGTGGATTCAAGAGCTAAAGCACTATGCTCCTGGTGTTCCCATAGTTCTTGTTGGAACAAAGCTTGGTAAAGTTTATGAACCTAATAAAACAAATTCTGCCTATGAACTTTTTTCTGATATTTTGTTACACTGCAATTTTTTTCCGCACAACTTGTGAACTCTTTGTATTTTTCCGTTCTTATTCTTCTATTTTTGGATTTATATTTTGGTTGCATATTGTTGTTATTCTAATATTTCTATGACTTTGCAGCCGGCTGCTCAACTGTGCTGTCAATTTGAGCCATTTTCCAAACCAATTTATCGCAATACATGCTTTTCATTTTTGCTAGAACCATTTGAACATTTTGTTGAGTGTAACCGACCGGCCCCAACTACCCAGCCAACCACCCACGATCTCACGTAACCTCTCATTCACGACACAAAAACCTCTCAACCAATTCATCCGGACACTTACGCTCTCAGATACGCACACTGAGAAAGAGAATAGAAAGGGATTCGATACTCATAGCTGCAAGCTATGATGCACAGACACAGACACGGCGACATGGATACGACACGACACGGACACGGGACACGTCAATTATTGAAGATATAGGACACGGATACGGGCTGGACACAATATTATAGTTTTTATATTTTAAAAATAGTGTATAAAATAAATAAGTATAATTTTAAAATAATTTAGAAATACTAAATCATTTAACTAGAATTTGTGCTTAAAATGATTAATATTAGGATGCCGAGAGTCGGTCCTCGATATTGTTTATCAGTCATCGAGAGAGGAGATGAAAATACCTTCACTGCCAAAGAGAAATGAAAATGAGAATATTCGAAGAATGGGGTATTAAGTGCAGGCGATTGATTTGGTGTTGTGGATAGAAAATAAGAAATTTAGTTTTTATATTTTAAATAAGTAAATATTTAATATAAGCGTGTCGGACACGTGTGTCCAATTTGTATTTCAAATTTTTTTAATCGGACACGTTTTCGGCGTGTACGACACGTGTCGGAGGAGTGTCGGACGCGTGTTGTGTCGGATACGTGTCGGACACTGCATTCCCCTTCGAGGAGAAGTGTCGGTGCATCATAGGCTGCAAGCAAAGCTGAAGCCCCTCTCCTCCTTCTGCGATCGACGCCTGCCTCCTCGTTGTCTGAACCCGACGTGCCCTAGACCCGGACGAACTCGCCGCCGGCCTGCCTTCGCCGCCCTGCCTTCGCTGTCAACTGTCTCTGCTCTGTCCGCACCAAGCCCGCCGACTACCAAGCTTGACCTCCCACCGAGTCTGACGCCTGCACCCATGCCTTAGACCGACGTCCAGCCCGGCCTCCTGCTCCGACGAACCCACAGTCGAATTTCGGCCGCCGTCTCTGTTTGCAAAGCTGACGCCCTCTGATCGTGCCCGAGTTCGTCTCCGTGCATGACCTAACCCGATCGGGCTTTCTCCATCTCCTTCCCTCTCTCTATATAATATATTTTATATTATTATAATATAATATATATAATGTTATGTTATATATATTATATATATAATATCTTTTATATACACACACACACACATATATATTACACTATAATATATATAATAATATCATGTAATAAATAAAAGAGAGAAAAAAAGGATATTCAAACCAATCGTCGGCAATCAATGATTTGCAATCCATTGTCGGCGACAATTATTTACAACCAATCATCGGCAACCAATTATCTGCAACCAATCATCGGCGACAATCATCTGCAACCAATCGTCGGCGACAATTATCTGCAACCAATCGTCGGCGACAATTATCTGCAACCAATCGTCGGCAACCAATAATCTACGACCAATTGTTAACAACCAATTATCTGCAACCAATTATCGGCAATCAATCGTCGGCAACAAATAATCTGCGACCAGTCGTCGTCAATCAAAGCTTCTGAAGATCAATTCCGGGACCCGACAACGTCCCGAAGCCCTAGATCGTTGATTATTTTTCCGACCGGGAGGATTGAAAGGGCAAGTGCCCTCCCCAACCTCCCCGCGAGGGGAGGGGGCGTCAGAAGGCTGCCGGATTTTCGAGGGGAATAAAAATATTTTTAAAATCAAATAAAATCACTCGATCGGCAATTATCTGCAATCAACGATCAACAATCGTCACAAGGACCTCCAAAGACCAATTTCTGGACCCGACAATGTCCTAAAGCCCTCGACCATTCACTATCTTTCCGGCCGAGCGGGTTTGAGAGGGAAAATGCCCTCCCTACCTCCTTTCGTCGGGAGGGGATGCCGGGAGGTTGCCAAAATTTTCAGTGAAAACAAGGGATCTAAAACTAAATGAAATAGGACCCAATTTGAACTCAAATTAATGAATATAAAAGACCTGAATTAAACCTGAATTGGAATATATATAATGAGTATGATATTGTTAGGAAACCGCCCAGCCGGCCCCATATGGGCCAGCCTTTTTCTACAAGAGGTGGTTCAAACCGCCTCTCCTAAGGGTGGGGCCCACTTGGGCGGCAAAAAGAGGAGAGAGGAGGCAAACCAATAAGGAAAGTATATTTAATTAATTAAATAGATTTGATATCTTTTATATTAATTAAATAATATCTTATATTAGGAAGTTTGTATTAATTAAATAATATCTTATATTAGAAAATTTTTAAGGAGGTGGAGAGGGCTATTTAAAGGGTATGAGGGGGTTAGGGCTGGGCATGCTTAGATTTGTGATCTCTTGGAGTCTCTTGGGAGTTGTGGGCTCTAGACCTAGTGTCTAGGGATTGGGAGAGAATGATCCTCCTCTCGAATAGAGGATCAATTGTATCTTTGTTTTTTTTTTTCCGTTTCCCTTTCATCAAATAAAACAAATTGTCTACTATTTTTGTGTTTTTGTGTGGATTTTTGTGGAGATTTTTCACTGTTTTCTAAAGATTGATAGGAATTACTTGAGATCTTCAAGTGTTTCCTATCAAATTGGTATCACAGCATTGTCTTGGGACCATCGGCGGCTGAAATTATAAAATTTTAGCAGTGAAATCTCATTCGGAAGAAGATCTTCTCATAACTCTTAGGAAGAAATATGGCCGGGAAGAAGGTTGAAGTTTTGAAAGGAGAAATTGTGCAACTTAAATCAGATTTGGAGGAAAAATTATCTAATTTTCAAAATCAGATTTCATCAAATAATAAAAGGATGGAAGAGAAGTTCGTCATGATAGAAGAGATGTTGAAGAAATTGCTTGAAGCCAAAACCAAACCAGTGACATCAGAAGCAAAAGAAACTATCGGCGTGCTATGGAAGAGATGGGAACCCTAACACTTTTAGGGGAAGGGAAAATCCAGAAGTGGAGATCCTGGTGGGAGAAGATGGAATGCCTCCTCTAGAACCACATTCTAGAGAGGAGATAAGCATTGGCTACACAAGAAGGGGTGCTGAATTTGAAAGGAGAGGGGATGATTTCGATCGCCGGGGTGTTGATTTTGAAAGAAAAAGAGGGAGTTTGATGAAAGGTTTGGTTATGATCTCCGGAGGGAAGATAGTGACAATTGGGGAGCACCTCCTCTTCGAGGAATGAGAAGTTATGGAAGATTTAGGGGAAATTAGTGACCCAAGGGTGAGAAAATTGAAGATGCCAATCTTTGAGGGGGAGGATGCGCACGGGTGGATCTACATGGTAGAAAGATATTTCTCCGTCAATGGGTTGACAGAGGAGGAGAGACTGACGGCAGCGGGCCTATGTTTGGAAGGGAAGGCTTTGTCTTGGTATCAGTGGAGGGACATGCGACTCATACGGAGTTGGAGAGAGTTCAAGGATTGTTTGGTAGAACGTTTCTAAACTGGCCGGGGAGGAGACTTCTACGAGCAGTTCTTTGCCTTGACCCAGGAGGGTTCAGTGACGGAGTACCGGGAGAGATTCGAGTACCTTGCTAGCCGATTGGACCGCCTTCCTAAGACAGTGCTCGAGGGAAATTTCATGAAGGGACTGACATCAGAGATCAAGGTAACGGTTAGAGTAATGAAGCCTCGTGACTTGGGATAGGCTATGGAACTAGCTCAGTTGGTGGAGGATCAGAGGCATTTGGAGAAAGGGGTGGAAGACAGCAGCTCAAGAGGCACGTACAGGATGGCCACCACCTTTTTGGCATCCAAGGAGCCGACACCGGGTACCTTTCAGGAGACTCCGAAGGAGAATACTGCCGGCGGAAGACCTGGGGACAACTTCAAGAAGCTCACAGAAACAGAATTACAGGAGAAGAAGGTGAAGGGGATCTGTTTCAGATGTGACGAGAAGTATACGCCGGGGCACATATGTAAGGACCAAACTCTTCAGGTTCTTATTGTTTGTCATGAAGAAGGAAGGGACGTGGGTGTCATCTTTCCACCTTGAGGACAAGGTGGATATTTGGGAAGGCGGTATTGTTAGGAAACCGCCCAGCTGGCCCCACATGGGCCGGCCTTTTTCTACAAGAGGTGGTTCAAACCGCCTCTCCTAAGGGTGGGACCCACTTGGGTGGCAAAAAGAGGAGAGAGAGAGGCGGCAAACCAATAAGGAAAGTTGATTTAATTAATTAAATAGATTTGATATCTTTTATATTAATGAAATAATATCTTATATTAGGAAGTTTGTATTAATTAAATAATATCTTATATTAGAAAATTTTTAAGGAGGTGGAGAGAGCTATTTAAAGGGCATGAGGGGGTTAGGGCTGGGCATGCTTAGATTTGTGATCTCTTGGAGTCTCTTGGGAGTTGTGGGCTCTAGACCTAGTGTCTAGGGATTGGGAGAGAGCGATCCTCCTCTCGAATAGAGGATCAATTGTATCTTTGTTTTTTTTTTCCGTTTCCCTTTCATCAAATAAAACAAATTGTCTACTGTTTTCGTGTTTTTGTGTGAATTTTTATGGAGATTTCTCACTATTTTCTAAAGATTGATAGGAATTACTTGAGATCTTCAATTGTTTCCTATCAGATATATTGTTTAAAATGAAATTATAAATTGCAAAATTATAAGGTCTAAATTAAATGCAAATGGATACTAATAAAAGAATTGTAATAAATATGATAGCTTGCTCACGATCAAAGGAACTTGTGACTTGAATAGCATGAACATGCAATAGAGGTAACAGCTTGCCTACAGACATGTATAAGGAAATTGCGATGATGGTGTCTATGAACAATAACAAATGACTATCATGATAAAGTCCTCAAGGGGGGAGGAGCTTAGCTCTGATGATGAAAATATCGAGCGTTTTCATAAGTCTTTTAATGATAATAAGATTGATCAAGCTAGTTTTGGGATAAGATTCGACGATCTTGTTAGTTTATTGCATGACAATGCAACATCAACTAATGACTAGGTTAATGATGTATTTTATGCAAGGGATTTAGTTGAATTCAATAGTGATGTTTCTCTTCAGAATAACAACAATGCCTCTAAATAGGACAAACTTGAAACTAATATGGAGATCCCTTTTATCCTTCAATCCTCTTCTTAAAACAACTCTGTGTTGAATTGTCTAATTCCCTTATAAAGCAACCCAAGCTGTGTTAAGGAAAAGGTGGGTTTAGTCCATATCTTGTTAGGTGAAGTCAACAATGAATGTTGTAATGTGAAGGAGAAGGGGAACTTGCAATGAAAGCTCATTTGGAGACAATCTTGATATGTAAAGTGAAGAGATTCTCATAGACTTAGTTCACAAAGGAAGGCAATAATGAGGATGATAGTGTGAGAAAGTCTTAATCACATGCATACTTTTCCTTGTTTTAGATTCACTTTTATAAGTCAAAGGACTAATTCTCCATAATGCACATTCTCATTCTAATTAACTATAGGGGCTTGCGCCTATAGGAAACCAGAACTCAGATTAAAAAGTCCTCACAAAATGAGGGCGAAATTTCTGGATAGTGTCTTATCTAAAACCCAATCTGCCTTCTAAAAATTCACCCGAAACTTAAATTTGTTAAAACTCTCTGCCGTTAAACAAACAAAAGAAAAGAGACATGGCACGGAGAGGCTGGGGCGCACGTGGAATTTTCTGAGCCCACAGATTTCTGCTTGTTGCTTTTGCCATGAGTAATATCTCAATTGAAACAAGTAGATATAATAGGGACCAATCAAGAATTTCTTGCCTTTTAGTCTCAATGTTCCAATTTCATAAGGTATTGTAGTGGTTATTAAGCATCATATAAAGTTTAAATGGCAAATTAGTTAACTTGTCCAAGCAATATTTTTGTCTAGTTGCCAAGAATCATATAAAGTTTAAATGGCAAATTAGGTAACTTGGCAAAGCAATATTTTCTTGTCAACCCATTTGAACATTTCTGCTTGTTGCTTTTGCCATGAGTAATATCCCAATATGTTGAAACAAGTAGATATAATAGGGACCAATCAATAATTTATTGCCTTTTAGTCTCAATGTTCCAATTTCATAAGGTATTGTAGTGGTTATTAAGCATCATATAAAGTTTAAATGGCAAATTAGGTAACATGTCAAAGCAAATAACCTCTCAACCCAATTCTACTAAGTCTTGGAGATGAAGTTCTTTGAGAAGAGGCAGATGAAAGAACAATCATCAACATTTGGAGAATGTTAGAGTCCTTTTATCTCAAAGACTTTTAGGCAAATCATTTCTATATCAAAAAGAAGTTGAGCGCATTGCAAATGGATAAAGAAAAGAAAGGCTGCACTTAATTCAAAAAAGATTCTTTTGGCTATGTTAGAAGTAAATGCTGCACTTAATTCAAAATAGATTCAAAGAAACATAGAATCTAATCATGATAGTGCACTAGAAAGGCTAATTGTGCGAGATAAGATGAAAAGTGCGATTCAAAGTCTGATGAAAAGAAGTTGTTGATAAATATGAAATTGTAAAAGATTTTTTTTTTATTGAACCATTAGGCGGTTATATATTAGATGAATGACTCATTATTTATTCGGGTTTTGGTCAAGAACAACATTCTGTAGGAGAGATGATCGAGAGGTTCAAGGCGTAGCATTGGAACTGTTATGTAGACTTTATTTCCCGAGGGTTTGAATCCCCCTATCTCTCTCTCTCTCTCTCTTTCTTTTTCTTCTTAACATTATGGACTACAATGTATCAAATAAAATAAGAATTGATATCATTATTCTAATGACACAGAACCAATCAAGATCCCGAGTCAAAGGCGAGAAGAAAATCATTTTTTCATGAAGTTCATTTCAAGAAGCAATGCATGAAGCGGAGCAAAAACCAAGGAAGGGTCATAGAAGAAGGAGATATTGCAACTATGGAGGATGGCTATGACAACATCGATGTCTTACTAGCAATCTTGGACTCTGACCCAAGCAAGAAGTGGATCCTTGATTATGGATGCTCCTACAATATATGACCAAACAAGAATTGGTTCAAGACTCTTAATGAAAAGAAGGTGGCATAGTGTACCTTGGAAACAAGGCTTGCAAGGTTTAAGGTGAAAGGATCATTTGACTCAAACTTCACAATGGCATTGATAGATTGCTAAAAAATGCAAGTTATGTCCCTGAACTACGAAGAAATCTAATTTTTCTTGTTGAATTAGATCACAATGTATACAATTTCAAATGTGATGGTGGAAGCCCAAAGGTGTGCAAAGGTTCTCTAAACATCATGAAAGGTATTCTTATGAATGGAGTGTATACATTGCAAGGTAAAATGGCAATTCAACAATATGCTAACATGTCATGTAATCTTGTTAATGAAACCAATTTGTGGCATCAAAGCATATGACATGCAAGCAAATATAGTTTCAAGAACTATGCCTAAAAGCAAAAATGATGTTGCAAATCATAGATTACAAATTGTGGAGCAGTCAAAGAATCATGAAATTCTTAAGACAATGATCAAGAACTAATTGAAGCTGAACCTGAATAGCCTAGTACACTATTAAAGAAATATAAAGAAGAACATTTGGTTTGACAAAAGATAGACTTAGCATATGGTTCACCACAAAGATATGGGCAAGCAAATATTATTTCTTATGCATGTGAGGTTGGTTTTTTATCTGGTGATGAACAAGCTCCTACAAGAAGCCATGAAATGTGCAAAAAGAACTAAATGACAGCAAGCGATGAATAAAGATAATCTCTCTTAAAAAGAGTTAACATTTCAGAGTTGATAGACAAGCAAAGAAATAAGAAGATTGTCAGCTACAAATGATTGTTCTAGAAGAATCATGGAATCCTTGGAATAAAAGAGCCAAGATTCAATCTAAGCTTGTAGCAAGGAAGTCTACATAAGAAAATGATGTAGACTATGTTGACATTTTTTTCTCTCCATTGGTAAGGCATACTTCCATATGTGGTGTTCTTGCTACTGATTGTATTGTTTGACATTCTTGCATTTTTGTTCAACGACTTTCTACACAAATTTTCTTTTACCTTCAGGATTGCCTCCTCCAATAGAGTTGCATCCAGCCTTAGTGCACAGGTGCCTTCACCATCAACCTCCAACGATTGAAATCATTGAGACTGGTGAATACTTTAATCCCAATCTTGGCCATTGACTATTTCTTGAATCAAGAACCTCCTTCTCCATCTTGATCTAGCTCTGTACCACTTGTAGAAGAAAAACCTCTTGTAGATGTTATTAAACATTCAATAAGACGAAGAAGAATCCATAACTCTAGAATTCCAAATGATTTTCTTTTAGATTCCTTTAACAATAACAGAACTTTAATGTTCACCTTCCTTTACCCTTTGGTTTGCTTCACCAATCCTATTGTGGATGAGAATTATGTAATGTTGCCTTCTCATTTGTTAAAGTCCCAATATTCTTGCCTATTGCTAGAATAATTCTTATTGTTCTCCACAGCAACATAATTCTTATTGTTCTCCACAGCAACATAATAATAATTTTGATATAGCACAAGAAGCATATAGATTAGTCACAAGAGGTCAAAATGAAATCTTGACCACTCATAAAGAGGATGATACTACAACAACAACAACATCAAGCCTTTGTCCCACTACGTGGGGTTGGCTACATGAATCCTTTTTCTCCATTATGTCCTGCTAAAAGTCAAATCCTCATTTAAATCTAATAAAAAAAGATCATTTCTAATATTTTCTAACCAAGTCTTTTTAGGTCTACCTCTACCTTTCTTAACATAAGTCAAATCTAATACCTCTACTTTCCTAACCGGGTCATCGGAAGTCCGCATTTGCATCTCATCCCCTGAAATTGCACGCCTAATTGAACAGAACGATAATAATTATAGATTGTATGCTGAATTTAAGCGACGATTTAAAACTTTTGATGTTGGTGATTCAATGATGGTGCGGATTCGTCCGGCGCGGTTCCCACAAGGAATTGTAAAGAAATTACATGCTAGAAGTGCGGGATTAGTTAAAATAGTCAATGACAATGCTTACGTGGTGGATCTGCTTGCAGAGTTCAACAGTCATTCCTTTTCTAACATAGAAGATTTAGTAGCCTATAAAGGTCCAGAGTTTAAACCCCAAATCCACTTCAAATTAAGCCTTGTGTGACCCCACCTTGTGAGAACCCCAAGCCTACCTCCACTCTCAAATATTTCCAAATTACCTATAGCGGAGAAGTTTGACATGATTCCGAGTGATGACATTATTTCCACAAATGAGGGTGGACGAAGTAGATATCTGATAAGGTGGAGAGGTAAACTAGAGTCAGAGGATACATGGTCAGAGTGCGGGGAGCTATAGCAGATCGACCTCGATGCACGAGAGTTCTTGATACACCCACTCGACGGAGTCGAGTTTTCTCCCACCCGGGGAGAATGATGAGGACATCGGAAGATCTACGGCTACGATCTAGAGTTTATTTTATTATTTTTTTATGTGTCTTATGTACGAGTTTATTTTTTATATTTCTGTTTTTTCCATTGTACCCCTATGAGGGGAGTTTAGTGAGTTGTAGCCCGGAGGGCATGTTAGTCTTTTGAGTTTTCTTCTTTGTGGAGGCCTATATATAGAGGCCTTAGGCTTTGTATGAGAGGATGATGAATTATGAATAAAATTTCAGATTTTGCTTCTAGATCTCTTAGTGAGTTCTTGTGAGGAGTGATCCCTAGGAGAGGGCCAAGCACCACTCACCAGCCGCCGGTAGGAGCCGGGACTCGTGGTTAGTTTCTTTTTTATCTTTCCCTTCCCCCCACCCCCACCTCCGGCCATCTCTCCCACCTCCAACACCACCTCCGGCTTGTTCTCCCACCTCCCAGCTGACCAAACCAGCCCCCTCCCTAAACCCCCACAACGCCGGCCTCCATTGGCCCATCCAGCCGCCGGCCGCCCCCTCCAGCCTACCGCCGGCCTCCTCCCCATTTAGCACCCCTCTCCCCTAGCCTACCCGCCGGCCCCCTCATTGCCCCCAACTTTGAAATTCAAATTCCCAATACAATTATCCACTTTCCTAAATTAGATTTCAATTAATTAGGAGAGTTTCCTATTGAGAATTCAATTAAAATCTGAATTCAAATACTTTCCTAATCTCAAAATCTAAGTTTGGAAACTTCTCTAATTGAATCAAATCTGAAATCAAATTCAGATTTGATTTCAGTTTCTATTAAATCCTTGGGCCCACGCAATTAAAGCAAAATCCCTCTCTCTCCCCTCTATATGGCCGGCCCCCATTAATCCCCTCTTCATCTCCTTATTTCCTAATTTGGGTTGAACATATTTCGGGACAGATTTTGAATTCAAATCCAATTGATTTAAAATTCAAATTCTTTCCTAAAATGCCAAATTTATTTTTGGAAGGTCATCAAATCTAATCCAAATCAATTTTGAATTAAATTTGATTGAATCTCTTTCCTTTATTTGAAGTTCTCTGTTTTTGGAAGGTGCTAAATCCCCTCCAGAATTCCCAAATCCTAGCCATACCACCGCCTCTCCTCTCCTGTTTATTTTATTTCCCCTTTTATTATGCCAATAATTTCCCAATCCCCTTCCCCCAATTCAGCCGCCCTCTTTCCCTCTCCCCTAGCCAAATTAAACACCCTAATCATAACCCTTCCAACCTGGCTACCTCCCCTAGCCACCTCACGGTTCTTCTCCTCTCTACATCCAAATTCTGTTAGCTGCCCTCTCCTTCTAGCCCGGACAACCTGCAGTCCAGCACCTTTGAAGGTCTGAAGCTTCTGTCCCACAGCTTCCAGCTAGGACAACCTGCTGTCCGGCATCATTGAAGGACTGAAATTTCTGTCCAACAGCTTCAATCCGCCTACAACAGCTGTCCAAGGTTTATACAATTACCATAGGCTGTTGTCCGCAGATTTCTGCAAGTCTCCCAACACCTTACCTGTCATCCGAAGGTTTAAATTGCTGTCCAAGAATCTGTCCAAGCTCAGACTGCTGCTGTCCTGAGGTTTTACACATTCCCCCAGCTGTTCCTTGGTGTGAGTAGGCTCCCGGTTGCTGTCCTAGTCATTCCCAACATTCAAACGATCTTGCCGGAGTGTGTATCTCTCTTGTCTTTGGGTAAACTCAACATCCGATTCTCTATCTTCAAAGTTACATCCATGATTGTGGTTATTATTATAGTCATGAAGATAATGTTAATGCTTCTCCGCTAATGCCTAGAAATTGGAATAGTTGAGTGAAAGATCTTCTTGTAGGACTAATCTTATTGTTAGTATTGGGATTTAATGTTGAAAACCATCATGCATGCAACGTTAGATTAAATTGATTATTGCAATTTTAACTCCTATGCATGTGATAGCCTAGGCTTGTCTTACCCCCCTCTTTGTGTTTTATGTTATCGTCTAAAATCAATTTAACGATATAATTATTGTGGTTCTAAATATTAAGCATGCAAATTCCTTAACCTAATCATCCTTTGCATGTACGTTCTACATCAATAAAACTTGTCGAATAATCATGACTCATAAAGAGGATGATAAAGACATTAATTTAGAAATATTTAGTTAGGCTTTGAACTTTTATATATTGTAATTTTAATTTCTAAGACTATATGTTTTAATTTCATGAACTTATGTGGGAGAATTTAAAATTTAAAATTACATTGGAGTATAAATTTTCAAATCATGAGAGGATTATTATGCATTATTATGAGATGATATTTAATTGCTTTAAATCAATAATTAAACACCATTCCACTCTTATATGGCCGACCATTGCTTAAAATTGTGCAATATGAGGCTTGCCCTTGCGCAATTCCAGTGAAAAATGCCTCGAGGCTTACGTCTTGAGCTTTTTTTATGAGGCTTACGCCTCAGCTTAGCTGAGGACCGCCTTAAGGCACGCCTCGCCTCGCCTCAGTGGCATGAGATGTATATATATATAGACTTACCTAAATCCTAAATGAAAGCCTCGAACAAATCATGCCGTCATGCACTCCTGAGCCGCAACAACTTAGTCTCAACTGCCTTGACCTCCAATTCGCCCCCTTCTCCTTAGCCAGCATTGTCATAGCAGTTGTCAGGGATCACTTGAAAGCCGCACACTATCACCACCTCCTCTTCTAAAATTTTTTGAGTATTATTCTCATCCTTATGTTGATGACAAGCATTTATGAAAAAGGTAGATGACTGAAATAAAGAAGTAAGAAGCAGATTTGGAGGCATTAGACTCCATAAGATGAGGTAGGGGAGAGACTAATTTGTTATGATGACTACTCAAATAAAGATCTTCTTAGTGATGATAGTGTAGATGATTTCTGGGTTGTTATCAACTATTTTAACTTTTCTTAGGTATTAAATGTGAATGAGTAGAAAATTAAGAAAGAAGGAATTTGGAGTTGAACTTGATGTTATATGATACTTTTATGCAATTCCTATATTTTATGTTGTTTTGCTCTTGTAATATTTAGATTTCAATTCTATTTTACGCAAATTATCACTTGCTACTTTATGTTTTGTGTATTTTTTGTTTATATATATATATATATATATATATATATATATATATATATAAATTTGTTTCTTCATAGTTCAATAGAAAATTAATATGTCATATATCCTTTAATATATTATTTGGATATTATATAAAAAATCACTTTTAACTTTTATTTTTTACTTTAAGCAATTTTTGAATTTTGACGCCTTAAAACCCTTGAGGCTTACATCTCGCCTTACGAATGAAAAACACCTCAATATCCTATTAGGCAATTTTAAACATTGTGGCTGACCAAGGCGTTCGGAGGGAACTCTCCCTCCTTTTTAAACAAGGGGCCGACCTCCCATATCTCCTCCTTTCTCCAGTTTCCTTATTTGCTTTTGAGTTTTATATTGGACTATTTATTTAGTGGAATGATGAATGAATAGATGTTCATTGATTGAAGAAAATTTTAGAGTTTATTCCAAGAAGATGGAGGCTTGGTGGCCTGCTATAGTTTGAAGGGATTTGGTGACCTTCTTCAACCTATTGCTTTAGTGGGTGATAAGGTTATCTCTATTTGTGAAATTCTTTATTTTTTTTGTGGAATCTTAGATCTCATTATCCTCTCTCTATGCATATTTTTTCTCCTACAAAACCCTAGCCTATCCTCACCTTAAAGTGGTCAACTGAAGGCCTCTTCAATAGGACCTAGTCTTATTCCACAAGCATCTAGACCCCCTTAAATCTCCTGTAAAATTATGAGCAGCCCAAGATCTAAAGACATTCTCTTACCACTATCGGAATCCTCCCAATTTTTTTCAATTCTTAAACTCCTACAAAGCCAAACTTCTCACCCAAAGCTATTGGCTAGATTGGGTTCTTATTTGATCTAGTCTTATTCTAAAATATTGAAAAAATGTCAAAAGGCTTCCAAAATTTATGAAACTTCTCGCACCATATTTAGAGACATGTACATAAAATTTTCATGTGTTAAGCCTTAGAATTACCTAAAACTTCCACAACAAAAGCCTAAAGTCAGATCATGGGTTTTCAGTTTTGAGTTTGACCTTCACTTGGTCGACCCTTATCTTGAATGATCCCTTAAGTCCACTCCTCCAAACCTTCCACACTTTTAATAACAACTCCTGGAGCCCTCACAAAATTCCAAGCCTTAAGCTTAGGCCCCCACTAATATTGATTGGCTTAGCCAAATAAATGATTTCTCTAATTGGCAACAAATGTATGATTACAGGGAGTGTGACCTTTGCTAAAATAAAATATTTGGGCCATTCAGAAATTTATTGGTGCAGTATTTTGGCTAAGGAAGAGAGACTAGGAAGGGTGATCCTTACGTGAGTAGAAATGAAAGAGATGATGAGATTTAAGTACTATCTTAGACCTTGTGATGAAAAGCTTCATTGATAGTTGATAACTTTAGACAAGGGAGTATGCTAGTTACTAAGTACTTGAGCACTTTTGAGTATTTAGTGGCTAGAAAAAATATAATGATAGTGATTAGAAAATTGCCATTAAGTTTATAACAAGTAAGGTGGAGATTAAGAATGTTGCAGCACTTCAACATCCTCATACCCTTGAGGATGTATTTCATTATGCTCTCATTGAAAAATTAAATAAGTCGATACTCATCTCTAGGATTAGAACACAATCCATCACTTATTCTACCCAAGGGTCTATTGTTTGGCCTAATCCTCCTTTGTTAGTACCCATAGCTCTTAAACCACCACTAAGCACACCTCTAAAAATAATGAGATTAATTTTTTTTAAATGCCATAAGAAAGGGCATATGCAGAAAGTGCAAAGCCTAAATCTTATTTTTATAAGAACTTGATAATCTTGTGGATGAGAATTTAGAGTAGATTTTAGAGGTGACACACCAGTGTCTGATTATGAATCGGGAGATTTGATTGAGTGCCCTGTTTGTATGATGAAATGTTTATTTGTAAGCTAGAATCATGTAGAAGATTAGAGAACTATTTTTAGCATGTATGCTATATGTAAGGACAGAAAGTGCAAGTTAATGATTGATGGATGAATGTGATATTAACCCAAGTATTTACAAGGGCCAAATTAAAGACCGAACTACATCTGAAGTCTTTTCATGTAAGTTAGGTGAACAAGACATCTCTTCTTGTCACTAGGAAATATATCGTACCTATAAAAATAGAAGCTATGAGGATAATATGTGGTGTAATGTGCTTCATATGGATATGGCCCATATACTTTTGAGGAGACTATGGTTGTTTGATATATGAATATTATATATTATGATAGAGAGAACGGTTATTTTTTCAAAATTAATGACAAGACTATCAATCTCACTATGATAAACCCAACTGAAAAGGTCTAACCCTCCATACAACCCAACCCTCACACAAATTATACCCTATAAACTAATTAAAAAGGTAAACCCAACCCTCCACACAATATATACCCTATAAAACCAACTGAAAAAGGTCAATTGAAACTCTCAACACAAGCTCTAGACATCAATAGAAGAAGAGTCTCATGATTCAGGTGATTAGGATTAAACTTCTCACTATTAGGGACCTAGTATATACTTTTAATCCCAAGAGATCTTATATAGTTAATCTTCCTACATATGCAATTTCAAATTTTACAATACTTTTGTAAAAGATTTAATAGCTTACATGAAACCATTTCGAAGCAAAATGAACAAAGTAACATTAAGTATGTTGAATTTGCAAATAAAATTATATCTAGACTACGCTAAATTCAAACCTTTGACCCATTAGGAGCTTCACCAATAGATGTGCTCTTAATGGCATAATAGAAAAGAAACGGGTGTTCCTTGAACCTCCATGCTTGAAAAAAACATGTGCATGATTTGGCCCCTTCTGCGCTATGTTAAGTGTGAGCATGAAATGGCCATCTAGAGGCAACCGTCCACAAATGAGTTCTTAAAAAATTTTACATCTGCACATTCATATCCATAACTTCAAACAATAATTTACCAACCAAACCAGCTAGGATCTTGAACCATTTGCTAATCGGACCAACCCAGGACAATGCCAAACCAAAGAAACTAACGATCACTGGGAATCAAATAAATAGAAACCATTTCTGTTCTCTTAGGCATTCATCCTACGTATGTCCAAAATACCAAAAAATTGAAAATTATAAAGTAAAATAGACTACTAAAAAACTTGCTTAGATCAATTTAGATTGACATTTCTACTGAGTATAAACACATTGATCTTCATCACTATGATCTTTTGATTGTTCCTCTCCGAGATTTATATGAGGGAGAGTACCTAATTCTAGAATTTGGATGTTGACCTTCGGATAAGGGGAAAAACAAAACAAAACAAAGAAAAAAAAAAGATTACCTGTACAAGCTCTCCCGCAAATCTCACATCCCCGCCGTCGCTACAGTGCCCGTACCCTGCATTCGGCGCCGTTCCAGGATTTGCTCACCTCGATCGCGCCTTCGATTGCGTCGTTAAATACCGAGTTCCCTCGTCTTTCTCCTGGCATCGCACGCAAGAAGCTCTCCTCCCGATCTCCAACCCGACAGCCCCATCCCGCGAGCTCCCTCCCACGCCACTTCTTCCTCCCGATCTCTCTGCGACCGAGAGCTCCCCTGCTTGCACCTACCGCAAGCAGCCCGTAAACCCCACGATCTCAAAGCCTCACCCTCTTCTTCCACGACCCAACCAGCGACCGAACTTGACAGCCTTATCCAGACCTCCTTGCGAAGAGATCCCGTCGGCCTCCCTGTTCTGCCGAGAGAGAGAGAGAGAGAGAGAGAGAGAGAGAGAGAGAGAAAGAGAGGAAGAAAGACCTCCCTAGCAGAATCCGTCGCTGCTCCCGACCTCTTCCCGATTTCCCTAACTCCTCTGCCAAAGTCCTGATCAAGCTCCCATAGCCGAACCCCATACCCGCCAGTTCACTGCTTTTGACCTAGCTATACCTATTTCCTTCTCTGCTCTACCCGATCTCCTCTCTAGCCGGCCCCTTAGGTGTACTTATTTTATTTTGTTTTGTTTATTATTATTAATTATATTTAATTAAAATGAATTATAATTAAATATGTTAATTATATTTAATTATTATTAATAATGATTAGTTTTAAATTAAAATAAGTTATAATTAATTTTAATTATAGTTAATTACATTGTTAATGATTAACTATAATTATTTAAATTAATTATAATAAATTATTTTAATTCAAATTAGTCATTATTAATTATAATTAATTATGATTAATTATAATTATAATTAATTTTTTTTAAATTGTAATTAATTCTTAATAATTATGATTTATTATCGTTTTTATCGATTAATTATAAAAAAAAATGCAAAGAGAGAAGTACTCTTCTCTCTACCTTACCTCGATCCGTGTGCCGACCCCGCCGACACCGCAAAGGTATAACCCCTCAACCCTAAAACTCCGAAAACTTGTTCTCGTCGTTCGCGGCGGACCGGAGAACCCCCTATATGCGCTTTCGTAGCACGGTAGGGGGAGCCCGGTGCAACACATACGGCGAGGTGGGTAAGCCCTATACACGCTTTTGTAGCGTGGTGGGGAGTCACTTGTGTTCTCGCACGGTTACTTTTGGAAGACCCCATACACGCTCTTATAGCGTGGTGGGATGAAAAGATGTACGGCCCGGTTTTCCATAATTTCCCCTAAACGGGGGAGACGCTGGGAGGCTGACGAAATTTCGGGTGAAAATAAAACTAAACTTGGACCTGATTTGAACAAATTTTGGGACCGCAGTGGACATGAACTCAAAGAACCTAAACCAAACAAAAATGCAAAAGACTTTGAATAAGACTTGAACATACAATTGAACTCATGCAAAGATCTGATTTGGACAGCAGAGAATCATTCCTTGAACTCAAATGACTTGGAGCTTGATTTGGATGAAAGGTAGCAAGAGACTTGAGCTCAATATAAACAAACGAGAACTCAAATGAGCTTGGTACAAGGAGTCTTTACATGAACTTGGACAATGCAAAGGACTTGATTTGGGACTCAAGTGGATATGTATGAATCGAACTCAACATGATTTGAACAATCAAAGGAACTTGGATCTGAATAAAGGACTTGAACAACCTTGACTTGGACAAAGTCACAAGTGAACTTGAATATCAAGATCAAGCAATAGCTTTTAACAACCAAATGCATAACATCAATTAAAATGCAAATGTTGAATGATTCTAATCATCTAAATGAAAGTCAATATATGAGCAAGGAATTTATTTGAATCCTAACACCAAGCTCTCAATGAAGAACAAAGAAGCATCATCTCAATTTTGAAAGTGAATATTAAATGAACTTGTGAGGAATGTTGAAATGAATTTCAACATACAACAGGGGACATAGGCATCCAAATATAATCAATTTGTAAGCAAGAGCCAAATGAAAATGCAATCAAATAGCGAAAGATCATTTTTGATGTGCAAGCATTAATTGACAATCATGGGTGCTTAATCAAGATCAAATGAAGAATTCATATAGAGGAGCATGACACAAATCACTAAGCAGTGGATCGAACCTTCAATCAAGATGCAATGAACGTGTGTAGAACTCATGAATAACAGGATTTGCAGTGCGACAATATGTTCATTGCTATCACAAAGAACCTTCAATCAATACATGAGTAACATGATGCCCGCTGTGTCTACATCAGTGGGTCCATAAGTTTATGTAAAAGAGCTTAATAATGTTAATGGAACAGGCTCCTAGTGAGTAGGGCCACTCTTGGAGATGATGAAGAATTTACAAATACAATCTGCTCACAAACAACAAGATCTCTTGCCAACATATTCAGTGTAATATGCAATGAATATTAGGACACTCCTACGGGTCCTTGTAAAAGATCTGCAATACACACAATCTCTCCACAAATACAGAAGTATGCACAACACGCTATCTATCGGTGGATACAGAAAGACTTCAGTAAATGCAGTATCCTGAAGTCAATTTCAGTCCGTGAACGAATACATCTACCTTCCTACCTACAGTAGCGACGAATGCACTGCAAAGGCCAAAGACCAGTAGGATACAAAATAAACACATCGAACGCAAATGCCTACTGGCCCTTGCAGAAGACCTGTCGCACACCCAAAGTGGTGTACACAAGCAAAATGCCAAAGGACCACGATAAATATAAGTTCCTATGAACTATCATGTCCACAGAGTGTTATCCTCAAGCAAGTACAGAAGAGCCTCAACAAGTGAAAAGCTCCTACGATCCAAAGCAGGAGATTCGTTAGTGCACTACAATCCCCCTGCAGTAAGCAACTAGTGCACGACAGTCTGCCTGTACAAAGCAGCGAACAGCTCAATCCCTGAGCTACTGCAAGACGCCGCCGAATTTGTAACATCCGTACAAGCAGACAGAAGGTGTTTACAAATATTCTAAAGAGTACCCATGCACATGCACCGCAATATGTATACACAGGTACACAAAAAGGGGGGGTACACAATCACTAAACCCGCATGGGCCCCGGCGAGCGTGTTAAGGGTACACACGTGACGTCTAGGGATGCTGCGCGGGTTAATAAGTGAATTCAAGTTTGAGCCTGATCCTTCTATTCAGGTAAATAGAAGTTGACACGACTCGAACTATCAAACGAATATACAGCCACGGGATCGACTGGGATATTTGTTTTATACGTTCATATTAGGCCTTCAAGGCCTATAATCAAGAAAATTCACTAACAAAGGTTTCAAGCCTACGAAACCCGACCCTCCGTCGGCAGCTTGACAGAGTGGATAAGGTTCAATTCATAAATGTGAATGACCCATTTTTAACCTGATGATGGCCGTGTTGAATGTTTATCTCAACCGGAGGGGTCCATAAATACTTTCAAGTGCTTTCCATGCTCCACTCAAAACTCTAAAACTCCACAAAAATTCCCAAAATCGAAAAATATTTAAAAATGAAATCCAACCATGAAAATACTTAAAACAAAATTCATCCATCCTCCGCAACAGTTTGCCGAGGTGGACAAATTGAAAAATACTTCAGCTCACATAGAGCTAATGCCTGGTCGAAAATATCACTAGGATCCATTCTCAAACAATCTCCTGCCGGCAAGGACGTGGTACGAGTCCTCTAACCGGCGGTTTCGCCGCCAAATGGCACTGCAGGATAAACGGTTATGACTCGGGGCCCTCTGAGCCAGGTGGTCGCCGCCAAATGACACAATTATATTATGGTTATGGCCAGAGCCCGTATGCTCCCCAATGGCATCAAATCCTTGAGATATGAATTAATAGGATATGATCGATAGGGTTGTTGACCTACACATTTAAGACAAAAAAATGCTCATACCTGCTCCCACGTCGCACGACCTCGCACGTCGCAGACACGTCCGCGGCACTCCTCCCACGACGCACGACCTCGCGTCGTCAAATAGGCGAAGGAACGAGGCCTTCGGCCTCGCTCGCTCACTCCGCTCTTCCTTCCCACTCCCATCGAGACCCCCAGTGCCAAACTCCTCCTAGCCGATCTTCCCCTTCCCCCTGTTCGGCTTCGCTCCAACAACGACTTTCCTTTCCTTTTGGATCGAAAGTTACGCAGTTTGATCGGAAGCATCACGGGAGCTCGCTCGCTGTAGAAGTAACCTTCTCCCTCATACGCGCTTCTCCAGCTCCTTCTTGGCCGTTCGACTCCGCACCTTCAACGACTTTCCCTTCCTGTCGGAAACGGAAGGTACAACATTTTGATCGGAGCTAACGACGGGAGACGCTCGCTGTGAAGTAACTTTCTCCCTTTCGTGTGCCCTTCCGCCCCCCATCTCTGCTGTCAGACTTTGCTCATCTCGGCGACGTTCCCTTCTGTCAGATCGGAAGCAGTAGCGGGAGCTCGCTGGTAGTGAGGGTAACTTTCTCCATTTCGAGCGCTTCTTCAGTCTCATCCCAAAAAAAAAAAAAGGTTTTTTTTATTTTTTTATTTTTATTTTTATTTTATTATTATAATTTTAATTAATTATAATTATTATTTTTGATTAATTATACTTATTATAATTAATTATAATTAATTTTAATTAAGTAATTATAATTAATTTAATTAATTATAATTATTTAATTGAAATTAATTGTAATTAATTATGAGCTATAAAATTTAATTAGTATTAATTATTATTGATTAATTATAATTTATTAATATTAATTAAATTTTAATTAGTTATAATTAATTACAAGTTAATTATAACTTATCATTTTAATTAATTTTAATAAACTATAATTAATTATTTTAATTAATTATAATTAATTATAAATAAATAATTAAAAATAATTATAATTAATTAATTAATTAATATTAATTATAATTAATAAATAAGTAAGAAGCATGCAAATGCTTCTTTCCCTTGCCTCGATCCACGAGCCTCCACCGTCGCCCTTAAGCAAAGGTATAATCTCTAAACTTAGATTCTCATTCTCGTCGTTGGCGGCGAGCTAGCAAACCCCCTACGCGCTCACGTAGCGTAGTAGGGAGGGAAGTTAGCGCGACGCCTACGACGAGGCGGGCGATCGCCTTAAACCCCGCCCTCGACGCTTGCGATGGACCGGCAAACCCCCTACGCCCTCACGTAGCGTAGTAGGGCGGGAAACCGGTGCGGCGCTTGCGACGAGGTGGGTAATCCCCGGACCGCTCATGTAGCGTGAGGGGGAACAAAAAATTAAGTACCCGCATGTGGGAAAATTTCTGTGTTTCTTTGCAACAGGTGCCCAAGACCCCTAAACGCTCATGTAGCGGGGGGGGGGGGGGGGATTGAAGAAAATTTGCTGCCGTGGTGTCTACGGACATCTACCTGAAGCGCGCACGTCGCGTGGAGGGGAAGGCAGCCTCTTGGTTTTTTCCCGTAAACGGGGGAGACGTCGGGAGGCTGCCGAAATTTCATTTGAAGACTTGAACAAAAAAAAGGACTTGACTTGAACCATTTGAACACAAGCAAAAGAACTTACAAGGACTTGGACCTCATTTAGAACTTGAATTTGAACATGAAATGGACTAAGCTCAAAGTTGAATAAATTAACAAAAGTCTTAAATAAATGAAAGGTTGAACTTGGTTGATCACAAAGGCTTGAACCACTTTTGAGACTTCAAAAGACTTGAACTTGCAAAGGACAACAGAGGGACTAGAACTCAAATGAACCTTAAAAAATCTGAACTTGAATGGGGAACTTAGACTAAGCATGCAAATTGGTAACATGGAACTATACTCAGACTTGAACCAAATGCAAGAGAACTTGAGCTTGCATGGATGCCGGGGAAATGAACTTCAATCTAATAAATACACACTTATAATACAAATTGATGATACTAATTGTTCAAGTAAAGACCAATGGAGGAATGGAGAACTTATATTGGAGCTTCAATATATATGAATTGTTGACTTATTTATAAAGTGACAACATAAGCCTCCAATGGATATGGTGATTGCATAAGTTAATGATCCAGCTCTATCATCAACAACGATAAACATGCTGCAATGATGACCATTTCCCCATGAACACAAACATGCATATAGAATGTCATTTACAAGCAAATGTTCCATGTTTGTAATATGTACGAGCTCCTACAAACCATTATGAGAGGCTAGCCATGTGTTAAGTCATCCACCAATGAATGTCAAACATCAATAAAGGAGACTTGTAACAAGCAGAGGAGTCTTCTTGAAAAAGCAAGCATAAACTCGTAGGATATATAACGTCCTGCTCACAAGCGACTACAGAAAGCTCATGAATGTCTATGGACAACAGTAAGTGAACATGCAATTAAACTTTCAAGGACCGTAGGAGACTTGAATGAGTTTGAACTCAGGACTCGAACTCAAAGGACAATAAGGGACTTATGAGCGTGAACTGAATAGTCATAAGGACTTGAATCATATGCAAGAGAACTTGAACTTGGATTTGAACCAAGTACAAGGGACGTTGAGCTTGAATCTGAACATATACAAGGAGCTTAATAATGCTTAAAACAAGATTATAGCTCGCAAGGTAATATGTTTTGAATTAGATGCAAGTGAACATGTGTGTAATGATGGAAGCATAAAGGATATCACTCATGTGAATGATGATGATTAGTCCACAATATTCATCTCAAACATATGACTGAGTGGCTTAGAATGATTGCAAAATTACAAGGATGCGCAATGAATGCAACAACATCTTCATCATCGACAATAATTCAGCATGCAATGAATGATGTCGATTTCTACAATGATAGATGTGGTAGACTCTTACAGCAGTTTCTGTAATATTAGATGCATCGTACCTGCAAGCAACGTAATGAATATGATGATGCGCTATCCATCATACACGATGAGTGTAGTAGGTCTACAAGCAAAGCAAGAGGACAGTGAAAACAACCACTGGATTGTTATGTATACAAAAGAGCACAAGCAAACACATCAAAAGATTGGTGATGCATATGGTGAATCTTTCATTGGTGATGAAAGATAAGAGATCAATGGGAAAACCATAGACTAGCAACAGAGATCAGAAATAATGTGTGGCATGATCTCATACAAGCTGTAAGCTACCCTCAAGGAAAAGTGTTGAACAATTACAAGCAGAAGCATATGATATGCAACGAATACAAATACCTATGAGTCATTGTAGAAGATTCGTCGTGCACTCGATATGTCATCTACACGACAAATACAAAAGAGAATTGTGGCAGACATAAATTCCTACGAAAAGCTGTAGAATATCCTGCCCAATGCGTTGTCCACAAGCAAAGTGCAAAGTGACTACATCAAATGCAAATACATATGAGTTGCTACAGGAAGTTCGTTGTGCATACAATAAATTATATATGAATGAATATAAAAGATCTGCAATACATACAATCTCTCTACGAGTACAAATGTATGTAAAATATGTCACTCGTGGGTAGATGCAGAAAGGCTTCAGTAAATGCAGTATCCTGAAGTCAATTCCAATCTATGAATGAAAACATCTACCTGCCTACCAGCAACAGTTGTGGAGATCGTATGACGCCACGCCACCGGATCTGCAACATCTATGCAAGCAGACACAAGGCGTACAAATCCCCAAATGAAACCCGTATGACGCTACGCCACCGGATCCGTAACTTTCATACAAGCGGACAGAAGGCGTGTACAAATATCCCAAGAATACCCCCGCACGTGTGCACTTTAATTTGTATACATATAGGTACACTAAAAGGGGAAAATATAATCTGAACCCGCATGGACCCCGACGAGCGTGTTATTGGTACACACGTGATGTCTAGGGATGCTGCGCGGGTCAATACATTTTAACCCGATCCTCCTATGCAAGCAGATAGGAGTCGACAAGGTTCATCAAATAACTATAAAATGCCCCCAAACACCCGCATGGGCCCCGACGAGCGTGTTATTGGTACACACGTGACGTCTAGGGATACTGCGCGGGTCAATCAGTGAATTCTAGTTCGAGCCCGATCCTTCTATTCGGGTAGATAGGAGTTGAAATGGCTCGAACTATTAAATAAATATACGGTCGCGAGGTCGACCGAGATATTTATTTTATATGTTCATATTAGGCCTTCAAGGTCTATAATCAAGAGAATTCACTAACAAAGGTCCAAAGCCTACGAAACCTGATCCTCTATCGATGTCCCGGTAGAGTCGACAGGGTCCAATCAATAAAATACAAATAATCCCAGCCACCCCGATGATGGCCGTGTTGAATGCAAATCTCAACCGGAGGGGTCCACACTGATCATTGCAAATACCACCCAGATACCTAAAACTCCAAAATCCAAAACTTCACAAAACTCCCAAAATCCCAAATTCCCTACAAAATCTAAATCTCCAAAAATAATCCTAAAATTCCAAAAATATTTAAAAATTGAAATTCAATCATCAACCGCTTAAAGAGAAATTCATCCATCCTCCGCAACAGTTTGCCGAGGTAGACAAATTAAAATTTACTGCAGCTCACAAAGAGCTAATGCCTGGTCGAAAATATCACTAGGATCCATTCTCAAACAATCTCCTGCCAGCAAGGACGTGGTACGAGTCCTCTAGCCGGCAGTTTCGCCGCCAAATGGCACTGCAGGATAAACGGTTATGACTCGGGGCCCTCTGAACCAGGTGGTCGCCGCCAAATGGCACCATCATATTATGGTTATGGCCAGAGCCCGTATGCTCCCCAATGGCATCAAATCCTTGAGATATGAATCAATAGGATATGATCGATAGGGCACAAAGCCCTCTGTTAGCTAAGGTGGATTCAAATTTGTCTCCTTAGGCAAATATTCACCCCAGGTCTACAAGGTACCCTTGGACGAAGTAACTCATGGCTGCCGACAAGGATCCTTCTGTCAGGTTGGGTCGACTACCTCCTCTGACTAAGTAGACCAGGGACCACGATGTCCCGGGACGATGGAACCATGGGATCTTGATCGGGTCTATCATCCATTCCCCCACCATCCGCTTTAAGTGCAAGATGGTGAAAATTTCTATTTTAAATATTAAATCCCTCAATTTTCCAATACCCTAAACATATTGCTGCTACTATAAGCCAGACTCACGTATCTTTACGTATCTGATTGACGACTAGCCTTAATCGAAAGTTCTCTCTCGTGATCGGGAGGGGTAATTAACTATAGGGGCTTGCGCCTATAGGAAACCAGAACTCAGATGATAAAGTCCTCGCAAAATGAGGGCGAAATCTCTAGGTAGTGTCTTATCTACAACCTCATATGCCTTCCAAAATTTACCCCGGAACTTAGTTCGTTAAAACTCCCCCCTCAGAAAGCAAAAAGCGGGCGGAGGCCGGGGCCGAATTTTCGGAGCCCACAAGGGTACAAAGCCCTCTGTTAGCTAAGGTGGATTCAAATTTGTCCCCTTAGACAAACACTCCCCCTAGGTCTATAAGGTACCCTTGGACGAAGCAACCCATGGCTGCCGACAAGGATCCTTCTGTCAAGTTGGGTCGACTACCTCCTCTGACTAAGTAGACCAGGGACCACGATGGCCCGGGACGACGGAACCATGGGATCTTGATCGGGTCCATCATTCATTCCCCCACCATCCGCTTTAAGTGCAGGATGGTAAAATTTCTAATTTTAAATATCAACCCCTACATTTCCAGACTTCAAACCCATACTGCTACTATGTACCCGATAACACGTATCTTTACGTATCTGATTGACGACTAGCCTTAATCGAAAGTTCTCTCTTGTTATCGGGAGGGGTAATTAACTATAGGGGCTTGCGCCTATAGGAAACCAGAACTCAGATCATAAAGTCCTCGCAAAATGAGGGCGAAATCTCTGAGTAGTGTCTTATCTACAAACCCATCTGCCTTCCAAAATTTACCCCGGAACTTAGTTCGTTAAAACTCTCCCCAAAAGAAAGCAAAAGCGGGCGGAGGCCGGGGCCGAATTTTCGGAGCCCACATTGGAGAATGGCATGGTAATTTTAACTTGCTTGGAAAAATTGTCATGGTTTGAGGAGTATTTGCCGAACCCACGTAGTGGGATAAAGGCTTGATATTATTGTTGTTGGTATGAGGAGTACAGGAATTTTGAATTTACTTAGAAACATCAGCAAATGATGATCTTAGCATTTTGATCATCTAATGTGGTGGTATTTCTAATGAATTACATGCTCCTAAGTATGAATGGAAGCACGTGTTTGGCATTGGTTGGCTGAGGGATCTAGTTTGCAGTATGTACAGTGTCATGGTTGTGTTATGCTACTGGATCTTAAGAATGGTTTTGCTTGCTATTTGAAAGATCGATGTCATAGGAAGTACTACGTCCCTTGTATTAAGTTCATGGCATCAAGTGACATGATATCCTAAACCAAATTTCCAATGATAAATGAAAGATTCAGGTTTATAAATATATATTAATGCTTTTAGCTGGTCAATAATGATATTTACCTGTAAAATTTGGGTTAAGTTCTATTGTGTAAAACTTTTTGGAATAGCGATGATCATTTTAGGATTTTATGTACATGTGTTCATTCTGATTGCCATAACATTATTCTCCTTACTACTATTAATAATCATATTTCCCTATTGAGCATCTGCTGGAAATTTGAAGATCTACCTTTTGTATTACAGCCCACTTTTCCTTTTGTTTTCTCTGCAATCCTGTTTAACATATTATTCATGATTCATGGTTTTAGTGTCGCAGCTCTCTTTGGTGGCATATTTCATCGTTTTTACATTTGTTTATTTCGACTTCAAGTGGTTGAGTCTGTTTCCTTACCCCTAAAAACTAGATTTTTTATCTTTTCATTTTCTCCTATCCCTGGCTTCATGTTAGAGAAAAAAAAAAGTTCATTGTAGTTGTCGGTGGTTGTTTCAAGAATATAATCTATGAACCTTTAATAGTATATTAATCATTTTGCTATGAAACTTTTTTTTCCCAGGCTGTGTAGAGTTAAATGCACATCGTTGTGGTTAGGTTGCTTATGTTAGCTGTTAAAGTATCTTTGTAGCTGAAGTATTGTCATTGTGTGAAAGGGTCCATAGTCTAGTGGTTAAAAAATATTATTTCATCAAACTTATGGATTCGAGCGAAATACATTATAATTTATGCTCATCATTAACAAAAAAATTTTCCAGTATAATTAAATTTGTTATTTTTTTTAAATATTTTCACAAATTTTATTTTATATTAATTAAATGAATACTTGACTAATCATTTCTAATGTCTGGCTCTTTGTCTTCCGCAGCCACTTTTCTTGGATATATCTAAAAATAATAGGTTCAATTTCAGTTGATGCATTCCACCCAGTTGGGTCAAGTTCCTTTTTTTACTAATTTAAAACGCTGTGGAACTGTTGACTCGTGGGCAGTTGATGTGGTATCAGTCTAAATGTGAATTTGTTTGGGGAGAGAAGCGCCATTCTTAGTAGTACAGATCTATCTTTGTTATAGAGTCTTTACTTGCATTGATCTTCTGCAATTCAAGTTTGTTTATGATCTCCTACTTATTTGCTAACACATCATACTTTGGTGTATGATTTAGCATAGATTTTAACCTTTTTTAAATGGAAGTTTTTTAGAAATCTTCTGTCCACTATTTAACGACCATGAATTTCATACCATCTCATGAGTCAGGCATTGCATTGAATGTGAATTTTAAGTTGTTATGTTCATTTTACAGATCTGCGGGATGATGAACAGTTTTTTGTAGATCATCCAGGTGCTGTTCCCATAAGTACCGCCCAGGTAATGTTTAGATTCTTACTAATTTTTCTTTCATCCAACGTTATCTTAGCCAGAATAGCGTTTGGCACTGACTAATGTTATACTAATTCTGAAGGGAGAAGAACTGAGGAAGACAATTGGAGCCCAGGCATACATTGAGTGTAGTTCGAAGACACAGCAAGTACGGTTCTCCCGTTTTCTCTGTACACTCTTCCTCCATTTCATCCGTCTTTATGACAAGACAATTTCTGGCTTTGTTTGGTTTCTCTTCAGAATGTCAAGGCTGTATTTGATGCGGCCATCAAGGTAGTTCTTCAGCCACCAAAACAAAAGAAGAAAAGGAAGAAATCACAGAAGGCTTGCTCTATCCTGTGATCAGCAAACTTCTATATTTTCTTGCTGTTTCTCATTCCATTTAAGAAACTAGACCTTGGTGTACAGGAAAAAAAAAAATTTAATCACCTTAGCAAATCTTTGGAGGTATAAGATGAATTTGTTTTGCTTTCATCTGTCTTGTTGGTGACCTGCTACCAAATCTTTCTGGTAAAGATTGATTGATCTTTGATCAGCTGACTTGTCATGTCCTGGTAAAAATATGACACTTTTTTCTCTATTTGAGACTAGTTTTTATACTTTTATATTGAATTTGGTCCTGTTAGGGGGGAGGCCAAGTTTAATTTGGTGAGAGTCAGTGGTTATGTTAAAGATGTTTTGAATGTGGGGTACTGCTACAGCTCCATTGTCAATCAAAGAGGAGAGGGAGACTTTAGAAATGTTTATTTGGTTATTGTGAGTTTCCTTTTTTTTTTTTTTGGTCATGCTTTTTGCTCAGTCATGAAGTTAATAACGCTTATATTCAAATCATTAAAGATATGTATGCAGACGCTATTACTTGTGTTCAAACACAAGGTGGTTTGACCAAGTATTTTCCTATTTCGGTTGGATTACACCAAGGATCAGCCTTAAGCCCATATCTTTTTGCTTTAGTCATCGATGTTCTCACTAGACATTTGCAAGAGGATGTACCTTGGTGTATGCTTTTTGCTGATGATATTCTTCTTGTTGATAAGACTAGAGAGGGAGTTGAAGGTAAACTAGAATTGTGGAGGTCAACCTTAGAGTCTAAAGGTTTTCGCTTGAGTAGATCTAAAACGGAATATATGGAGTGTAATTTTAGTAATAATAGACCTAGTGAGGGCATTGTGACTTTGGCCGATCAAGTCATTAATAAGAGTACACGTTTTAGATATCTTGGATCTATTGTTCAGAGTGATGGTGATATAGATGGGGATATTATCAGCAGAATCCAAGTTGGATGGTTGAAGTGGAGGAATGCATCGGGCTTATTGTGTGATAGAAAAGTACCCCTCAAACTTAAGGGAAAATTCTATAAGATGGTGGTGAGACCTGCAATGCTTTATGGTGCTGAATGTTGGCCATTAAAAGAGAAGCATAATTCTAAGTTAAGTGTTGCAGAGATGAGGATGCTCAGGTGGATGAGTGGCTTTACCCTTAGAGATAGGATACGAAATGAGCATATTCGTGAAAAGGTTGGAGTAGCTCCAGTGGAAGATAAGATTAGAGAGAGTCGCCTTAGATGGTTTGGTCACGTAAAACGGCGGCCTCCCGATGACCCGGTTAGGAAAGTAGAGGTCTTAGATTTGACTTATGTTAAGAAAGGTAGAGGTAGACCTAAAAAGACTTGGTTAGAAAATATTAGAAATGATCTTTCTTTATTAGATTTAAACGAGAATTTGACTTTTAATAGGACACAATGGAGAAAAAGGATTCATGTAGCCGACCCCACGTAGTGGGATAAAGGCTTGATGTTGTTGTTGTTGTTGTTGTAGTCATGCTTTTTGCTATAAAGAAATTGGATGCCATTTTTACGATTCCTTAGTCATTTAGCTTTAGCCTTTTGGATGATCCATGTAGCACAAAATGAATAAAGGTTGGCAAGGCTGCATCTAATATTAATGGCATTATATTTGCATGCATGGTTTAAGGGATTGAGTGGAGAGAGTGGATTGCTACTCAATTTTAAATTCCTTGATTTTTTAGAGAGGTTGTTGTAAGAAAACCATTCATATTTTTTGAGAAGTCATTTCAGAAGTTTGAATTTTTTTTGTAGAGGATGTTGATGGGATCTCCTTGAAAGTAGGTAGATTAGGCTCGTCTCAATGGGTCAAAATATTCTGGGAGATTAATCTAACAATGTTTAAAGAGAAACATGTTGTTGGATTATTTAGGATGAGTAATGAGGAGGATGAGGGGAGAGTGTTTACATCATTTTGGATTGTCAATCCTAGAAAGAGAGTGGATAGACCTCTAAACATACATCATTAATAAGAATTCTATTAAGTTTAATGTGAATGGGATTGTCAAATATATTATTGTACCAAGAGTATGAGTGATTAATAGAGGAAAAGTCATTAAGCTAACATAAAAATAATAGGGTTAAATTTTCCGGGTTTAATGTTGGGAAAATATTATCTCATAAAATTTTAGCATGGAATCAATAACAATTGAAGTCCCCATTAATAATCCATTGTTTAGAGAGTCTCGAAGAATATATCATAGTTATACTAAAGTAATAAGAAAGAATAAGAAATATCATGAATAAATTCTCATTTTTATGTTGACATTAAGCAAAATTCTCCCAAGGGTAGAGTAGAAAAGTTATGGAAGTTAGCTTCATTATCAAATATTTTGTGAGAGTAGAGGAAACATAGATCAAATGCCTAGTAAGGGTTGATTCTAGCTTCCAAGTTACAAAAAAGTTCAAGTTTGTAAGAGCTAATGAGGTTCATGCATGCAAGACCACATTCAAACCCATTAAAACCTTAATATTCCATGATAATATTATGAGTGTTGGAATTGAAGTGAGGGGATATTTGTTTCTTACCATGTCTATATTTTGGGGGCTTAATGGAGGATGAAGGTAGTTAGGATTTTAAGCTTGTTGTTTGGTTTTGATTGGGGTTCTTTCACTAATAAGTTGGATTATAATTGGGAGAAAGAGTTAAAATGGAGGGTTGTATCAAGATTAAAGTGGGTTACTTCAACTTTAGGGGGTTTAAGTTTGTGATTTGCTCAAAATTGAGTGGGAGGGGCTAGTATGGATTGAGTGGAAAGTAGATGTTATGGAAAGGGGCTTGAGGATAACAGGTGGTTAAGGTTGTCTACATTTATTGCAACCTTAAGAAGGAGCATTAGAGTGAAGATTGTCTAGCTTAGAAGGATAGAGGTGGCTTGAGTGAGTAAATAACCCACAATTGAAGCGTGGAGTAGGCTTCCAATCAAATTAATCTTTAAAGATTTATTCCTTACGAAAGATATTAATAGTAATTTATTGTAAAAGAGGAGTATTGTTCTCTATTTAAATGTAAGCCTTGAAAAGGTGAGGTAAGAAAAGGCATCAATGGCTAGAAGAATACCGATCATACGTGCAATCTTAAAAATATCAAAAGTATTCCAATAACAAAGAGGGGTGTTGGGGATTTTAATCCAAAGGGGAATGGCAAAAAACTCATATCCACATGGCCGAAATTATGGAGTCAATTGTTTTAATGATGAATGATTTTTTAAAGGAGAACCATAGACCTACTGTCACAACTTAACCTGATAAGACTCACAAATAAAATAGGTATTATCATGTTCACTTACAACATGCTAAATCCAAGATTAAAGTTTTGGAAAACTTTTTAAAAATTTTCATCTTCTTTAAAATTAAACATAAAACGAATGACAAAATTAAAACAAACAAACAAACCATAGAGCTGCTATTAACTGCCATTATACAGTAAATAACTCAACCACAAAATTTCTTTTCATTTCTCATCAAACTATATGCACAACAATTACACTACAATGCAAGGATACAAACTGAGCTATAGAACAAAGATTTTTAAATAACTATTCATAATTATACAAAAATCTAAAAGAGTAATACTTATACAACCTAAGATGAATCAAATCCTAAATCAGCTACTCAACAGACTCGTTCCCTTTCCCAAACCTTGAAACAAATTTACATATATACTGTGAGCTAACATAGCTCAGTAGATCACACTTACCGATCAAAATTTCAAAATTATCATTTATTAAGCATTCATATGAGTTTTAAAATAGTTCATAATAATCACTATGTTGAAAAGAATAATATTTGCAGTTATTAGAATTGTAAATAATAATGTAAAACAGTTCATAAATAAGCACTTCATATATCATAGTAGAAAATATCTAATTTCCCTTAGGCCTTTATACCTCTCATCAGAACATAATCTGGCCATTATGAATCCCGTGCTAGCATATAAAAAATAGACCTTTATGACTCGCAATGCCCAACACCATAATAGAATGTGCACATAGTACTAGAATATAATGTAACTATAGCAACAAAATAAAATGTGCATAGAACACCAAAAAGCCCCCTTTGGCACCAGAATGTGCATTTAACACCAAAATAGAACTTCCTCCACCCACACTAGATCTCCTTAGAATCACACATTACTATCAAATAAACATTTAGTTCATTGCATTGCATTAAAGAAATATAAATAAACTCATTTCAGAATTTAACTGAATGTTTTAATGGTAGGCAACATAGTGAACTACTGAGTAGAAGTGCACTATTTGGGAATACAACCAAATTACTAGAGATTATTCAGAGCGTCAATTTGAAGCTTTGATTTGTACTACAATCTTATTTTTTAGAACCATAATTATTTTATAATTTGTCAGAAATCCCATATTTTCTAATTTATCTTGTAAAAATTTTTCGAAAAAATACCTAAATATTTAAAACTGTCATGTCATAACATATAGAAAGTTACACGGTAAAAATTTTGAAGATATCATGTTATTCTCTTTTTTCACTAATAGAATTATAAATTAATTTAAAAAATTTCTATAATTTTACTATTTTTGAAAATTGAGATAGGCAAAATGCAACCTATCTCAAGCTAGATAATTTTTAGAACTGGGATGATAGTTGAAAATGGACTGGAGTCAGCCAAAATTAACTTTCTCTCTCTATAAATCCTCCTCTCGCTCTCTAGTTAATAGCCTTGATCAGAGGAGATAAATGAATTTAGTGAAAAAATAATATTTTAATATAAAATCCTTGCCGAGCACTGCGACACCAAATCACGTACACCGTAGAGCTATATTTGGAGCCCACAGTGCACCCCTAGCGTTACAACATTAATTAATTACAAAAATTCTAGAGAGCTTAGCGATGCTACGTCGCTTACCCTAACACCATGACACCCCATATAAAATTTTTAAATTTTACAAACATACACATAAACCCCCAGGACCCACTTCAAAGCACATGTAGACCTTCACATGTGTATAAAATATTTTCAGACACATGCAAATAGATTCAAATATAGAAATTCAATGGGTTACCTCTTTCAAATATGATCAAAACAGATGTAACTCCATCCTGATTATATATGTGTTACCATTCTCCCCTCTTTAAAAAATTATCATCCTCGACATTTTAGAATTAAGATCAATGGAATAAATCAGGGTATAATTGCCTCATCTCAGATTCCTTCTTACAAGTGGCTTTTCTTTCAGACATGGGCTTCCACTACATCTTGACCATTAAAATCTACTTATTCCTCAACTTTCTAACATCATATGCTACGATTCTTTCTGGTTCGTTCTTATAACTCAGATATGGACATCCCTCAACTTTTTTTGCATATATTTGATTCCTAGATTTGGGTACCCATTTTCTCAGAAGCAACATGTGGAACCCATTGTGAATATTAGATATATATTCTGGAAACTACAAATGGTCCAACAAACCTCATACTAAGCTTCCCTTCTTTCCCAAACCTATTGATGCCTTTCATTGGTCTATTTTTCATGTATACGAAGTCTCCCACTTGAAACTATATTGAATGGTGCTAGGCATAACAGTACTATTTATGCCTATCCTGCACAGCTTTTAATATGTCCCTAATGAGATGAATATTCTTAGTAGAATTATCAACTAAAGCTGGCCCTTCAAATTCCTTTCACCCACCTCTATCTAAGATAAAGGGGTTTTGTATTTTCTACTTTATAGAGCTTCATAAGGGGCCATACCTATGCTTGACTATAAGCTATAATTATAAGCAAATTTGACCAAAGGGATGTGATCCTCCCATCCACTTATAAAATCTAAAACACCCAATCTCAGATAATCTTTCAGTACTTGAATAGTCTTTTTAGACTATTCATCAATCTATGGATGAAACGTTATAATGAAATGTATTTTTGTACCCAAATCTTTTTTAATCCCCCTTCATAACTTGAAGGTGAACTTGTCATCTCATTAGAAACAATCACCTTCAGTATCCCATGCAATCAAATAATTTCACATGCATATACCTTAGCCAATCTATCCACCAAATCAAACTATCGAATCAGAATAAAATGAGCAGACTTTGTTAAATGGTCTACCACAACCCATATTGCATCATGCATCTACTTTGACCTAGGAAATCCCATAGTAAAATTCATCGTTATCTCTTCCCATTTTCACTCTGGATTAGAAAATAGTTACATAAAACCTCTTAATTGTTGATGTTCTTCCTTTACTAACTAACATGACTCATATTTAGTAATAAAATATGCTATATCTTTCTAAAATCTAGGCCACTAGAATATATTTTTTAAATCACTATACATCTTATTGCTTCTTGGATGAATAGGGTAGCCTGAATAATTAGCTTCATGCAGAATAATTAATCTTAGATCTTCAGAACTAGGAACCCATAATATATTTTTATAGAAAATAACTCTAAGATTATATACTCACAGTTCAAATTTCTTATTAGACTTGATTTAATTAATCAATTTCAGATATTCTATATCTGAATTATGGGCTTCCTGAAATCTTTCTTGTAGAGAAGGTTGGATAATCATGTCATAACCCAACTCGACCATGGAAAGTCCTATCGTGATGAGCTATTATAGGAAAATCCTAAGGTCTAGTTTTAGAATATTCAAAATCTCTTCCAAATTTAAACTTGGAAGAGAATATGAATGTTTATTTTTAGTACAAGATAAGGATATTATGACTCACGCTACCAGAACCAGAGAGGATACAGTGCCAATAGATTTTATTTTTGTGATATTGAGATTTCTAATAAGAAGTGAAAATCTAATTTGATTATTACTCATTTCCTCATTTGATGTTATTTTTGGTATGGACTTTTGAGTCAGTATAAAGCTCAGATTGATTACTTGAAGAAGTAAAATATATTATTTCTAGGCAGTGAGAGTTATATATTCTAGGGAGTTTGAGGTGTTTTATCTTGTCTAATTTCTACTATAGAAGCAGATAAACTGTGGAAGAAGGGTTATATGATATTTTTAGCATTAATCAAGGATAAAAGTATATATTCTAGTTCTTTTTCTGTTGTCCCGGTAGTACGAGATTTTTTAGATGTGCTTCTTGAGAAGTTAGTTAGTTTGCCTCGGAATAAAGATATAAAGTTTTGCATTGATGTATTTTTGGGTACAACCCTAATTTCTAAGTCTCTGTATACGATGTTACCTAAGGAGCTTCCAGAGTTAAAGGTTTAGCTTTAGGAGTTAGTTGATAGAGGATTCATTTGTCCTAGTGTGTCTCTATGGGGAGCACCTATTCTATTTATGAAGAAAAAATATATGATATGTATGTGCATTGATTATAAGGAGTTAAATAAAGTCAATATTAAAAATAAGTATCCTCTACCATGAATTAATAATCTATTCGATCAGCTTGTTGGTTCTTTTATATTTTTAAAGATTGATTTGCAATCTGGATAATATCACGTGAAGGTGAGAGAGGCTGATGTGATGAAAACATCTTTTAGTACGAGGTACAGACACTATGAGTTCCTAGTCATACCTTTTGGGGTGAAGAATCACCAGTCATCTTTATGGATCTAAAAAATAGAGTATTTAGAGATTTTTTAGATCAGTTTATGATTATTTTTATATATGATATTTTGATATATTATGCTTCTAAGGAAGATCATGCCAGGCATTTGAGGATTATTTTGGAGACTTTGAGATAACATCAGCTATATGCCAATTCTCTAAATATGATTTTTGGCTGAGAAGTATTTCTTTTCTAGAGCATGTGGTGAGTAGTACTGATATTTCTATTGATCTCCAAAAAGTTTAGGCAGTCACTGATTGGCTGAGGCCTACTACTGTATTTGAGGTACATAGTTTCTTGGATATGGCTTAGTATTATAGGAAGTTTTTTAAAGGATTTTCTTAGATTTTTACACCTCTAACGAGACTAACTCAGAAGTTAATAGCTTTTGCGTGGACACCATAGTATGAGACTAATTTTTAGTGAATAAAGTATTGTTTGACTTTTACTCCAATTTTGGCTCTTTATTCTAGTTAGAAGAATTTCATGTATTCAGTGATGCTTCACAGAGACATTTGAGGTGTGTTCTGATATAGTGTGATATAATCATAGCTTATGTTTCCAGACAATTAAATCCACATGAGAGAAACTATCCAACGCATGATTTGGAACTTATTACTATAGTTTTTTACTTTAAAGATCTAGAGATAATATATGTATGAAGTCAGATGTAATAATTTTACCAATCATTAGAGTTTAAAATATTTATTCACTCAAAAGGATATGAACATGAGAAAGAGGAGATAGCTTGAGTTGATCAAATATTATGGGTTTGACTATTCAATATCAGTCTTGTAAGGCCAATATGGTGGCAGATGCTCTGAGTAGGAAATCTATTATATAAACACTAAAGTACATGGCTGCAGTTAGAGGATACTATGTCATTTTAAATTAAAAATTAAAGAAAATTATAAATTTTAATATATAAAAGGATTTGTAGCTCTGTAGTATGTTATTTATTTTAAAGTTTATTTTTGGTACTTAGATATCTTTTGTAGCTCTGTAGTCTGTTATTTAATTTAAAGTTTAAATTTGGAAGAGAATCTAAATATTTAAAACTAGATTTTAGGATTTTTTTGTCATAACTCAACATGATAAAACCTATCCTGGTCGAGTTGGGTTGTGACAAGCTTTTATAGTATCAGAGCACTAGTTTTGGATATGGATCATAAAATAGAGCTATAAAAAAATAATATGTAAGCTAAGTGGGGTAGTTTTGAGTTTGTCTGGGTGTTTGTTATTATTTATTTTATGTGCATGTATGTTTAATTGCATATTTATGTGTGTATGGATCTTCCAGACCCAGATATAATAGATGGATAGGGTGGCAGTCAAGCAGCTCTTGTATATAGTACAGATCCGATGTGGTTTCTAACACAGTTTCATAATTTGCTAGTTTGATAGCCCAAAAAATGGGTGAGCTATAGAGCCGAGTTCTTGATGTTAGATTTGATGAGTTAGATCAACTCATATAGATATTTCTGAAATTAAATCCTCTTGAGTTTTGAGGGCATTATTAAGCCCAGGGAAATAGAGGACTAGTTGAGGAGGTTGGAGAAGATATTTGATGGTATATAGTATCCTCTTCAGAGGAAAGTATGCTTTATAGTCTTTTTGTTAGATGGCGAGGAAGAGTGCTGGTTTGTGGGTTAGTAGGAGGAGAAGTTTTAGGGGAGGTTAAACTTTTTGATTATCTGGGATGAGTTCTCAGTTATATTTTAAATATGGTTTGTACCACCTTCTATACTACAACAGATTCAGGAAACTTTTTTGAGACTAGTTCAGGGGAGTTGGATAATTATGTAGTACAATGTAGAGTTCACTGCTTTAGTCAGATATGCTTTGCAGCTAGTTAGCACTCTCACAGAGAAGTGTGTTCGGTGTTTGAAAGGAGATTTTAAAAAGGTTAATCTTCTTTGGGAAAAGTTAATTTCTAAAATTTCAGTCTCAAAATCGAACATATCATTATAAATGATATATTGACATGGAAGGTAAAGATATCATTCCCTAATGGGTTCAGATAACGAAGCTGAAAGTTTCCTTTAAGCTATGATAGTCAGATTTAGGGAAGAACTATATGTAACCCCAAAGGGTTAACATGAAGTTCTATCGAGTATCTAACTATGATAGTCTGGATAAGAGATCATTAGTTTCATATTTAGAATCCTGATAAGAAAGGATATATCTTCCCAAATGAAGAAAATATCATTTACTAATCGATCGTCTGAATATGACGATAATGATTATAATTGATTTTAATTTTTTTGAAAGAAGACTAATTAAGCTTTGAAATTTTGATTTTGAAAAGTAGATGTGGGATCTAAATTTCCTACCAGCATAATCCCTCATAATTAATTACATTGTAGGGAGGTTGAATTCCCTACGAATACTCTCGATTAGAAAAATGGCAAAAATTTTATTTTTGAAAATTTCAAGGATTAATATCAAAGTAAGTGAGATTGGAAATCCAATAGGGATTGGATCAAAGTTTGAGCAGTTATTTCTTAAAATCAAAGGTGGAAGGGTACGGGCCAATTTGAGATTCTGAAGCAATTCTGAAGTGCCCCAACCTAGTCTATGTGTTGGGCCTTAAGACTTGGTTTGAAGAGAAGCATTAATTTAAGTTGATCGTTTTATTAAAAATTTATGATTGAATTCCCAAAAGTGAACACTTAAAATTTGAAATCGGCATCAGAACCAAGATCTAAATTGGGATCTGAACAACAGTGACCCGAACCTAACTATTGCAATGCAAAATCTGGACTTACCCCAGCCTGAATTGGGGAGCCAGGTAACTACCTAGGTGATTTAAAATCTATGAGTCCGGTCTTTTATGAATGACTGGTAGGGATGTTGTTAATTAAAGTTTTGAGGAGTTGGGGCCAACATCTAGAGTAAATCCTAATTGGCCCCTTGACTTTATGTAGGGTGAAAATGCTTAAAAAATGCAATTAAAGTTTTAGACACTTTTAGGTTGATTTCTAATGTAATGTAAGCTAATTGACTTGATAAAATGCATAAAAATATTTGAAGTAGTTTTAAAAAGGCTTAAAAATAATTTTTCCTAGAGATTGCACAATATCCCCTTGACAAGGCTACATCTTAATAGGACAGGTGACCTGTCAGAACCCGCAGGTGGGGAGGTGCCTAACAAGGATGAGAAGTAATTTAATATGCATAAATGGGAACTCCTTGTGTTTTTAGGCTTACTTCTTAGATCGATAGAATTTCTATGTTGAGCCTAAAAATTTTATTTAATTTAAGTAGAAAATATTTTTATCATTCCCTCATGAGCCTTCGTATATCCAAGCTAGAACAAAATCATCCTACAAGAAAAAAACTAGGAAAAACAGGCAATCTTATGTACAAGCAAAGTAAATCAATCAAATTAATTAAATAAGTAAATATTCATACATAAATGCCCTTTTATTATAACCCAAAATTTATAAAAATTAAAAGTGGCCAGGTACCATTGACAATAACCTAGATTCTAAACCTAGGACTAACGCAAGTAACTTTGAGTGAGATACACTTATGTCTTCACTTCTTCATTCTCCTATGAGCTCCTTGGATTCTTCAGGTCCGGATACCCAAATGAAAAGAAACTCCTCCCTGAAGGGGTGTTTTCTTTTCCCTTTGAATATCAAAGTCATCATAACTTGGATTTCCAAATTGAAGAGAACTCTCCCATAAGGGATGTTCTCTCCTCTTTGGATTCCAAGTTGGATGTAGTTTCCCCAACTCAAAGACTCATTTTCATATTTTATAACTTAAATAAATTAAATCAAAATTTAAAATAAAAATGTAGACTCCCTGCAAGGTTATCCTAAGCAATTAATACAAATAAACAACCCAAGCAGTTATATATTTTTGTATTAAAGTAAATCACACTTAGCCACACTCTTTTGGTTTAAAAGGGGGCTTTAATAATTAGCACCTATAGATAATTTTATTAATTTAAATCTTTAATTTACCCCCTTTCTTTTAGCCATGTATGAGCATGGCCACATGTAGAAAACTCAATGAGCAACCAGATCGTCCCTAACCTAATAGTAATCTAACGCTCATCACATCAATTCATAGATTGCATTAAATAAATAAACACATCAATCAATTAATTTTACAAACAACATACAGTAAAAACCACGAAAAATTCTGCACACATCAGTAGAAGAGTAAACACCGGCCTAACCTAGATCTAGAGTTAGTTATCCTAACAAACCATTTAAAGTGTGTGCACTAAGCTATGTAGTTTGGATATATCATATCTTGGATAGTTTATTAAAGTTGTCCAGTATTCAGGTTTATTGAAGGTCAAAAGGAAAATTTAGTTTAAGTTTAAATATTAATGTATTAAAGTTTATTTTTAAATATATTTTAAAGGTTAATTGGTTATTACATTTGTTGCTCACCAAGGCTGTAAAGCTTATTTCATCTTCCTTGGGGCTAACTTAATAGCCTTGTAGGCCTAGGTTATCTAGTAGTAACAAGTTTTGTTAAGTTAATTTAATTGATTAGAAATTAAAAAATTAATAATTTTTAATTGAATTGGTTGATTGCTGATTTTAAGGATTAGATTACTTAAGATTTTTTACCAACTGATTCGTGGCGTTGTCATAGTGGGCTCGAGGAACCAGGGCTCCTTAGGATACTTAGCCCCGTAGCTCAAGATAATCCAACCTATAAACCAAGTTAATGTAGTTGAATTAAGGATTTTAATTTTGTTAAGTAATTAAGAGTCATTTAATTTTAAAATTTTACACTCCATTGAATCTATTCATTGCGTTGTCACAACGGGCTCAAGGAACCAGGCCTCCTTAGGACACTTAGCCTCACAGCTCAAGGTAGTCCATCCTAAAAACTTCATCTTTAGAGTGTTATTTGTGTATTAAAGAGTTGGCTGACTGATTTTATTAATCAAGTTATAGTTTTCTAGAATTTTAGCTAATTATTGAATTTTTTGAATTATTTAATTGCATTAATTAATGGGGCCAAAAGTTGACTTTTAAGATTAAAGTGATTTCTAGAATTTTAATATTTTTTCTAAATACTAGACCTTAAGATGAGTAATTAGACTCTAAATTTGATAGATTGAAATTTGCTACATTAAGTTATGAATTTTTGAAGTTTTGACCTAAATTTAAACTATGGTTAATCGAAAAGTTACCTTTTTATCTTTGACCTATTTCTGGTGGTTTAATATTTTAAAAAAAAAACTAAACCTTAAATGGAGTTCAATGACACTAAGTTTGGTCAATTTAAAATTTTCTGAAATTATTTATAATTTTCAAAGTTTGGTTAATTAATAGATTTTTTAAATTATTTAATTTGAAAAGTTTTGATTGTTTTGATCCAAACTCATTCCGAACTTCATGGAATTACTTTCAAAGGTTAGGGATGACCCATGGAAGTATTTTCAAGTGTTTGGAATTTATTTGGATTTTTTTTAAAATTTTTAAATATTTAATTTAATTAAATATTAATTTTTATTAATACTTAGATTAAAGTCAAATTAGAGGTCCAGTGATTGGGCCTTTATTTTTCTTAGGTAGAGGATTAAATTTTTATCAGTTCGGTGTATTATTTATAATTTTTAAATTTAAATTATATTTATTATAATATTTTGAATTTTTTGGGTCCTAAAAGGGAAGAATTTTATCTTGTTTAATTTTCTAACCTAATGGGCTCAAAATCCAATAAAATTTAAACATATGGTGTAAAATATCACTAAGTTTACTGTAGTCAAGTTTCACCCCTATTAGGTATATGTAGAATTTCCTAAGAATTTTTTGAGTAATCTTGACATAGTCATTTATTTTTTTCTAGATGTCACTACTATTCAATTAGGTTCCAATCTCTGTCCAGCTAATCCTAATACTAATGCAAGCATACCACAAAAATTTCACAGCTTGATTCTAAGGATTTGGAGAGTTATAAATTTTAAAAGTTTTTGGTCCAAAATGGACCCATTGCTTTAAAAATTCACATCACAGAAATCTATTGAATATCTGATCCTAGGAAAAATACAATATATGCCTAAGATATATGAAAATTTTTCACCAAAATTTAAGTCTAGATTGACCACTGGATTGTGGAAAAATTTAAAAAAATAATAATTTTGAACAAACACAAATAACTCACAATCCACTGGCCAAATCATTTTGATTTTATTTTTAATAAATACTATACTAAATTATCTTTCAAATGACACCAAGAACACTCAATTTGATGAAAAATTAGATTTTCTATAAATTTTCAAATTTTTTGACTATTTAAATGGTTTTTTATTCAATTTAAATAAAAAATAGCAGTGATGTAATCATTGCCAATCATTGGCAATGATTGCGGATGTAGTGCACCGCCGCCACCGCCATGACTAATCCACGTCAAGAGCTATTTCGGCTGTCGGATCGACCGCAGATTGAATTATTGATCACAATTAAGCCACGTGATGCCCACTATTTGAAATGGACCAAGTTTGGATCCAGCAGCCGACGCACAATTTTGACCTGGATGATGTGGCTAAATGTGAGCTGTCCGATAGCGCAGAAAGAACGATCAGATGGCTCTGATTCATCTAGTTCTAGTTAGTTCAAATTGAACTGAAAACTTTAAACAACCATAACTTTGTAAATACTCAACCAAATTCAACAAAATTTGAAACATAAGATCATGGCATAATGAACTTTTATTGCGTAGAGTTTGGAGGCTCCATGTAATAAAATTTTTGAACAATTTTAAATTAAAATGTAAATTTAAATTGAGAATAACTTACAATTCAACCATTGGATGTTTGAGATCTTAGGCTCCTTTTGCTCCTAGTGAAGTTCTCTATAACTTTGCTGAAGATCTTGAAAGCTTTTGATAGTTGGATTTGAAGTTACTTGAGAAAACCTTCTTTCCCTCACTAGAATACTCTCTCCTCACTAAAATAGTGATATGAGACTTGGAAATGATGGGGTAATTCTTGGAAAACACCTCTCTTAGTCCATGGGAAGGGGGACCACACCACCTTTCCTTCATTTGGCTAAACCCAAGCCAAGCTTGGTTTAAGGGGTTGGTTTGGGGCCTCTTAGGAGAGGAAATTAATCACTTTTCATCATATCAAAGAAGGTTTTGATGGGAAAAGAAGTTTGTTTATATGGCATGGTGATGTGGCCATGATTTTGCTTTTTCCTATGTGTTTAAAGGGGCTTGTTGACTTGTTGACCAGTCAATGATGACTGGGATAGGCATTGAGAGTGTCAAGCATGATGTAGGAAAGTATCCTAAGGAGTTTGGAGTCAAGGGATTGGAGTTTTGAGCAAATACATGAAATTGGATAGGGTTTTGACCCCTCTAAATGGGTTGACCAAGTCAAACCTAGGGAGATTCGACTTGAAAATTCTTGGACATGTATGGAATGTCTAATTGAGTGATTTTGAAGGTTTAATTTGACTTGAAATGGGTTCAAACATTTAAATTAACATTAGTGTAGGTTAATGGTTAATTTGGTCAAACATGGTTGACTTGGTCAAATATGATTGACTTGGTCAACCTGGTCAAACCATGGGCTAAGTTTGGGTCAAACAAGTTCAAATGAGTGTTTTGGGATCAATGGAGGTGGTCCCATGCCAAGAGGAGTTCATTTAGATTGAAATGAGTGTTTAAACCCTTAAGAGACATTTTGGTGAACCATGGTTGACTTGGTCAACCAGGTCAAACCAAAGGCTAGGTTTGAGCTTAATGCATTTCTAATAATATTTAGGATGTATTAGAAGAGGTTTCAAGGTCTGATGTGATTGAGCCATATTGAGTTTTGGGGGAAAGTCTAAAAATGCCCAAAAAAGCCTTTAAAGGGCATTTTAGTTATTTTGACCCCTAATGAACTCTGGGTCAAACTAGGTCCAGCAAGATGTGGATTACTGGTCAAAATGCCATATTAAAGGCTAAAGACATGGTCAAGGGTCTTGGGAAAGGCCCCAAGGTCAAATTCCATAAGGTGGAGGGTCCAATGGCATAGGCCATAAATATTTAATGGTTTTGCAGCCTTTGAAAATCAATTCAATTTCTAGGGTTAGGATGCTAGATTGAGCTCAAATTTGGAGGGTTGACCCTAGGGACATGCCTAGTCAATATGCAACTAACAGATCATAAATCAGAGGTCATTAGGCTGGGTTTTAAGGAAACTGAAAAATCACCTAGAAAGGGTTTCATGACCTAGGTCCTTAACTCTAGGATTTGGTTTGAAATTCTAAGTTTGAACTAGATTTTTAGGCTTGAGAAAGAAAATTGGGATTTTAATCCTAAGGAGATGAAACACCTAGCCTTGAGGAAATGAGACTGGGTTTGAAACTAGGATGATTCCATTAGGGACATGCTCCGCCACTAGCACATTTAATCCAAAAGGAATGAAGAACCTATCTAGAAGGAGAAGAAAATTGGATTAAACTAAGATGGCCATAGAGGGCATTATCCACCACTAGTACATCTAATCCTAAGAAAAGGAAGAACATATCCTAAAGGAAAAGAAATTTGGAAATCAAAACTAGGATGGTGCCATGAAGGGCGTACTCCATCACTAGCACGTCTAATCCTAAGGGAAGGAAGAATCCTAACCTAAATGAAAAGAAAATTGGATTAAACTAGGATGGTGCCATAGAGGGTGTTATCCACCACTAACATATCTAATACTAAGGGAAGGAAGAATCCTAACCTAAAGGAAAAGAAAGCCCAGGATCAAAACTATGATGGTATCACAAAGGGCGTACTCCACCACTAGCACGTCTAATCCTAAGGGAAGGAAGAATCCTAATCTAAAGGAATAGAAAACTTAATTAAACAAGATAATACCATAAAGGACATTATCCACCACTAGAATGTCTAATCCTAAGGGAAGGAAGAATCTTAACATAAAGGAAAAGAAAACAGGGGATTAAAACTAGGATTGTGCCACGAAGGGCATACTCCACTACTAGAACGTTTAAAACTAAGGGAAGGAATAATCCTAACCTAAAGAAAAAAAGAAAACTAGATTAAAATCGGATGGTGCCATAGATGGCGTTATCCACCACTAGCTCGTCTAATCCTAAGGAAGCAAGAATCTTAACCTAAAGGAAAAGAAAACTGAGGATCAAAACTAGGATGGTGCCATGAAGGGCGTACTCCACTACTAGCATGTCTAATCCTAAGGGAAGGAAGAATCCTAACCTAAAGGAAAAGAAAATTGGATTAAACTAGGATGGTACCATAGAGGGCGTTATCCACCACTAGCATATCTAATCCTAAGGGAAAAAAGAATCCTAACTTAAAGAAAAAGAAAATCGATGATCAAAACTAGGATGGCGCCACGAAGGGCATACTCCACCAGTAGCACGTCTAATCCTAAGGGAAGGAAGAATCCTAACCTAAAGGAAAAGAAAACTGGATTAAACTACGATGGTTCCACGGAGGGCGTTATCCACCTCTAACACATCTAATCCTAAGGGAAGGAAAAATCCTAACCTAAAGGAAAAGAATACTGGATGGAATGATTTTGCTGATGATTAAATTTTAATAGAGTGAAGTTAATTTAATTTTGAACTCAAAGATATTTTATTAATTAAAAATTCGAGCTACATTAAGCATAGTATTTCTTAAGAAAATGCCCATTAACAGGCAACATTAGGTGATTTTCTTTACAATTAATTAGCTGATACGAGCCCCCTTCATAGACTATCTCTATGACGAAAGGTCCTGCTCATGTTAGTTCAAACTTCCCACCAATCTTTTGGTGAGCTAAGATAAGCCTCCAAAGAATCAAGAACAAGTCTCCTACTTGGAAGGTTTTAGGTTGCACTAACTTATCGTGAGCTTGAACCATTCGAGCTTTGTATAACTCTAGACTCTGCTGAGCTTGGAGATGATGCTCTTCAAGGCCTTGAGTTCTTCTATCCACAGTCGAACATTCTATTCAGTTGTAATTTGATTCTGGATTGCAGCTCTGAGCGAGGGAATCTATAATTCCAGGAGGAGTATGGCCTTAGACCCATACACTAATGGAGTGGATTGGGTCAGGTATGCCATTATTGTTTGGTGTTTGAAAAAGAGGTTTTGTAAAGGTTAATCTTCTTCAGGAAAAGTTATTTTCTGGAATTTTAGTCTCAAAATTGAATACGTAATTATGAATGATATATTTCCTTGGGAGGAAAAGATATTATTCCCTAACGGGTTCAGATAATGAAGCTAAAAGTTTAATCCTGGCTATGATAGTTAAATTCAGGGAAGAACTATATGTAACCCTAAAGGGTCAACATAAAGTTCTATCGAGTACCTAACTATGATAGTCTGGATAAGATATTATTAGTTTTATATTTAGAGTCCTGATAAGAAAGGATATATCTTCTCAAGTGAAGAAAATATCATTTACTAATCGATCATCTGAATATGACGATAATGATTATCGTTGATTTCAATTTTTCTTAGAGAAGACTAATTAAGCTTTAAAAAATTGATTTTGAAAAGTTGATGTGGGCTCTAAATTTCCTACGAGCGCAAGCCCTCGTAATTAATTATATCATAGGGAGGTTGAATTTCCAGCGAATACTCTCAATTAAAATAAAGACAAAAATTTTATTTTTGATCATTTCAAGGACTAATATCAAAGGAAGTGAGGTTGGAAATCCAATAGGAATTGCATCAAAGTTTGAGCACTTATTTATGAAATCAAAGGAGGAAGGGTAGGGAGCACTCCCCAACATAGTCTATGTATTGTGCTTTAAGTCTTAGTTTGAAGAGAAGCTTTAATTTAATTTGATCATTTTATTAGAAATTTAGGATTACATTCCCGAAAGTGAGGACTTAAAATTTAAAATCAGCCTCAGAACCTAGATCTAAATTGGATACTGAACAACAATGAGTTGAACCTAGCTAATGCAATGCAAAACCTGGATCGGGGAGCTTGCTAACCACTTAGGCGACTTTAAATCCATGATTTTGATCTTTTATGAAAGAGTGGTAGGGACAATGTTAATTAAAGTTTTGAGGAGTTGGGGCCAACATCTAAAGAGAATCCTAATTGGCCCCTTGGCTTTATGTAGGATGAAAATGCTTAAGAAAAATATAATTAAAGTTTTATACACTTTTAGGTTTATTTCTAATGCAATGCATGCTAAATAACTTGATGAAATGCATAAAAATGTATGAAACAGTTTTAAAAAGGCTTTAAAATATTTTCTTTTAAAGATTGAACAACATCCCCTTAACAGGACTATACCCTAATAGATAAGGTAGCCTGCCAGAACCTGCAGGCGGGGAGGTTCTTAACAAGGATGAGAAGTAATTTAATATGCATAAATGGGAACTCCCGGTGGTCCCAAGCTTACTTCTTAGATCATTAGAATTTTTATGTTGAGCCTAAAAAATTTATTTAATTTAAGTAGAAAAATAATTTTATCATTCCCTCATGAGCCTCCACATATCCAGGCTAACACAAAATCAACATGCAAGAGAAAAACTAGGAAAAGCAGGCAATCGTATGCGCAAGCAAAGTAAATCAATCAAATTAATTAAATAAGTAAATGTCCATAGACAAATGTCCTTTTATTACAACCCATAATTTATAAAAAATAAAAGTGGTCAGGTACCACTTATAATAATCTAGATTCTAATCCTAAGACTGACATAAGTGACTTTGAGTGGGATACTCTTCTATCTTCACTTCGTCGTCCTCCTACGAGCTCCTTAGATTCTTCAGGGTTAGAAATTAAAGGACTAGTAATTTTTAATTGACTTGGTTGATTGTTGATTTTAAGGATTAGATTAATTTAGATTTTCCACCAACCAGTTTGTATCATTATCATAGTAGGCTCGAGAAACCAGGCCTCTTTAAAACACTTAGCCCTGCAGTTCAAGGTAGTCCAGCCTATAAACCAAGTTGATGTAGTTGAATTAAGGATTTTAATTTAGTTAAGTAATTAAGAGTCACTTAATTTTAGGATTTTACACTCCATTGAATTCTTTTGTGCCGTTGTTATAGCGGGCTCGAGGAACAAAGCCTCTTTAGGACACTTAGCCCCGTAGCTCAAGATAGTCCACCTTAAAAGCTTCATCTTTGGAGTACGTATTGTGTATTAAAGTCTTAGTTGACTAATTTTATTAATTAAGTTATAGTTTTCTGGAATTTTAACCAATTATTGAATTTTTGGAATTGTTTGAATTATTTAATTATATTAATTAAGGGGGCCAAAAGTTAACTTTTAAGATTAAAGTGATTTCTAGAATATTAATATTTTTTCTAAATACTAGACCTTAAGATGAGTAATTAAACTCTGAGCTTGCTAGATTTAAAATTTTTTACATTAAGTTATAAACTTTTAAAGTTTTGACCTAAATTTGAACTACGGTTGATCGAAAAATTGACTTTTTGACTTTGACCTATTTCTAGTAGTTTGACATTTTTAGAAAATACTAGACCTTAAATGGAGTTGAATGACACTAAGTTTAGTTAATTTAAAATTTTCTAGAATTACTTATGATTTTTTAAAGTTTAGTTAATTAATGAATTTTTTAAATTATTTAATTAGGAAGGTTTTGGTTTTTTTGATCCAAACTCATCCCAAACTACATGAAAGTACTCCCAAAGGTCAAGGATGACCCATGGAAGTGTTTCGAAGTGTTGAAATTTATTTGAAAATTTTAAATAATTTTTAATTATTTAATTTAATTAAGTATTAATTTTTATTAAAACTTAGATTAAAGTCAAATAAGAGGGTTAGTGATGGGAATTTTATTTTTTCTAGGTAGAGGATTAAATTTATGTCATTTTTTGGATTTAAATTGAATTTATTATAATGTTTTGAATTTTTTGGGTCCTAAAAAGTGCAGAATTTTATCTTGCTTAATTTTCTGACATAATGGGCTCAAAATCCAATGAAATTTAAACCTATGGTGTAAAATGACACTAAGTTTATTGTGGTCAAGTTTCACCCATATTGGATATATATAGAATTTTTTTAGGAATTTGCTAAGTTATCTAGACATGGTCCTTTATTATTTTTCGTAGATGCCTCTTCTGTTCAATTAGGTTCCAATCTCTGTCTAGCTAACCCTGATTCTAAGGCAAGTATGCCGCAAAAATTTTACAGCATGATTCTAAAGATTTGGAGAGTTATGAATTTTTAAAGTTTTGGGTCCAAAATGGATCCATTGCTTTAAAAATTTACATCACAGAAATCTATTGGGTATCAGATCCAAGAAAAAATGCAGTACATGACTAAGATGCCCAAAAACTTTTCACTAAAATTTATGTTCAGATTGACCACTAGATTGGGAGAAAATTGAAAAATATTATTTTCAACAAATACAGATAACTCATAATCCACTGTCCAAATCAACTTGATTTTACTTTTAATAAAGACTACATGCAATAAAAATTTTAAACAGTTTTAAATTAAAATTTAAACTTAAATTAAGAATAACTTACAATCCAATTATTATATTTTTGAGATCTTAGGCTCCTTTTTCTCCTGCTGAAATCCTCTATAACTATACTGAAGACACCAGAAGCTTTTGGTGGTTGGATTTAAATTTGCTGGAGAAAACCCTCTTTCTCTCACTAGAATGCTCTCTCCTCACTAAAATAGTGGTTTGAGGCTTAGAAATGATGGGGGAATGCTTGGGAAAGCCTTAGAAATGGTTGGAGAAGATAATGAAGGGTTTGGGAGAGCTAGAGGCTGCTAGAGCTTGGTTTTTTTGAAATGGTAGTGAATGTGTGGGTTTATGTCAAATTTCCCTTACTTAACTCCCTCCTTTTGAATTGAATAGACTTGATTCATTTGGGGATGCCTTGGATTAATGCCAAGTTTCTCTAAGCCTGTTCTAAACCAGGGGAAAGCTGGTGGGTGAGAAAGACCTCTCTTGGTCCATGGGGAGGGGGACCATACCACTTTTCCTTCATTTGGCTAATCCCAAGCCAAGCTTAGTTTAAGGGGCCGGTTTGGGGCCTCTTAGGGGAGGAAATGAACCACCTTACATCAGATCTATGTAGGTTTTGATGGGGAAAAGAGTTTACTTATGTGGCATTGTGATGTAGCCATGATTTGGCTTTTTTCCTATGAGTTTAAAGGGGCTTGTTGACTTATTGACTTGTTGAACAGTCAATGATGACTGGGATAGGCCTTAAGAGGGTCAAGCATGCTGTAGGAAAGTATCCCAGTAGTTTGGAGTCAAGGGATTGGAGTTTTAAGCAAATACATGAAATTGGAGAGGGTTTTGACCCCTTCAAACGGGTTAACCAAGTCAAACCTAGGGAGATTCGACTTGAAAATTCTTAGACATGTATGGAATGTCCAATTGAGTGATTTTGAAGGATTTATTTGACTTGAAATGGGTTCAAGCATTTAAATTGACATTAGTGTAGGTTAAAGGTTGATTTGGTCAACTTGGTTAAACCATGGGCTAAGTTTGGGTCAAACAAATTCAAATGAGTGTTTTGGAACCAATTGAGGCAGTCTCATGCCAAGAGGAGTTCACTTAGAATAAAATGGGTGTTTAAATCCTTAAGGGGCATTTTGGTCAACCATGGTTGACTTGGTCAACCAAGTCAAACAATAGGCTAGGTTTGAGCTTAATGCATTCCTGATAATATTTAGGATGCATTGGAAGAGGTTTTAAGGTTTGATGTGATTGAGCCATATTAAGTTTTGGGGGAAAATTCCAAATATGCCTTTCGGTCCTTTTAACTCCTAGTCAACTCTGAGTCATACTAGGTCCAGCATGATGTGGATTACTGGTCAACATGTCATATTAAAGGCTATGGACATGGTCAAGGGTCTTGGGGAAGGCTCCAAGGTCAAATTCCACAAGGTAGAGGGTCTAGTGGCATATGCCATAAATATTTAAAGGTTTTGTAGCCTTTGAAAATTTATTCAGCTTTTTGGGGTTAAGAGTGTTAGATTGAGCTCAAATTTAGAGGCTTGACCCAAGGGACATGCCTAATCAATATGTAACTGATAGATCATGAATCAAAGTTCATTAGGCTGGATTTCAAGGAAATGAAAAATCACCTTTAAAGGGTTTTAGGACTTGGGTCCTTAACTCTAGGATTTAGTTTGGAATTTTGGGTTTGAACTAGATTTTTGGGTTTGAGCGATTGAATTTGAATTATCCATACCAATGAAAACTAAATGAATAGTTAAGATTGATTGGATATGATTCAAAGGTTAATTGAAAGTTGATTGAAGGCTGGACTGGAGTCTAGAGTTGAAGATTGAACTGGACATTGAATTGGGAAGTAGACTAAAATTTGATCGGGGATTGGATTAAAATTTTATCGGGACCTATATGATTGATAAGTGAACACTTGTCAATCATCAGGTCACCAAGTAAGAGCCCATTTAGGTCATAGCGACCATATATAGAAAGGAGGTCAACAAAGTGCTACAAGTTTGTAAGAGGACTTCAAGACAATCTAAGATAACCTCTAGTGCCATTTCATATTTCTGATTTTTCTAAGCTTGTGGAGAGAGCTCATTTGATAAAGAATGATCTAATAGTTACTCAATAGGGATGGATAGCTAGTAGAAAGAGGTTCAATGGCAAGATTTTTAGTAGTGGCCTTTTTTGGGAAGAAGAGCATATTTATACCTAGAGAGTCCAAGAAAGGTGGATAGTATGTTTCTGTGACAACTCAAAGTAGAGGATGTGTTACTAATTCTAGGAGTTTTGTTAGTGAGGCACTTATTTGCTAGAGTTGTGATAGATGTCACTTCGATCAATGCTACAGAGTGATTGGCCATTACTTCATATGTGGACAGGTTGGATGTAGGATGGCAGAGTGTCTACAGGCAAGGTTTGATTGATGATATGAACCCAGATCTGAGAGTTCTATTAGAGTGGCAGGGAGATCGATGAAAGTTTCATTTTGTATATTGGTTAAGAGTTCTATTGGTAGAGGTAGTAGATCTGGTTTTGTATCAGGGAGACCATCTAGCAGTGGTTAGAGAGAGTTTGATAGCACTGTTGATCTAGTTCCAGTTTTGCCATGGTTATACAGTTTGACTTAGCAGGAGGCTCAAGATACCCAAGATGTTGTGACAGGTATGATTTATATTTTTAAGCATCCATATCATATTTTATTCAACTATAGAGCTAGTCATTCATTTATTTCCAAGCATTTCTTTGATTTACTTCACTTGCATTCAATTATACTGCATGATTCTCTTTCTATTATATATCAGGTAGAGATGATATAATAGCTAGTAGATTCCTTAGATAATCAAAGGACCATTTAAGTTGTATACAAATCATCTGATCTAGAATATTAGAATCTTGCATAATAAAAGGAAACACTTCTAACTATAGTTACTCCATATCTTGAATCAAATATTCATTAGAAGTAAGGAATATGCTTGATATCCCAAAAGTCTTCTTGCTCAGAGCATTTCCTACCACATTCATCTTACCAGGTTAATACTGAATAGTTAATCATACTCTTTTATTAACTCAAGCCATCTCATTTGTCTCAGATTTAAATCCTTTTGAGTGAATATACACTTTAAACTCTAATGATTAGTAAAATTCTCACACCTGATTCTATATAGATAGTGTCCCCAGATCTTCAAAGCTAATAAAATGGCAACAAGTTCAAAATAATGGGTCAGATAGTTCCTCTCATGTGGCTTCAACTGCCTGGAAGCATAAGCTATACCATTTTTGTGATGCAACCGAGCACACTCAAGTCCCTTCAATGAAGCATCACTGAATACCAAAAATCCCTCTGCAATAAATGGAAGAGTTAGAATAAGAGTAGATGTTAAACATTCCTTTAGCTTTAAAAGATTTCCTTACAATCAGACATCAAAATAAAAGAAACTGACTTCTGAGTCAATCTTATCAGAGGTGCAAAAATTTGAGAGAATCCTTTAATAAACTTCCTATAATAACTTGTCATGCCTAAGTTGTGTACCTTTGATACAGTAGTAGGCTTCAACCAATTTGTAATTATTTGAACTTTCTGGGAATCTATAAAAATACTTGAGCTGCTCGCCACATATTATAAAAAAAATATTATTCAACCAAAATTCAAACTTGGAGAACTTAGCATACAGATGATGCTGCCTTAATTAGTGTCTCTAGAATAATCTTGAGATGAGTCATATGCTCTTCCTTAGAGGCAGAATAAACTAAAATATCATCTATAAAAATAATTACAAATTGATCTAGTCCTCTCAAAATATCCCATTCATCATATCCATGAAAATCATAGTTGTATTAGTCACTTCAAAAGGCATGACTAAGCACACATAGTGTCCATAATGGGTATTGAAAGCAATCTTTGATATATCCGCTTCTCTCAAATTCACCTGATAATATCCAGATCTCAGATCAATCTTATAAAACATAGAGGATCCTATAAGCTGATTAAACTGATCATTGATTATTAGTAGAGGGTACTTATTCTTAATGGTGACATTATGTAATTCCCTATAGTTGATACATATATGCATGGTACCATCCTTCTTTTTTCACAAATAGAATAGTTGCTCCCCATGGAGATACACTATGTTGGATAAATCTCTTGTCAATTAACTCTCAAAGCTATACTTTTAACTCTTGAAACTGTTTAGGTGACATCCTATATGGAGCCTTAGACATCAGAACAATACCCAAAAATACATCAATACAAAAATCAATATCTCTATCTGGAGGCAGACCCAACAACTCCCAGGAAAGACATAAGGAAACTCCAATACTATCAAAATATCAAAAAGAGAGTACGAATCCACACTCTTATCCCGAACAGATGTCAAAAATAGCACACAATCTTTCTTCCACAACCTATCCACTTACACAACAAAGATTAGACACAACAATACACCTTTAACACCTTGAAAGAGGCAACTCTCACTACCCAAAAATAGAGTGACCTAATTCTTCAAACAGTCAATTCGAGCCTCACACCATCTTAACCAGTCCATACCCAAAATGACATCAAATGCAGATATAAGCAACAAAACTAGATGATGCCTCCACTTCCTATCAGATATCTCTATCATAGAAGCATGCCCTACTGGCTACCATGTCATCTCCATCCGACAAAGTAATATACAAAGTAAAGATAGTAATATGGAAGGTAAGTGTAGTAAATTAATGTAGAGCTAAAAAATAAATGAATGACTGACTCTAGAATAAAATAAATGTGATAGGGTTGATAAGAAATGTAAGCCATACCTATAATAACATCTTGAGCATCTCAAGCCTCATATTGAGTCAAACTGTACACACATGCCTGAATTGAAGCTAGTATAATAGAACTACCAAGCTCTCTCTAACCTAAGGGCAGTCTCTTTGCTGTAGAACCAGAGCCACTACCTCTACTAGATGATCCCTCAGCAGATATGTGAAGTCAAACTATCCTCAGTCTCCTTACTAGTCTGGTAAAACTATCAGACCTATACTCAGAATGTTGGTCAGGTCCTACCCATGGATACTTTGCTACCCTACATCCAATTAGACACATCAGAAATACTACCTGTTCATCCAGTAGCACTGATCAAAGTGGTGCATGCCAAAACTATGACACAAAGGTGCTCCACTAACAGAATAAAAATTGGCCACACTGCCACTATTAGGAATTCCTTTCACATATACAGACTATCATCCTCTTCAAGACTCAGGGATTACAACCCTGCTCCTTATTAATGGAAATTATTTTTATAGTTTTTGTATATATTTTTTTAGTGGAATTCTTATTTTGGTTGTTATTCTGAAAGAAATTCTAATGAAAAGGCTGAAATGTAGAAAGGAGCTTAGTGCCATAATGCCATCTTATCAAGCGCCATAGTGCTCCATGCATCACTCCATCGCTACAGTGCCAGTCAAAAAGTCATAGTACTTATGCTCTCAGGGATTTTTCCAATTTAATTTAGCACCCTGATGTCGTATACTCAAGCACTGTTGTGCTATCAGCGCCCCGGCACTTAGAATCCAATGCTGCATGGATATGCTCAAGGGAAAACTTGGAAATAAATTAGCACCCCATCTTTGATCAATGTCATAATGCCAAGAAAGATGAATACCACAACGGTGAAGGACCATTGCAACACTAGATTTCTTGAGCATCATAGCGTAGGAGCTGGAATGATTAATTAGAGAAATGACAATATGATTTAGATTCAGCACCAAGAAGGGAAAACTTAGTGGCACCTCAATGCTTATTCAGTTTGTAGCACCATGATGCCATCATTTTTAGCATCGTGGCACTAGTGTCAGTTTTTTATTTAAATATAAATAATTTTTTGATAGAATTTGTAAGCATTGGTCATTTATTTCTTGAACAAAACAATGTAATTTATATTATGTTGTTAGCTAATTTCTTAGTTATGAACTTGTGATGTGCGATGTAAAGTATGATTTATCAAATTAGACTCTTATTTTTGTGATGTTTTATTGCTATTTTCAATTGCTCCCGTTCATAATTCAAATTTTTCTTCGGTCATGCTCTAATTTAAGATCTAGTGTGACTTATTGTCTTGATGGAGGAATGAGGGAACAATTAGTAAAGTTGAAACATAATGTTATCATGCCAAGATATAGGATGAATAGGATTTTGAATTCTAAGGAGATATAGTAACTATAACATAGTGAAAACTTTACTTAAAATTCTTACAAGCTCGATAAAGATCTTAGAGTGTATAGACTCTGATTCATAACATATTACAGGAGAGTCAACTTAGGTAAATATGTCTTTTATCAACATCATAGATTTATAATTCTTTTGTTTACTGAATTTTCACTTTCAACAAATACAACAGGAACTTTAGAAAACTTCTTTGTAATTCAGATTGGTATGATAAATATAGTGATTTGACTAGATGATGCTAGGATAATTCTAGGATAGTTCAATTCCTTGTTGGATCAACACTATAATCTAACTTTATATCATGAACGACACATATACTTGTGTATCAATCAGTCTTATTTTATTCAGAACTAACATATTTTTATTACAAGCTTAGCATAAAAGGCTATCGCTCCTCTTCCCAAAAAAGCCACCACTAGAAGATTTACAGTCAAACTACTTCCTACTAGCAATCCACCACTACTAAGTATCATTCTCTATCAGACGAGCTCACTCTATCAACTCAAAGAAATCATAAAGGTGGGATGAAACAAATGGTTGTCTTAGACTGTCTTGAAGCCCTCTCAAAAACCTATAATATTTCTCCTCAAGAGTTTTAACCAAATATAGAGCATACATAGTAAATGTAGTGAACTTGCCTCATACTGCATAGCAGTTTCACTCCCCTAGACATGCCTCAGAAATGTCTCATGCATCTGCTGACATGTAGAATGTAGAACAAACTATGCTTGAAATACATCAGTAAACTCCACCAACTGATCAAGAAGTTTAGCCTCCCTTGAAACTTCTCCTTCCACAGGCCTAGCAATCAATGCTCAACCTCTCCGTCTAATAAAAAAATAGCCAGAATTATCTTCCTCTCAGGAGGACACTACATACTGTCAAATGTCTTATCCAACCTCCTCAACCAATCCTCTATAGACCTGGGCTTAATAATGCCCTCAAATCTCTAAGGCTTCAATCTTAAAAATATTTATAAGTGACAATCTACATCATCAGATCTAACAAAAAGAATCCTACTCAGTGCCTTGCCCATCAGCTAGGCTATCAAACTGGCAAACCGTGAACAATATCAAAACTAACTGTAAAAGTGGTACTCTACATGGGTGTCGCTTGACTAGCACTTTACATATCTATCATATTCGGGTCTTGCAAATTCATAACCACACAAAATGTATAACTAAACACCCATGTACATAAAAATAAGCAAAAATGAATGCCCAGACATACCTAAAACTACCTTGCTTGACTAAAAATATTTTGAAGCTTTAATTCTACTACAACATTATTTTTTGGAACTAAAAGTATTTTCTAATTTGTCAAAATCCCCACATTTTCTAATTTACATAGTGAAAATTTCTTAGAAAAATACCTGAATGTTTAAAACTATCGTTTATAATATACAGAAAGTTACGTGGTGAAAGTTTTCGAGATATCAAGTTATCCACATTTTTTGCTAGCAAAATTATAAATTAAATTAGAAAATTTTAGAAATTTTACTATTTTTAAAAATTGAGATATACAAAATATAACCTACCTCTAGCCGGACAATATTCAAAATTGGGTTGCGGATGAAAATGGATCGGAGTCACCCAAAATGTGCTTTCTCTCTATAGAAATCATACTCTCTCTCTCTAGCTGGCAGCCTTGATTAGATTAAATGAATGAATTTTAGTGAAAAATAAGATTTTAATATAAAATTTTGGTCAAGCGTTGCAGTGCCCAATTGTGCTTACCATAGCGCCACAACATGAACTAATTACCAAAATTTAGAGAGCTCAGCACCGTAGCTTCGTGATGTCCCAAAGAAAAAAAACTTTAGATTTTACAAACACGCATACAGACACTTGGGATGCACTTTAGAACACATGCTTACAAAACATTTCCACACACATGAAGATGGGTTCAAATGCAAAAATTAAATGAGTTACCTCTTTCAGATCAGATCATAATAGGTGCAACTTTATCCTATAGGTGTGACACCTACAAACCAGACAAGGTTGTAATCTTCTAGACATGCAACTTTAAATAGGGAGAACTCTTCACTTAAGAAAAGCATAGATGTCTTTTTTGGAAGTGGTGATAAGGTCTTCGTAGTAAGGTCTTTTCTTTAAGAATTAGTCAACTAGGGAGAGCTCCTAATCGTTGAAGTATTGCAAGAGATCTCCTTATATTGATTGTTTGTCCCTCATTTGGACATAAGTGACATGAAGTTTGGTAGAAATTTGGTTTTTAATAGTGATCCTTCCGATTTAGGGAAGGAGGAGCAACAAGAGAAGAGATGGAAAAGTGGCTTAACTTGGAAGAAAACTTGCCAGGATGAGGTAGATGAGTGCCTGGGTTAGAGGTGAAAGAATTGAGAGGAGGGAAGAGACGAGGATTCTAGAGGCCACCATGAAGCACTTTAGAGAGAGAAATGACTTGATGTTTATTGAAGGGGCTTTCAAGGGAAGATAAAGGTGGGGGTGATTAGAGGTGTCAAAATAGGTTTTTGGGTCAAACCCAAAATTGACCACTTTTAACACTTCTAAATCGAAACCAATCCATTTTTATAAATAGGTTAAAATTATAAACCTGAACCCGACCCCAAATCGACTTGACATGACCTGCTAACCTGGTTTAGTATGAAGAGTGAATGCGAGTAGGAAAGCGAGTGCGAGGTCGAGGGCAGCCGATGAGCATAAGGGCCAGCGGGCAAGCGCAAGGGAAAGCGATCGAGCACAACAGTGATAAGTGCGAAGCAGGACGAGCAGCTGAGATATGGATGACCTTTGAGTTGGGTAACTTATTTTCAACATACTTCTCAAAATGTATTACTCCAATAATTAATATTTTTATCATAATTATAACTATAATTATAAGTTATAGGAGAAATATATTCTTTCCAAACTTTTTGAATTTTGAATAATATATGATTTTTATAGCCAATTATGTAAATTAATTATTAACAATATATAATTTACCTGAATTAAAATGTTCATGCCAATACCATATTTTTATTTACTTTCAAATTTCTTGATCAATAATAGTGAATACTCATTATTAATAGCAATTATTTCATGCTAAAAATTTGATGATATTAGAAAAAAAAGTGAATTTTTTCATCTTAGCTTTTTATAAAAGTCCAATATACACTTAGATAAGACGAGCCAATAGTAGCTTGTCGGTGATACAAATTTTTTATAAAAAAAATCATAAAATAGGGGAAATAAGGGTTGACTAAGTTGAAATGATTCAACTATTGTATATGATAGGTTACAATTGATCTCCTTCGCCTCATAATTGGGGATTTTGTTGATATAATATGGTAGACTTGAACTATAGAGGACAGATTCAATGATGAAAGTTAGAGGAGCCTTAGGGCACTACATTTTTTTTCAAAAGATCATATATAGTATGCTCAATCATTTTTCTTTGAGGAGAGGAGACCAAAAATCAAGAAGCTTAGTATAAGTCTTAGCGTTGACATCATTAGGTGGAGTTAGTGTCAAAGGCATGGATTAACCTTATTGGTGATGATGTGATGCACCAACTTTATAAGTGGTGACATGCATTAATATTTTTGGGAATGATAGGCAAAATTATTTATGTCGGCAATGTGGATGGACTTAATAGGTAATGGTGTGAATCAATGTTACTAACATAGATGAGCGATGAAGTTAGGGGGAGTCTTAATAGCATGCATCAACCATATAGGCAATGGCATGCATAAAAATTTTTAGCTATGATGAGCGAAGAAGCTGATGGACATCAATGATTTTTTTTAGCATCAATCTTATAGGATATGGTGTGTGTACCAATATTATTGGCAATGGCAGGTGATAAAGTTAGCTGTTGGTATATTTTTTATGAAAATCAAAGTCGAGCAATGATAATTGTAAGCAGTGATCATTAGTTTTAATTATGATATAGAGCTTTAGATCCATTCATATTTGTAAGCTCTCTCTCTCTCTCTCTCTCTCTCTCTCTCTCTCTCTCTCTCTCTCTCTCTCTCTCTCTCTCTCTCTCTCACGCATGCACATACACTCACATTTAAATTCAAGGTCCAAGCTCCCCTTCATATGAAAATGGGGGTTTATTTATAATTTCTTGGGATAGCTCCTTAGTAATTTTAATCAAAATGTTAAACCATTGCATCAGATGGTCCACACTAATACTTTTGATCAACGATCACTCTTTTAAAACATACTTATTTTAATAACTTTAGAATTGAGTGATCTTGGGCTTGATGTTTTTTTTTTTTTTTTTTTTTTGTATTAAGCAGCTCATTTTGATGGTAAGCACACAAGATTTAAAAATTATTGGTCTTCAAATAATGTCATAAAATTTTCAACAATGGTCCACATGCTTAATTTAGGCTCATTTAGACTTTGGGTCCAAATACATTTTGTGTTGTTAGGCTCATCTCATTGAAATGTTTTGCCTAGTTATATGTTTGCTGAAATATGAGTTCAGAAGGCCATGGATTTAATTCTAGAATTTTCTAACTCAAATATTGCATTGTGATTCTTGTTGATCAGATGATGATGATGTATTATTTGCACCCTTTAGACATTAAAATTTATTTCTACTAAAAATAAATTGAATCTTAAAATTTCAAGGAGTGAATTCATAATTTTAAATAAACGAGGACGTGATCACTTCCCAGAAAGCAGTGTGGACTTTCTAATGGAGCCATGAACCAAGTAAAATTTTCTTAATCAAAATTTTATTATTACCTAAAGTTGGTATATCAATGAGGATGTGTCATACTGCCATCCTATTTTGGGCAATGAAGACCTAAGTAGCATAGAGGGGATTGAGAATTAGTTGAATTTTTTGTTATGAGTTTATCTGGATAGATTGTGCTACCATTGACGAAGCTATATAAGCCATTAGCTATAAAGATTTTGAGAATTTCATATTTTGATATAGGAAATTTTTCTTGGATGTGTTGTGTATTGACTCTATGTTTGATATGTGTAATGAGAAATTTGAGGGAGGAAGGGATTGTAATGCTAGACATATTGAGATAAGAAGATTGGAGGATGCCAACTGATCCATTTTGAGGGAAGGAAGAAGCATGATGATAGGTTGTCGTTTGGCTAGAAGAGCTCTAAAGCCATGTTGAAGTGCGAATGTTGAGGACATGGTATTGCAAAAATAATAGAGACAAAGCAAGCAATGTAAGATATAAGCATTAAGTATTCTTTAAACGTAAATAATGATTCACAACTACAATAAATATTAATAATATGATATTCTAATAGTATAAGAATTAATATTCATGATGAGTGAGGTCATTAGCATCCTGTGATACAGGCATAATATTAGAAGTGGGGGTTGCACCGGTATATATTGCATGAGCTAGTTGAGATGGTTATTAGTAATGACTTTGATTTTTTATAATTAAGATAACATAAAAGTATCTAATATCCCAATAAAATTATTATTTGGAATATGGTCATAATATTAGGGACCAAGATATTGCTTGTAGAGGAGAGTTATTAGGGTCAAGACAAGCATGCATGCCTTAGATCAAGTGTCTCTTGCAAACAGGGGAAGAGATGGCTCAATTTGAGCTCCAAAAATAATATCCCTTTACCTATCTTCCTCTTGATGTTTAAACACTATATTTTATAAAAATAAATTCAAATAACTAATTTTCTTAAACAATGATATAGATAAAATGGATTGAGGTGAGATTAATAAAAGTAGGTTGAATGGGCATTTCCTTTTTAGAAATATAAAAATATTTTGTTGCCCAATCCATAGCCCAAATCCATAACCCAAAAAAAAAAAGAATTGATATACTACCACTAAGAGAGAGAGAGAGAGAGAGAGAGAGAGAGAGAGAGAGAGAGAGAGAGAGATCATAACAATCTCATGTGTATGTGTATGCTTAGAGCATTCATTCTAACTTATTATGCAAATTCCTCAAGTTTTTTTATGGTTGAGTTAGACAAATTGGCATTATTTTTTCATAAAATATTTGCTTCATGAGCTCCTCACATAACATATGACAAGTCACCTAATCAGATGATTAATTACTTTATCCCTGGTTTAGAAATAATAAAGATATTTATAATAATATTAAAAATAAAATAAAATGTAAAATATTTGTATAAGATATGTAGGATATAAATCACAATCATAATATAGTTACATGATTTTCACATAACAACTAAACAAAAAAATAAAAAACACATACAAGAATTATTAAAGACAAAATGAAAAATTTTGCATATAAATACATAAAATTAAAAAAAAAACTATTTAAATCACATTTGTGTATAAGCTTCGCAAATAAAAAAATTTTCCATAATTTTGACTTATCATTGATAGCAAAAGGGTTGAGAATGAACCGACACAATTTCATTTGGTAACACTTTTATTGGTGAAGAGAGAAAAGTAGGGGTGACATGGAGTTAAATTCTAGTGAGTTAGGTTCAACTTATATGTAAAATGAAAATAAATGATCAATTTGAACCAACTTGAAATCAAAATCATTTCAAGTCAAACAAATTTAACTCAAAATGATTTGATTTCATGTTGACTCAACTAATTTTTAATTAACCAAACACATAATCAACTATTATATTATAGTGTTAGGATTAACAGCTAGTTTCAAATTTGCAGAGGTTTCTTTTTGTTGACCTTGTTTTCACCCCTACCTGAGTCAAAGGGGGTTGACTTGGTCAAATTGACCAAGCCAAACCCCAAGTCCTATTCTATTGAGTTCAGAGGGTCAAGCCCAGTCTGTGGAGCCCAAACCTAGGCCCTAGGTCAACCTAGTTGACCAGGTCAACCCAGGTTGACCCAATTGATCCTAATCCCTTTCATTTGATTTCAAATCACTTTCATAGCTTCTTAGCTCAATTCCCCACCTCCCTTGGGTTCCATGGGTCAGACCACCTCTGTTGAGCTCAGACCCATCCCTGGGTCAACCTAGATTGACCCAACTAGCCCAAATGAGCCCAACTTGATTTCAAACTCAATTCAAACCTATCTTTGGCTAAACCCCTTACCCCTTTGACCTAATTGACCAAGTTAAGCTTTGACTTGGTCAACCCAGGTCTTATTGGGTCAAATTGACCCATTTATGTCAAATTAAAACCTATTTAATGTATTAAAGCCTTTCCTATTGGTCCCTTGAGCAAACCACAGCCAAATCAAATTGGTTTCCCTCCTAATTAGCTCTAGATTCAATCTAGGCCGTCCATGATAAGTCTAAGGCTTTAAATAGATGAATTAGGGTTCCAAATAGGGGACTTTTTGCTGGTTCTCTCTCCATAAGCCTCATGAGCCCGAGATATTTAGTGTGAGAGCTCTCCTAGACTCCCTTCACTTCCCCCAAGCCGAACCCGATTGGTCAAAGCCGCTGGCGGCAAGATCTCCGGCGACCCAAGACCCTAGATACTCCAAGGCTATTTCCCATTAATCCCGTGTGTTTCAGGCCACGACTTCAACTAGGAAAGTGTATGAGGACAGTCTACAAGATCAACCGTACCAAGATCCCGAAGATCCAACGGTGAGATTCCCCAAAAACCCTTAACCTAGGTCACTACAATTAGGGTTAAATAACTTTTTACACATCACATCTCAGACCGCGATTTTGGTCCCCCATGAATGCTCTTCATGCCTATTACTTGTGTTTAAAATTTCATTGAATTTCATCTAGTAGTTTGTGAAAACGAAGCAAAAAATGATTTAGGGTTGCGGGTTACGTCTCCGTTCGCTGGGGGAAGAGCAGGACCGTTGATCTCGCGATCAACGACCGTGATCTAGCCTTTCTGCGGTTTGGATCAACCGCTGATCTCGATCCCGCTGTTTCGTTTCCCGTCTGATGCGATATGGACCATCCATTTTAAACAGCGGGGGATAGGACGGCGTCCGCGCGATGCTAACGTGGTAAAAGAAACTACGTCCACAGTTTAATCGAGTCGCGATCATTGCAACAATCATTGCTGGTGGTGCAATTATCGTGCCGCCATGCAATGATTGCCAGTGGTTCTGAGAGCCAATCCTGGCCTACCACGTGGCCAACCGAGCCGCTGCTACTGATTTTAAATAAAAATAATTATTTTAATTATTTTAAAACTTATTTTAAAACCAAAATTATTCAAATAATTATTTAAAATTATTTTTAAATCCAAAAAATATATATAATATATCAAAAATTTTAGAATTTTATCCTTTTTAATTTAAAATTAAAATTATCTTAACATTTATTATATAATTTTAAATTATTTTAAAAAAGATTATTTTAACTATTTAATTAATATTTAAATAATATTACATTAAATATTATTTGAAAATTTTCATTTTACATTAAAATACTTTAAATAATTAAATGATTATTTTAAAATATGATAATTTAAAATTAAGTTATTTTAAGATATACTTTGTTTTTTTTTAAATAAATTTTGATTATTTAAATCATTTAAGTATATAATTAATGTTTATTAATATTAATAACTTTTATAATAATTAAAATATTCTTATTTTATCTTTGAAAATCAGAGAATTACTTTCAATTATTCAATTTTAAAATTATGCTTAGTATTATTATTTTAAGTAATTTTTAATTAGTGAAATAATTAAATACTTAAATATTTTATTAATAATTAATTAAATTTAAATTTAAAATATTTCCTAATAATTTTATAGTTATTACTTTTTAAATTATTTTAAACTCCAGAGACTTTAATATTTAATTTAATTTAATTTAATGATTATTTTTAAATATTAATTATTTTAAAATAGCTTTTAATTATTTTAAACTTTAAATATTCATATTTAATTCATTTTGAATTGCAAAAATATGTATAATACCTTAAAGTTTTTAGAAAATTATGCACTTTAATTCAAAATTATTTTTAGATATTAAAAATTAATTTTTATTAATTATTTTTTCTGTTATTTAATTATTTAAATACTTAATTACTATTTAAATAATTAATATGTTTAGTATTTTTGAATTAAAAATTATTTTGAAACCTTCCCTTGGGCGACTAGTGGATCTCAAATATATATATATATATATATATATATATATATACACATAAAATTATTTTTCAACTACTTTACTTTTAAATTTATATACTTATATACTAATATATAAGTATTTTAAATGATTTTAAAATTATATGTATATTAAATTTCTTTAATTTTGAGAGATCTACCTATGAAATTTCAAACATAGGTTATGCATGTGAATAGCATTCATGGGGAGAAGATTAGTGAATGATTAAACTCCAATCATTCACTAATCATGTTGTTAATCATGCTTAATTATTATTTAGTCTTCTTCTATATGTGTAGGATACACGAGCACTTAGTCTAGGCTCTCCTAGTTCTAAGGACCTGGTGTGCTTTAATTTGTTATATTTCCCTTTATGTTACCCCAAGGGTTAGACATTAACATTTGATTTAAACATATTTAACTTAGTGACACCCTAAGGACAATAATTAAGGACTCGTCTGGCGAATTTAGAGAAATTCTAGAAACTAGGGAACATATCTGATTGACATGAAACTTTAAACATTTAAACTTAGTGATATTTTAAACCCTCTGAAATTTTCTAGGATTTTTTAGGGCCTTTTAAACTCCTTAATTAATAAATCCTAATTTGACACCTTAATTAAGACCTAGTAACTTTGAAAAATTCTAATAAATCCAAATTAAATCCAAAATTTACCCATAATATATCAAACTCTTCAGAATTCAGTCCTTAATCTCAGAATATTAAGAGCCCCTTAATTGGACTTTAATCTGAACCTTAATTTAATTTTGATTAAAAATTATATTTTTTAAATAAATTAAATAATTAAAAATTATTAAAAATTCCAAATTTTTTCCAAACACTTGGGAGCCCTTCCTTGGGTCATTCCTGACATTTGGAGGTGATTCCAAGAGATTTGGAGCTGATTTGGATCAAAATTCCTAAAAAGCCCTTAATTAGATAATTTTAATAATTCATTAATTACCTCAAGCTTTGAAAATTCATAACTTTGCATAGAAAACTCTAAATCCAGTAAACTCAAAGTCTAATTACTCCTTGTAAGGTCTAATATTTAACAAAAATGCTAGAACCCCTAAACCTAACCTATTTCTAAAAGTGACCTTTTGGACCCCTTAACTTAGCGGGTAGGACGACTCTGAATCTTCTATAACCCATTAACTCAACTTAAACTCCAAAGAACATCACCATAAGTGTTAAGACTGACCAACCAACTTAATTAATTAAACTGAACCCTAATGTATTAATATTTAAACCTTAATCAAAATTCCTTTCTTGGCTCTCTAACAAACCTGAACATAAAACAACTTGAACTAATTACCCGATATAAGACATATCCGAAGCCACACAACCTACTACACACATATAGAATTGTTTGCTAGGGCACCACTTCTAGCTCTAAGTTAGGTCTGTGATTTGCATTTTCTGTTTTCTGTGTTGTAACGCTCTAGCATGTGGCACGTGTGTTGGTTGTTTTGATTTGCTGTGAGGATTATGATGAGCTTTAATATTGCACTTTCTTTATGATGTGTTGTACAATAAATTACCATATGTTAGGGGCAATTTTGATACTAACGATATTTTATGCAGGTGGTCATGCTCATGCAGCGGTAATAAAGGGGGCTAAAATAATAAATAAATCATGTAAATGCTTGCTATAGGTGCTTTAGATGTTTAGGCCCCCAAAATAAATAAGAGCATGGCCAAATATGGCTGGCATGAGTACTTTTCATTTCTATATATAATTATTTGGGATGTGTTATCTTTAACTGCTTAGGATAATCATGTAGGAGAGTCAAGATTTTTTTTTCTTTTTCATAATGTAATTTGTATTTGATATAATTGAGTTGTGAAAGTCTTTTAAAAATGAGGCATTTCAAGTATCAGGGATCTAAAGGGAAAAAGAAAAGCCCTTTATAGAGAGTTTCTTTCTCATTTAGGTACCCTTCTGAAGGACGAACCCTACGAAGATCGAAGGGAGGCGATCCATAGAAGGACTATAAGACGAAGATGAAGACGAAATGCTTTATTTTTAAGATTTGTGTCATTCAGTAGGATTAGAATCCAGGTTGTTGTCGGTGGGGCCTGGCCACCATTACCTTTTTACAGACCCTAGGTTATACTTATATGGCACTTGCCATGGACTCACTTTTTTTACTCTGGTGATTTATCTACATTGATGTGTTAATTTTGATTGCGTAGTAGAAATTGCATGTTTTCTTTAAGTTTCTTTCTTGCATGTGTGTGGCCTGATTTCGCTAGGTTCTCTAAGGGCTAAAACTTTTTCTTAAACAATGATATAGATAAAATGGATTGAGGTGAGATTAATAAAAGTAGGTTGAATGGGCATTTCCTTTTTAGAAATATAAAAATATTTTGTTGCCCAATCCATAGCCCAAATCCATAACCCAAAAAAAAAAGAATTGATATACTACCACTAAGAGAGAGAGAGAGAGAGAGAGAGAGAGAGAGAGAGAGAGAGATCATAACAATCTCATGTGTATGTGTATGCTTAGAGCATTCATTCTAACTTATTATGCAAATTCCTCAAGTTTTTTTATGGTTGAGTTAGACAAATTGGCATTATTTTTTCATAAAATATTTGCTTCATGAGCTCCTCACATAACATATGACAAGTCACCTAATCAGATGATTAATTACTTTATCCCTGGTTTAGAAATAATAAAGATATTTATAATAATATTAAAAATAAAATAAAATGTAAAATATTTGTATAAGATATGTAGGATATAAATCACAATCATAATATAGTTACATGATTTTCACATAACAACTAAACAAAAAAATAAAAAACACATACAAGAATTATTAAAGACAAAATGAAAAATTTTGCATATAAATACATAAAATTAAAAAAAAAACTATTTAAATCACATTTGTGTATAAGCTTCGCAAATAAAAAAATTTTCCATAATTTTGACTTATCATTGATAGCAAAAGGGTTGAGAATGAACCGACACAATTTCATTTGGTAACACTTTTATTGGTGAAGAGAGAAAAGTAGGGGTGACATGGAGTTAAATTCTAGTGAGTTAGGTTCAACTTATATGTAAAAATGAAAATAAATGATCAATTTGAACCAACTTGAAATCAAAATCATTTCAAGTCAAACAAATTTAACTCAAAATGATTTGATTTCATGTTGACTCAACTAATTTTTAATTAACCAAACACATAATCAACTATTATATTATAGTGTTAGGATTAACAGCTAGTTTCAAATTTGCAGAGGTTTCTTTTTGTTGACCTTGTTTTCACCCCTACCTGAGTCAAAGGGGGTTGACTTGGTCAAATTGACCAAGCCAAACCCCAAGTCCTATTCTATTGAGTTCAGAGGGTCAAGCCCAGTCTGTGGAGCCCAAACCTAGGCCCTAGGTCAACCTAGTTGACCAGGTCAACCCAGGTTGACCCAATTGATCCTAATCCCTTTCATTTGATTTCAAATCACTTTCATAGCTTCTTAGCTCAATTCCCCACCTCCCTTGGGTTCCATGGGTCAGACCACCTCTGTTGAGCTCAGACCCATCCCTGGGTCAACCTAGATTGACCCAACTAGCCCAAATGAGCCCAACTTGATTTCAAACTCAATTCAAACCTATCTTTGGCTAAACCCCTTACCCCTTTGACCTAATTGACCAAGTTAAGCTTTGACTTGGTCAACCCAGGTCTTATTGGGTCAAATTGACCCATTTATGTCAAATTAAAACCTATTTAATGTATTAAAGCCTTTCCTATTGGTCCCTTGAGCAAACCACAGCCAAATCAAATTGGTTTCCCTCCTAATTAGCTCTAGATTCAATCTAGGCCGTCCATGATAAGTCTAAGGCTTTAAATAGATGAATTAGGGTTCCAAATAGGGGACTTTTTGCTGGTTCTCTCTCCATAAGCCTCATGAGCCCGAGATATTTAGTGTGAGAGCTCTCCTAGACTCCCTTCACTTCCCCCAAGCCGAACCCGATTGGTCAAAGCCGCTGGCGGCAAGATCTCCGGCGACCCAAGACCCTAGATACTCCAAGGCTATTTCCCATTAATCCCGTGTGTTTCAGGCCACGACTTCAACTAGGAAAGTGTATGAGGACAGTCTACAAGATCAACCGTACCAAGATCCCGAAGATCCAACGGTGAGATTCCCCAAAAACCCTTAACCTAGGTCACTACAATTAGGGTTAAATAACTTTTTACACATCACATCTCAGACCGCGATTTTGGTCCCCCATGAATGCTCTTCATGCCTATTACTTGTGTTTAAAATTTCATTGAATTTCATCTAGTAGTTTGTGAAAACGAAGCAAAAAATGATTTAGGGTTGCGGGTTACGTCTCCGTTCGCTGGGGGAAGAGCAGGACCATTGATCTCGCGATCAACGACCGTGATCTAGCCTTTCTGCGGTTTGGATCAACCGCTGATCTCGATCCCGCTGTTTCATTTCCCGTCTGATGCGATATGGACCATCCATTTTAAACAGCGGGGGATAGGACGGCGTCCGCGCGATGCTAACGTGGTAAAAGAAACTACGTCCACAGTTTAATCGAGTCGCGATCATTGCAACAATCATTGCTGGTGGTGCAATTATCGTGCCGCCATGCAATGATTGCCAGTGGTTCTGAGAGCCAATCCTGGCCTACCACGTGGCCAACCGAGCCGCTGCTACTGATTTTAAATAAAAATAATTATTTTAATTATTTTAAAACTTATTTTAAAACCAAAATTATTCAAATAATTATTTAAAATTATTTTTAAATCCAAAAAATATATATAATATATCAAAAATTTTAGAATTTTATCCTTTTTAATTTAAAATTAAAATTATCTTAACATTTATTATATAATTTTAAATTATTTTAAAAAAGATTATTTTAACTATTTAATTAATATTTAAATAATATTACATTAAATATTATTTGAAAATTTTCATTTTACATTAAAATACTTTAAATAATTAAATGATTATTTTAAAATATGATAATTTAAAATTAAGTTATTTTAAGATATACTTTGTTTTTTTTTAAATAAATTTTGATTATTTAAATCATTTAAGTATATAATTAATGTTTATTAATATTAATTACTTTTATAATAATTAAAATATTCTTATTTTATCTTTGAAAATCAGAGAATTACTTTCAATTATTCAATTTTAAAATTATGCTTAGTATTATTATTTTAAGTAATTTTTAATTAGTGAAATAATTAAATACTTAAATATTTTATTAATAATTAATTAAATTTAAATTTAAAATATTTCCTAATAATTTTATAGTTATTACTTTTTAAATTATTTTAAACTCCAGAGACTTTAATATTTAATTTAATTTAATTTAATGATTATTTTTAAATATTAATTATTTTAAAATAGCTTTTAATTATTTTAAACTTTAAATATTCATATTTAATTCATTTTGAATTGCAAAAATATGTATAATACCTTAAAGTTTTTAGAAAATTATGCACTTTAATTCAAAATTATTTTTAGATATTAAAAATTAATTTTTATTAATTATTTTTTCTGTTATTTAATTATTTAAATACTTAATTACTATTTAAATAATTAATATGTTTAGTATTTTTGAATTAAAAATTATTTTGAAACCTTCCCTTGGGCGACTAGTGGATCTCAAATATATATATATACACATAAAATTATTTTTCAACTACTTTACTTTTAAATTTATATACTTATATACTAATATATAAGTATTTTAAATGATTTTAAAATTATATGTATATTAAATTTCTTTAATTTTGAGAGATCTACCTATGAAATTTCAAACATAGGTTATGCATGTGAATAGCATTCATGGGGAGAAGATTAGTGAATGATTAAACTCCAATCATTCACTAATCATGTTGTTAATCATGCTTAATTATTATTTAGTCTTCTTCTATATGTGTAGGATACACGAGCACTTAGTCTAGGCTCTCCTAGTTCTAAGGACCTGGTGTGCTTTAATTTGTTATATTTCCCTTTATGTTACCCCAAGGGTTAGACATTAACATTTGATTTAAACATATTTAACTTAGTGACACCCTAAGGACAATAATTAAGGACTCGTCTGGCGAATTTAGAGAAATTCTAGAAACTAGGGAACATATCTGATTGACATGAAACTTTAAACATTTAAACTTAGTGATATTTTAAACCCTCTGAAATTTTCTAGGATTTTTTAGGGCCTTTTAAACTCCTTAATTAATAAATCCTAATTTGACACCTTAATTAAGACCTAGTAACTTTGAAAAATTCTAATAAATCCAAATTAAATCCAAAATTTACCCATAATATATCAAACTCTTCAGAATTCAGTCCTTAATCTCAGAATATTAAGAGCCCCTTAATTGGACTTTAATCTGAACCTTAATTTAATTTTGATTAAAAATTATATTTTTTAAATAAATTAAATAATTAAAAATTATTAAAAATTCCAAATTTTTTCCAAACACTTGGGAGCCCTTCCTTGGGTCATTCCTGACATTTGGAGGTGATTCCAAGAGATTTGGAGCTGATTTGGATCAAAATTCCTAAAAAGCCCTTAATTAGATAATTTTAATAATTCATTAATTACCTCAAGCTTTGAAAATTCATAACTTTGCATAGAAAACTCTAAATCCAGTAAACTCAAAGTCTAATTACTCCTTGTAAGGTCTAATATTTAACAAAAATGCTAGAACCCCTAAACCTAACCTATTTCTAAAAGTGACCTTTTGGACCCCTTAACTTAGCGGGTAGGACGACTCTGGATCTTCTATAACCCATTAACTCAACTTAAACTCCAAAGAACATCACCATAAGTGTTAAGACTGACCAACCAACTTAATTAATTAAACTGAACCCTAATGTATTAATATTTAAACCTTAATCAAAATTCCTTTCTTGGCTCTCTAACAAACCTGAACATAAAACAACTTGAACTAATTACCCGATATAAGACATATCCGAAGCCACACAACCTACTACACACATATAGAATTGTTTGCTAGGGCACCACTTCTAGCTCTAAGTTAGGTCTGTGATTTGCATTTTCTGTTTTCTGTGTTGTAACGCTCTAGCATGTGGCACGTGTGTTGGTTGTTTTGATTTGCTGTGAGGATTATGATGAGCTTTAATATTGCACTTTCTTTATGATGTGTTGTACAATAAATTACCATATGTTAGGGGCAATTTTGATACTAACGATATTTTATGCAGGTGGTCATGCTCATGCAGCGGTAATAAAGGGGGCTAAAATAATAAATAAATCATGTAAATGCTTGCTATAGGTGCTTTAGATGTTTAGGCCCCCAAAATAAATAAGAGCATGGCCAAATATGGCTGGCATGAGTACTTTTCATTTCTATATATAATTATTTGGGATGTGTTATCTTTAACTGCTTAGGATAATCATGTAGGAGAGTCAAGATTTTTTTTTCTTTTTCATAATGTAATTTGTATTTGATATAATTGAGTTGTGAAAGTCTTTTAAAAATGAGGCATTTCAAGTATCAGGGATCTAAAGGGAAAAAGAAAAGCCCTTTATAGAGAGTTTCTTTCTCATTTAGGTACCCTTCTGAAGGACGAACCCTACGAAGATCGAAGGGAGGCGATCCATAGAAGGACTATAAGACGAAGATGAAGACGAAATGCTTTATTTTTAAGATTTGTGTCATTCAGTAGGATTAGAATCCAGGTTGTTGTCGGTGGGGCCTGGCCACCATTACCTTTTTACAGACCCTAGGTTATACTTATATGGCACTTGCCATGGACTCACTTTTTTTACTCTGGTGATTTATCTACATTGATGTGTTAATTTTGATTGCGTAGTAGAAATTGCATGTTTTCTTTAAGTTTCTTTCTTGCATGTGTGTGGCCTGATTTCGCTAGGTTCTCTAAGGGCTAAAACTTTTTCTACTCGTAATTAAAATTTAATATTTTTGAAATTAAATGATATAGAAACCTAATGATCTAGGGAATAGCCGAAATCGTCCGGGATCGCATGCATATTAATGCATCTCTTTTTCTCCTTGTTAAGACACTTCCCCGCCTGCGGATAGAGTTCAGATAATCCGACCTATGAGGATGAGATGATGGATCTGGGGAACTCTAATCTTTCTTAAAAAATTATTTTTATAAGCTTTTTTTAACTTTCAAGCATTCATGATTTAGATACCTTTCAACCAACTTGCATTGCAATATAAATTAATTAAATTAAAATTTAATTACATTAGTTCTAGAAGTATTCTACCCTACATGAGTACAAGGCCACTTAGCCTCTCTAGATGTCGGCCTTAACTTTCAATAACTGAACTACTCACCCATCTTTCATAAAGACCGGATAGCATGGATTTTATACGACTAGGTGGTTAGCTGGCTTTCCTTTTCAGGTAGGATATAAGTCCAGAATGCATTAGCTAGGACATGGGTGTTAGTGTTGTGTATAGAACACTAAACCCACTAGATTTAGGGTTCAGAGCTACTACTATCAATGTCTTATAGTATGCCTCATCATTGGGTAAGTCTTTTATCCTTCAGGGGCTATAAATCCCGTTTATCTGCGTCACATGGATAACGCCCCCTCCATCTTTCTCTCTTATATGCTCAGAGTGCAGTGTTGTCTTTTCTCCAATTTCTTTTCACTATCTTAGTCCTTCTGGATGATGATGTGAGGCGTGTATGTTGGCTAAGCCAAGTTGAACATTTCCTTCCCCTTTGAGTAGGAACTTCCTAGTCTCCTCTCTATGTGTTAATCTCATCTGAGAGAATAATGTAGGATCCTTAATTGAGAGTTTTCTTATGCCTCGGCCTAAGATATAATTAACCACAGGGGCTTGCGCCCGTGAGAAACCGAATTCCACATCAAATAAACCCCACTCGAGCTGATGTATCGGGTGGGGGAAATCTCGTAGCTCTGATCAGGTCATGCATATTATTATCCATCCAGGTGCGTAGGTGAGAGCCGCCATCCTCAATGGTCAATTATATATATGATCTAATCTGCCCTCTCATTGGCCCGCTGGCGAAGAGCGCAAAAGTCTACGATCGTTTTGTCCTACGGGATAGTGCGGTCGTATCTTTGTATTCTGTCCCCGCACAACGGTGTCCTTTCAGAGGTCCACACTCTTATAATTTTTTTTAGAATAGCTATAGAGGAAAGAGATCAAGTGTTGGGAATAGCTTGAAGAAAATCTGTTTGATGCGAATTGCAGCAGCTCCTATCAAATTCCCAGTATACAAGTGCTGCTAGTAACAGCTTCAATCATCATCACAGTTCAGTTTGTGCACTTTGACTTTTAAAAAAAAAAAAATCCAAGTTTTAGCACGAAAGAGAGAATCTCCTCAAACTGTGAGGCTCTACTTCAGAGTGCATAGGACCTGAACTGCAAGCGTGTCCGTCGTTCCTGGGCAATCTTCATCTGCTTGATAGTCCTCTCCCTTCACTGAAATCACACAAGAAGTCCTACCCAAACAGGTCTGAACAGTAACAGAGAAGGTTGCAAAGTTAGAAATACATAAGAGAACTGGTAATGCTTATCATGAAATATATGCATCATTACCTTCTCAACAATGGACTGGGTTTGTGGAGCATGGCAGTTTCCAACGGTGAAGTTCCCACAAACTCCAGTGGGGTTGCCGAAGCTGGCAAAGGTGATAGATTGGATGATCTTTTGGTTGGGGCAGCTTAGTTGTGCCTCTGGCTTCACATCCTCGGCAATAGAGAGGAGCTTCCCTTTCCTCCTTGACCATGAACGAATGACGGCCGGATGGTACTCAGAGACATAGGTGCAGATCTCATCCCTCTTTACAGTGAATATTTGAATCCCATCTGGGTTGCCACCAGATTCCTCAAACACAACCAGAAGGTTACCGTTTGGCTTCATGAATTCACGAGGTACGTGGTAGCTAAAATGTAGGGCAGGATTAGAGCAGCATCAGATAGAAGGAACATGCAAACTTTTGAAAAAGTTTAATACAAGAACTAGATTGCTTACAGTGTCTGCGTGGCTGTGCCAAGAGGGGAGGTGTTGGAAACCCAATATCTACCAATACATTCCCCATTAACCCAAGCAAGACCTTTGGCCATGGTCTTCATGTCAAGGACAACAGGATCATTGCCTAGGGGAGTACTGAAGTATCTCTGTAGTCATTGGGAAGAATGGTTAATTAGGCTTGTTAGCCACTGGCAATTGAAGTACACTTGTGGGTCCCGCTTAATTCATGCTTACCTTATACCAAACAAGAGCTGTGTTGCCCACAGGTTGAGTCCATTGAACTTTAGAAGAACCTTCCTGGCTATAAATTTGGAGCTTCTCTCCCAAAAGACCAACCTGTTTGAATCCAAATCTATTAGATTTTGTTGATGAAGGTAGTGGAATATGTCGTGATGTACTACCATAGCCTGATGTTCACCTGATGTCCCCATCCATTGCTGGTGAGATCCAGGGTTCCAGTGTTAAGGCCTTGGATGGCCACAGAGTGAATTCCAGCCATTCTATGTTCCAGATAAGGCCCGCTATCCTACACAAATAAAGAGCAGTTAGACATTAGTCATAAGCATGAAAAAAAAAAGTACCAGCAATGGAATTTTAGAGTTCCACATACAGGAAAACCAACTGTCAAGGCAAGAATAGTGATGTGGTTGATTCCAGAATGCAGCTTCATGGGCTTTTGGAAAACAAAGCTTTTCTCAATTTTGCTACCATGTGCATTTCCTGAAAGAAATATGCTTTTAATTTTCTTAGCTAAATCATTAGGGACATTATGTAGTCAGAGGAGTTGTATTTATAGCTTCGTAACCTACAATAAAAAGAGATAAAGTTTGAGAACGAAAAAGGTTGGCAAGAATTACCGATGTACTTCCCATTGATAAATGCATGCACAACATGGCCAAGGCTTGCCACTTGGAGCACGGGACGAATGTCATGTCTTCTGGGAAAGTCTTCTTCTTCAATGTGGAAGCTAAGGTCATTAAGAAATCAATGAGAGAAAGGTTGGTTAGCTTCATGGTTGCAACTTCAGTTTATTAAAATTAATAAAAAGAATCATTCAATAAAGGATATTGACTAAAACTAAAAACAATCATTCAATAAAGGATATAGACTAAAACCTTGTGGTATACCACAGATAATCAGTGGTATCCTTGGTCATGTTCATTAGTTCCAAGGGTTCATAGTTACGAACAATTCCTTGATCTTGATATCTGGGTAAATAATCTTTATACATCTTCCATTTTCTCTTCTTCCTGACCTCCTCTACTGGAGTGAAGCTCCTCGAGTTGTGTTGAGCATTTATCTAGAACACACGGTTAATGAAAGTGAGTAATTACAATCATTTGAGTTTCTATAAACAATTGCATTTGATCTTTACCCTTTGAGTATTAAAAACCACAGTCCTACAATCTGGGAGGATGCTGATGGAACGGTGAGGTAGGAAATAGTCTACACCACGAAATTTAACCGTTGTATCTATAGTAGCATGGGTGTTTGTAAGGAAGGCGGCGCACACTTTCTTATTTGGAATCTCATAAACTCTAGCCTGTGTGAGGGAAGTAAATCTCTTCAAAAGTTCTCTTTCCTCTAATATATTGTTATAGTTTTACAAGGAACGCTTTTGTATCTAATTTACCTCAAAGCCTTTTCCAAGTGACAGGAAACTATAAGTACCCCAGAGCATTGCCTTCCTGCTTAGCTTCAAAGCTTGGTGCAAGTCCTTCAGGTGTCCCCATTTGGGCTGCTTCGGCAAACCTACATATATATGCTCATCTTATAAGAAGAGAAGAGACAAATCCCAAACAAACCTTTGCTCAAGTTATTTATGTACCATATTCATCAAGAGGTGCTTCATCATAATACCGCGTTGCCACAAAAGCAGAACCAGTCCTGCCAAAGTTGGTCCCTCCATGATACTAAAACCAGAGGCATCAGAATTTCATCTTATATGTAAATTTTTTCAGGTATAGGTTTAAAGGGATGAAACTTCACATTATACCATATAGTAGTTAACAAGAGTGCCATTTTTGGAGAAGAATCGAGCAACTGAGTAGGAAAGATCCTCAACTGTTCTTTGTGATGGTGGGTCACCAAACACACGGTACCTGTCATTTTCAAAGAAATGATCCAATGGAAATTAGAGGTTATCTGTAATTGTGACAAAAGAGTTCTTAGTAACCAGTGAAATTTCAGTGCATAAAGTTATACTCACTGTGCTGTCCAGTTCTCAGACCAGACAAGAGGCTTAGTTGGATGATTCGGTCCAATCCAGGTGTCACCACAGTTCCTTCCATTGCAGGCATTGATCTGCATAAAATATTTAAAAGTAAAAATATATGTAAATCAACATTCCTTGAGAATATGTGACTTGAATCTCTACTGTGCAACATAAGTTACAATGGTTGTGCATAAATGCATAAGCATATAGATTAGAGATATCAAGCTATGCTAGACAAGCTTTTGTTCAATGAATCCTCAAGTTAGACAAAATGCTCTATATATTGCTAGAAATTAAATGTTGGTTATTACGTAGGACTCAAACTTGACCCCTTAGCTATGTGAAAACTCTGATTTTGCGTATTGTACTTGGAATTTAAGCCAGCAGGTCAATTCAAAGTATTTTTATATTCCCATATATCAGAAATATGAAGAGTTTAATGTATAAATCAAGCAATCATTTATGAATAGATTGATAAAAATGTCAACTTGCCACTGGACCAGGAGCATCTTGCTGCTTGCACATCATCCATGGAACTCCAGCCCCCGAACTCAAGGCCAAGTTAGAAGCCCACCGTATGTACTTCTTGCCTCCTTCCTTGAACGCAGCTTGCACCATGTCATACTCATTTTCGATCTATTTAATAAAAGAAAAGAAAAAGTGGGGCTGAGAAGAACTAGTTGTATAAAACAAAGGAAAATAATTGAGGGTTGTATATGAAATTTACTTGAGCTAAGATGATGGGCCCACCCTGTGAGGCAAAGAGCTTTTCTTCTTTCATCATATCAACAATCTTTCTCACAAATTTTGCCATGTAGTACTGCTTATAAAATTATTTTGTTAATATAGATCTAAGATGGCTAAAATATTTAAGTGAGATTGAATTTCCTTACATCAAGAAAGAGGTCTCTATTACTTTAGAGAAAACATATTAATAATATTCTTGAAGAAACCAGAATTTTACGTTGTAAACTAATTGACACCATCTTAAGATATTTCCCATGATGATCCATTCCGTTATCAAAGAAGTGTTGAAATTTTGATTTATCTTCTTTACCATTGGGGTCATAAGTCAACACATGCGAAAATTCAGAACAAAAGCATTGCAATGCTAGTTTTTTGTATTGTTATATACATAGAGAAAGTTTCTTCAAAAGTGTTTTCGTATACTCAAACTAGGTACTTAAACATTGAAGCATTCAACAATGACAACTATGTTGGATTTGTTGATAATAAAAAATCAACTTTGAGATACTATATTTTTATAGGTAATAATCTAGTTTCCTGGATAAGTAAGAACAAAATTATTGTAGTCAGAATGAGTGTTGAAGTATAATGTAGAGTCATGCCTCATTCTAGATGTGAAATAATATGTTTGAAGATGATATACATGTTGGAGGAACTCAATTTTCTAGCATCTCATAATATAGCTATGAATTGTGATAATTGTATAATCATATACATTACTAGCAATCAAGTGTTTCATGAAATGACCAAACATATTGATGTTGATTGCCATTTCAAATAGGATTCTATATTTTTCAAAAAATTATCACTCATGTTTCTAGCTCAAACCTTACAACAGATATCTTTAACAAAGGCATAGTTTCTCTCTCATTCTCTCACTTATATGGTTATATAACAGCCTTTAAGCTAACAAATATACGTGTTCTAGCTTGAGGACTGTTAGCATATAAGAAACTTTTTATATAAAAACAATATATAATTTGAGAATATTTAAGTCGATTATCTCTTAATTATATTTATTTTCTTCATATTATATTCATTCCCTATGTCTACAAATAAATATTATTATTCACTAAATATTCACTCAACACAACTTTTTCTAACAAATTTCTTTAAAGCTACTATGTTAAACCTAAAATTGTGATTTTATTTTTTTGAGATATCCTTGTAAATTCTAACCAATTAAATTTCAAGAGAATATATTTAGACCTCCTTTAAGCAAATTAATCATGATGTTAATCTTTGCATACTTGAAGATTAAGTTAGAGAAAATTAATATTATTTTGCATCTAAGTGCATTATATTCTATCTCTCTAATGAGCAATTTAATTTGAGGTGTCAATTTGTGTCAAAGGATTAATGCAAAAATAATTTGACCCAAATAGAATAAATTTGAGTTGATCTATCTATTAAACACATTGAAAAATCCTCAAATAAAATTTTGACTCAATTCAACCCAAACTTGACAACATGAGAATCAGGCAAGTCAAGTTAGCTCACATTTGTGAAGTTCAACACACAAAATGAACCTATAATCAAATTTCTACATGTTATTACAATAAATAGGTTAAGTTTGAGTTATCGGGTTGAGCCAACAACCCTAATTTTCTTTGGTTAACCTAAATTAGATCCGAATCTTATATATATTGTCTCAAATTCAAAATTTTCATATCATCCTTAAGTAGAGTTAGATTATTTTTTCATATTATTTTACTCCAGATGAATAACTTTTTATTATTAAATCTTTAGGTCAAGAAATTCCATTGAAAATGTCTGTTAAATAAGATCTTTTTAGTGAACTGAGTAATAATTACCTTGAAGGGAGGGTTGTTAGTCCGGAAGGTAATGTTCTCAACGTCCCTTAGCCAGACTGGTAGTCCACTAAAGAAAAAGCATCAACAACACCAACAGAACAGTAATACCATTAGAACGGTAAAAATATATGTATAATGATTTAGCAAATGATGAATTAAACTAACCCATGATTCCATTCGGCTTGAATGAAGGGTCCAATCCTGAGTGTTACATACATTCTCATTTGCTGGATCAATTTAATGAACTTCACCAAATCATATCTTCCTTCAAAGTTATACTGCAACAATAGCTCTTATTTATTATTTCTTCAAACCCTAAGGAGGGCGACAAAATTAAATAGACAAATTAAATTTTTACTCGCACAAAAGCTAGCAACATATATAAGAGAAAGGTGATGAATTAGCATCATTTCATTATAATATACAGCTTAAAAACTAAAAATAAATCTAAAAATTTGATTTTTAAGCGGACGAAAATGATACTTATCTAAGTGTCTTACCTGCCCTTGAATGGGTTCATGTCCATTCCAGAAAACATAAGTTTGAATCACATTAAGCCCACCAGCCTTAGCGCTGGCAATAATATTTGGCCACATCTAATCATTCAAATTTAGCAACAATTCATTAATTTCATATCATCATATACAGATCAAAGCAATGATCGATAATTGATCGACGATTACCTCAGGAGTACTTCGGGGGTAATGAATGGAGCCAGAGAAGAGAAGCTCTCTCTTCCCGTTAATAATGAAAGAACGCGCATCATATACCACTCCTTTTACATTATCGCTACGAGCGGAGATCACCGAAGCGGCGTAGAGCGAAAAGAGGGCGAATATTAATCCGATGCGCCGGGCGGCGGAGCCCATCGTGGGAATGCCAAGGAAGAGGAAGAAGGGGTGGCTCGACGGATATAGGAGGCGCCGTCGAGTTCCCCTTTGCTTTTAGGTGCTTCAGGTTGTGAGAAGGGGATGGCCGTGGGAGTGGAGAAGGAAGACATAAAGGCATTTGGAAGCGAGAGGAATACACGAGGCTTGCAGAGAGAGAAACGCGGGAAAGCTTGTTGTAATTAGTTGGTTTTGTTGAGCTTCTTTTACGGGCAGTGTGGAGTGGTTTCCGTTTTGGGCGGATTCTATTGTGCGGCCAGATGGGATGAGCGCCTCTTGCGGCATATATATATATATACAGACATTTAAAAGAAATGCTATATTTTAAAATTGTTTATATTAAATATTAATAATTTGAATAAACATGACTTTTAATGAATATTTTAATTAAATATAACATTTTATTAAAATGTTTAGATAAAATATTACTGAAATTTTATATAAATTTCTCTATTTAATTAAAACTTACAGCATTTATATATTCGTATATATATAATATAAAATAAAAAAAATTTAAATTTATTATAAAATTAATAAAATATATATTAAATATAAAATCTATATTTAATATGTTAATATTTTTTATTTAATAATAAATTATATATAAATTTTATATATAATATGTGTATATTTAATATGTAAATATTTTTTAATAATAAACATTATAATTTTGTTTTTAATACAAGAGAATACTTTAAACGTTTTACACATAAAAATTTTTAAATATAAAACAAAATGTTTAATATTTATTATTAAATTAAAAATATTTACATATTAAATATAATTTAATAATTTTGTTTTTGTGGGCTCCAAAAATTCGTGCTCCGGCCTCTCTGCGGCCTCTTTCTTTCTTTGATGTGTGATGTAGGGCGAGGAGAGTTTTAACACTTTAAGTTTCGAGATAAATTTTCAGAAGATATATTGGGTTTTGAATGAGACACTACTCAGAGATTTCACCGTCATTTTAAGAGGACTTCATGATCTGAGTTCAAGTTTCCTATAGGCACAAGCCCCTATAGTTAATTACCCCTCCCAATAATGAGAGAGAACATTTGATTAAGGCTAGTCATCAAATAGATACATAGTATATGGTATATAGTTGCAGCATGATTTGATATTTGAGACTTTAATATTTAAAATTAAAAATGTACCACCTTACACTTAAAGTGGATAGTGGGGGGAATGATGATAGATCCGATCAAGATCCCATGATTCTTTCGTCCCGGGTAATTATGATCCCTAATCTACTTAGTCAGAAGAGGGAATCGACCCAACCTGATTGAAGGATCCTTGTCGGCAGCCATGGGTTTCTTCGTCTAATAGAATCTTGTAGACCTGGGGTGAATATTTTTTAAGGGGATAAATTTGAATCCACTTTAGCTAACAGAGAGCTTTGTGCCCTATCGATCATATCCTATTGATTCATTACTCAATGATTTGAAGCCATTGGGGAATATACGGGCTCTAACCATGAGCGTAATTTAATGGTGCCATTTGATAGTAAAACCACCTAGTTAGAAGGTCCCGATCATAACTGTTTACCTGTTGTGTCATTTGGTGGTGAGACCACCGATTAGAGGACACGTGCCATGCCTTTACTGGCAAGAGATAGATTAAGAATGAATCCTAATGATATTCTCAATCAGACATTTACTCTTTGTGAGCTGAAGAGGTTTTCAGATCTATTCACATCGGTAAATTGTTGCAGAGGGTGCATGGATATTTTTTCTTTAAGTATTTTAGTGATTTATTTCAATTTTAAATATTGATATCATCAAGTGTCTTTTATGAGAATTTGAAGACATTTTGAATATTTTGGGTCCCCTTCGGTTGAGATTTTCTATCAACACGGCCATCATTGGGGTTTTTAAGGACAAATATATTTTCTTGCTTGAACCTTATCAACTATGTCTACTTACTAACAGAGGATTGAGTTTGTTGTAGGATTTATGCCTCTATTAGTGAATTTTCTTTGTTATAGACCTTAAAGGCTTAATATAAACATATTAAAATAAATATTTTGGTCGATGCTGTGATCATATATTTGTTTGATAGTTCAAGCCGTGTCGATTTCTATCTGTTTGCATAGGAGGATTGTGCTCAAACTTAGGCTAATTTCTTGACCCGCGCAACATCCTTAGATGTCACGTACGTGCATACATCATGCTCGTTGGGGCCCATACGGGTAGTCATATTTTGATGCATGAGTGATGAGTATTTAAATATTTAAATATAATTATTTATGCTACGTGATTATCATTAAAGTTTGCCATAATTTCTTTTGAAGCTTGAGAAATGCCTTATGTCCACTTGCACACAAGTGTTGCGGATCCAATAGAGTGTTTAGTGGTGCAATTTCATACAATATTTATAGATCATCGACAACAATAGTTTTAAGGAACAATATATGGCGAACACTAGTTCCTGCCCCCGGAGCTAGTACCTCAGCAGTTTCAAGCTTCTCCTACAACACTTTGAGCTCAAATTCTGTAACTCAGACTTGCTTAAAACCTAGCCTTCGATTTTGATTGCAAGTTTTTCTAGGTTGCATTTATAGGAATGTTCAACGAAATTACTGGAGTGGAAAGTTAGTTGGTTGAAAAGTTTTAGGGACTTTTGCATGGCTTGAATCCTTCTACTTTTTGGGCCATTAAAGCACCCATGGATATCATAAGTGATCTCATAATTTCCTTCACGAACAGGGTGTTTATCTTTTAAGCGTGCTGTGATCCAACCTACATTTAAAACTCATCTACCATTCAGAATAGCCATGAGATATTTTATTATTCTGATGTAGGCTCTATCTTTGTTCATAGCAGTGATGAGATGGGTCACGTTCTGCTTCCATTGATGAGTTACAAGCACACCACTTAGTCTAGCAAACTTCTTTAAACTTGCCTTCTCACCCTTAGAGAGGTCAGATCCACAAATTATGTAATCACTATTTATACTAGATAATGACACATTTGTTCTTCATTCAAATAATGCATCATTTCTTCAGAATCCTCAATATTTCTATAAAGATGAGATATTTTCAACTGATAATTCTTTGACTCTACAGAATCATTCAACCTTGCATGGTTAGTGCCACCGTTAGGACCTTCTTCTGGTGACATATCAGCCGACCTCCTCTTTACACCAAGTTGCCCATCTTTATCCTAGTTGTCACTATTACAACAATTAATGTTATCAATTGGAGGACTTAGTTATACTTCATCAGCAAAACCTTCAGCTCCAATAAAATGAGTGCACCTCTTCTCAGTATAGTTGTTGCATGAGATGGGAGTAGGTACACCACAATAATGTCAAATGAGGAACTTTACTGCTAAGATGATATAGCTGAACTCATATTTTTTTGTAAATAGTAAGCAACTTTTCAATATGACTGGCAGATCTCAAATCTATGGGTTCATAAGGTAGTCTATAATCAGGATAGTTGTATCTACCATTTGTGAATATCCCATCATAAGAACTGCACATGGTGTGATCATAAGGCGGTAATGTTGGTTGGTTCAAATTATTCAAGCAGAAAGTGTAGTTGAGCTCTAACTCCATCTTCTTTAGATAGAGGACCAACAGATTTAACAATCAACTGATACCCCTGAAAGTCTCCATCTCCTGATCTTCCACCATTTTCTCAGGCAGTTGCCAAGGTGTTCACTTTAAGCTTGGAGGCATTATAAGGTTCGAATCTGATGATAGGCTGGATGCCTTTGACACTGCATTGATTTTTATTATGCGAACGTTCTGGCATTTGTTGTATGTTACATACATATATTTATAGGGAATACTATCATTTGCAAGTAGGTTTTGTACATTTGTTTGCATGTCAATCACTACAAGAAATTCATTAAATACCGGTCCAAAATTTTTTATGGTTAAACCAGCAGAGTGCCTCCGATAATAATTGGCGATTTGGGTGCCATAATTTTTGGCGGTCCCTTGGCCATCATACATTACACTGATACTTTGCATATCAGATGCAGTTACCAGTGATTTAACTACCTGTTTTAAGTAACTTATTTTCAGTGGCTAAAGTCGCTAGAAATTCTGTCTGTAAGAGCTTTTTTTCCCCGAACCGCCCCTTCTTCCTCATTTCAACACACTGCTTCATTTCGTTCCATCCCAAAGAAGGTCCTATCGCGGCACCTTCAGCCAACATTCCACCCTAGCCAACGCTGGCCTTCATCTTCATCTCCCAAGCCACAGGTGATCCCTCTCCTTCCTTGTTATTCTTTCTTATTGTTATTACTTTCCCTCTGCCCTAACCGTAGGAGTAATGAATTTTGACATGATTTGAGTTATGCAAATGGTTCTACAAACTATATTAAATTTGAGTTATGCATATAGTTCTACAAACTATGATTTGAGTTATGCTTGAAGTTGAGTTTCCAATCTCTAGAGATTATGTATGTTAGACGAAGGGATTTGAGTTATGCATGAAGGTGAAATTCCAATCTCAATATTTGAGTTATGCAAAATACCTTATATGAGTTTTATTAGTTCTAATTGTTCTAGGATTTGGACAACATTAATCTTTGGAGTCCATTTGGATATGATTACAAAATACATAGGTTAGATATGGTTTATTTGAGTTCAAGGGATGTTTTTTAAGGTTTAGAATTCAATCTTATATGCTAGGGTTGGGTTAATTCTTAGAAAGGCACTTCAAAGAAGATTTATGGTATTTATGGCATTTTAGGGTTTATGGTCAAATATGATCAACCAAGGATAAATAAGGGGCTTGGGTGAATCAAACCAATTCCCTAATGGATCAAAGGTGATTTGGTTAAACACTAAGGATTATGTTTAGATTTAAGATTAAATAAGTCTTTGAGTGGCATACTTGGTAATTATTAAAAAGTTTAGTTCAACTGGAGGAATAGGTTTATACTTGAAATTCTTTTAGATACTCCCTAATTCCTTTAGGAATTGGTCGTAGGAATATGTAGGTCATGTAAGTTCTGTTAGGGCGAAGTCTTTAGGTCGCCTCTTATAGCTCTTATAGAATGCATTTACACTTTGGTAGGAACACTTAAGCATTATGGATATCAAAGGAGAGGGCTTATACCTCATTAAAAAATGGGGTTAGCAAATGGACTCCAAATAGGTGTTGTGAATACCCCCTACTTCTCCACCCATATTAGCATTGACTAAGATAATAAAATAGATCTTAAAAGAATTTGAATTTGATTATGAATATTGTGTAAGTGTATATTATTTTGTTTATATTATTTAGCTGCTACAAGTGCAAAATGTGGAAATGTGGTAGAATAGAGGGGGGCTGTCAATTTTTTTTTCAGATGCTATAGGTTTCAGGCGGCTAACCGACGGCTTAGCAACCAGAAACGTCGATACCATACAACATTTTAAAGCTACTGGAACACAAGATAAACTACGGGTTATTAGCAATAATTTTCTGACGGTCTAACCAGCAGAAGTTTTTGGTGGTGCTTTTCGGTAGTTAGACCGTTGGCTGTTGCTGGCAGCTAGACCGACGACCAATTGCCAAAAATTTTTAGCAATTATTCTGTACCAGTCACCACTTCGATCGCAGGTGAAACCATAACTTAAAACTACTGGATAACCATCAAAAATTTGCTGGAAAATATTATCGCCGGAAATAAACCATCAATTTTAATTTCCTACACTACTAATACCAGCGAAAAAAACCACCAGAATAATGAATTTCTGTCAGAAATACACCTTTTTCACTAAAAAATTCTGCCAATAATGGACGATTTTTCTGTGGTGAATATAGACTACCAGTTGAGCTACATTTATCACTGATTTTTGAAAGTTCGTGTAGGTTGTTAGACCTAATAGAACTGTCCCAAGGCTAACCAAGAGGGGGATGAATTAATAATTAAAAAAAAAATTCTTGAATTTTTTAAAACCATTTTTAGAAAACTTAATATTAGATATGATTATCATAAAATATTGTTCAACCACAAAACTTTAAAGTGCTAAAAAATAAAAATGCAGAAAAAATAAAGTGAATAGAAGACCAAATATTGTAGTGGTTTGGTCCAAACTTGACTTACATCTACTCCCTGGAGACTCCTTCTCCAGGTATTGCACTAAATCAAAGTGACTCTCCTTTCGCTCCCACGACAAGGCGGGGAAGCCTTTACCTACTATCTTCCACCAACCCGATGAGGCAGAGAATTGACGCCTTTTACACTCTCCAAGTGATGGCAACGTACCGTCACATCCTTTTTCACCCTCCTGGTGAAGGCAGAGAATCCCCATCCTTTTTTCCCTCTTGGTGAAGGCAGAGTACCGTCATCCTTTTTCACCCTCCCGGTGAAGGTAGAGTACCTACACATCCTTTTCACCCTCCTGGTGAAGGTAGAGAACCTTGACACGATGTTGAAAATCTTCTCTCAAAAGTCTCCAAAGAAGATGGATAGAAATTAGAAGGAGATAAAGAGATCCTCACTTTGAACAACCTTATGAATTCCTCACAACTCCCCCTCACTAGATCTCTCACACTTCACTCTCACAATTTCTCCCAAACACTCACACTTAAAGGCCACTCTCAAGAGAAATTCATAGCAAAGGTCTTGAATGACAGTTGTTAGGACTCTTTTATATAGAAAAAGCATGAAAAACTATCCAAAAACTAAAAGCATCAAGTGAACCGACATCAGATCATACAGTATGATCGTGGATCATCTATATGAACAGTTCAAAAAATTCTTATACAAATTGATACGAACCTAGTTTCGTGCACTGTTAGTCATCTGTACAAATATAAATTATACTTTATAACCAATTCAAAAAATTAATATGTTCATCTGGTACGATTTGGTATGAACTTGATTTCATACCCTGTCAGTTATCTATATGATTTGATATCGTATAGTATGAATAGTTCAATAAATCAGGCTTCATCTGATATGATCTGGTACAATCCCAATTTCATACCCTATCAGTCATCTATATGAACTTGTATCGTATAGTATGAATAGCTTAAAAATTTAAGCTCCGATTTAAAAACTATAATTTGGAGAAAAATACTAAGTTGAATCGTATAGTACGATTATAGATCATACAGCATGATTGTAGATCATCCAGTATGATTAGCTTTAGAAAATTAAGTTCACTCTTGTTATGATTTGGGTACATTTATTTATTCAAGAAAATTCTAATCCAAATTTTATTTTTGATGATTACAAAAGTTTATTGTTTATTTTATTCTTCTCCTAACAATTATTTGAGTTTTGTTGTGTGTACTAAGATATTTTTCAGGAAATTCACACTCTAGATTGCTGAAGACTTCAAGTTCACTTGTCCACTGTAAATGAAGTCTGTAAATTTTCTTTTTCTTGAGTCTGAGAGAGTGTGATTGTAAGTTAGATAACTGTGCACACACACACAATGGGGGAGTAAAAAGTTTAAATTTTTTAAACTGATCGTACAGTACGATTTGATATCGTACGGGACGATCTGTAGAATATGTCCTCCAGAAAGAACCAATCTGCCAAGAAAAATTTTCTAAGGCATGTTCGTACAGTACGAATACTATTCGTACATGAGTTTTTGATGTATGAACTGCTCAAAATTGGGTTCGTCCAAGGGTTCGTACAGGACGAACAGTTCGGACAAAGCGCTCTGTTCGATTCGTCCAAGGGTTCGTATGGGACAAACAGTTCGGACGAAGCGCTCTGTTCGATTCGTCCAAGGGTTCGTATAGGACGAACAGTTCGAATGAAGCGCTCTGTTCGATTCGTCCAAGGGTTCGTACGGGACGAACAGTTCGGACGAAGCGCTTTGTTCGAATCGTTCAAGTGTTCATACGGGATGAACTGATCGTACGAAGCTCTCTGTTCGATTCGTCCAAAGGTTCGTACGGGACGAACTGATCATACGAAGCTCTCTGTTCGATTCATCCAAAGGTTCGTACGGGACGATATGTTCGTAGGAAGCTCTCTGTTCAAATCGTCTCATTATTCGTACGGGATGGATAGTTCAATATTTTGAACTATTCGTACAGTACAATCATCGATCGTACGGGATGATTGGCACGGATTAAACTTGAAAATTCAGTTTTTGGACGGTTTTTCCAGTCTCAAGTATAAAAATGACTCAAAACTGACTAAAGGAAAGATCCTTCTGCGAAAAGTCTTTTGGGAAGTGAAAGGAGATTGATAGGGAGAGTGTTTGGGAGTGAGTATAGAGAGATCTTTCAAGAGAGAATTGTGAGGGGATTCACAAGGTTATCCAATTGAGAGGATTTCTTTTACTTGTTCTTCAAGCATCTTCCTAGTTCCTTAAAGACTTTTGCAAGAGCATTGTTCGAGAGGATTTCGGTTCTCTGCCACACTTGGAGGGTGAAAAGGATGATGGTTCTCTGCCGCACTTGGAGAGTGAAAAGGATGACGGTTCTTTGCCGCACTTGGAGGGTGAAAAGGACGATTGTTCTCTGTCGCACTTGGAGAGTGAAAGGACGACGGTTCTCTGCCGCACTTGGAGGGTGAAAAGGACGTCAGTTCTCTGCCGCACCGGGGTTGGTGGAAGAGAGTTTGTAAAGGCTTTTCCGCCTTGCTATGGGGGCAAAAGGAGAGACACTTGAGTTTAGTGCAATACCTAGAGAAGGAGTCTCTAGGGAGTGGATGTAGGTCGTGTTTGACCGAACCACTATAAATTCTTGTGTTTTTTGTTTACTGTTTATTTTCTGTATTTTTATTTTTCCACAGTTTATTTACTTTGTGGTTGAATTTCTGTGTTTAATGAAAGAGCAAAATTATCTCTATTCGTAAAGTACGAAGTTAAATCGTACTGTACGACCAGCTTTAAAATTTTTCCAAAATATCAAGAGAAATTTTTAAAAGGACCAATTCAGCCCCCCCCCCCCCCCCTCTTGGTTAGCCTAGGGACGTGAGCAATAGGTCTAACAACCTATTCACACTTTCAAGTGATATCAGAGCCAATTTCAAAAATACTTGTTTTAAATACTTTTTGAAATTTCGATCATGGCTAATTTTGGAAATAGAAATACTATGGAAGGATACTCGATCACTAGACCACCATTGTTTGATAATATCCCTTTTGATTTTTGGAAAACTCGCATGTCTACTTTTCTGCAATCACTTGACTATGGCATGTGGATGTTAGTTCAGGATGGTTATATTGAACCTACTAGGATTGTAGAAGGAATAAGAGTTCAAACACCTTTTGTAAACTGGACTGTAGAAGAACGTGAATTAGCTCAACTGAATGCTAAGTGTTTGAATAGTTTCTTTTGTGCTTTAAAGTTAGAAGATTACATGCGTGTGTCCACCTATAAATCAGGAAAAGAAATTTTGGATAGGCTTTGCATCACATATGAAGGTATGAATAAAGTGAAACAAACTAGATTGAATATTCTCTTGCACGACTATGAACTTTTTCACATGAAATAAAATGAATCAATCTCTGACATGTACACTCATTTTACACATATAGCCACTTCATTGCATGCTTTAGGTAGGGAGTTGACGAATGCAAAGAAAGTTAACAAAATATTATGTTGTTTACCTCCTACATATGATACAAAGATAACTGCAATAACAGAATCTAAAGATTTGAATGTTTATTATGTTGACAATCTTCTTGGATCACTAATTACTTACGAGCAATCGGTGACTCAAAGATAGATTGATGCAGGTGAGAAGCAAAAAGAGAAGAATATTGTTTTAAAGGTGGATGACTCTGAAAGTGATCAGTCACTACCTGAGGACGAAGAGGATATTTCCCTGATGACGAGGAAATTTAGAAGTTTCCTAAAAAGGAAGCAGAGAAGACGCCAGCATTGGAACAAAGGTAAGTTCTAGAAGAATGTTAAGGCTTCTAATGAAGTCATTTGCTATGAGTGCAGGAAGCCAGGACACATCAAGACAGAATGCCCCAATCTCAAAGGAAATCCTAGCAAGGAGAAGACCGAGGAGAAACCAAAGGATATAAGGGGTAAAAAGAGAGTACAACGAGCTTTCTGGGCGGACTCAGCTTCAGATTTGTCAGAAACAGCACCAGAAGAGGAAGTTACCAATTTGTGCTTAATGGCTGATAATCTCGACCATTCAGATGAGGATGAGGTATGTGATTTAAGCTATGAAGAATTATTTGAAGTTTCTGAACGCATACACTCTGCATATAGGAAACTTAAGAAACTGCACGCTAAGTTAAATTTGAATTATATAGAGCTGCAGAAAGATTATGAGATCCTTAGAAAAGATCATGTATTAATTGACAGCAACCACATGACTTTGTTGGATGAGTATGATGATTTAAACAAACAGCATAATCTTTTAAAATCATCAAATGATGAACTTGAAAATGATTTTAAGACCTTTATGGATGAATCGGATTCTAGAGAGCATGAGTTGAAAATTGACAATTCGATTTTATAAAGTGCTAATGCTTATCTTAAAGTTCAGATTAAAGCACTTAAGGAAAATAAAAATCCACCAAAACTTGAAGAGTTTCATGAATCTTACCACAAGATCATTGACTCAAGATCTAAAAAGAAACTTTTTAGGAAGAATAGGTTGGTGAATCCCTTTCCAGGGATAAAGTGTTTTTCTTGTGGTAGTTTAGGATATATTTTTCACACCTGTACTCTTAAGTATAGAACACATTTAGTGTGGAGACCTAAGGTGCATAAATCACAGCATATCACACATGCATCTGGTTTAAAATTGTCAAGAGGTGAACCCAAACTTGTTTGGGTTCCCAAGACTAATGTTTGATCATTTTACAGGATCACTCTCACACAAGATCTCGTGAGAGTATTTGGTACCTGGACAGCGGCTGCTCAAAGCATAAGACTAGAGATACAAATCAATTTATATCGCTGGAAGCCAGTAATGGAGGCAAGGTGACGCTTGGAGATAATACCACCAAGAGAGTGGTAGGTACAGGTATAATTAGAAATTCAGAAAACTTTGTGATTGAGAATGTACTGTTGGTTGAAGGTTTGAAACACAATCTGTTGAATATTAGTCAATTATGTAATAAGGGCTATCGTATAAAGTTTTTACCTACAAGTTGTGTTATTAGTCTAAATGGAACTGTTGTTTTGAATGGTGATAGGGTTAACAATATTTAGATGCTAGATTTTAATTCTGTTAAATCATCTACTGCCTTGTGTTTGAAAACTGTATTTGATGAATCATGGTTGTGGCGTAGAAGGCTTTGTCATGCTAGCATGAAAAATCTTAGGAAAATCACTCAAAACAACTAGTTAGAGGAGTAACCAAATTAGACTTCACTAAAGATCACTTGTGTGATGCATGTCAACTAGGAAAATAAGTGAGATCCTCTTTCAATTCGATCAAGGAAATTAGGACTAGCAAGCCCTTAGAAATTCTTCACATGGATTTATTTGGACCTGTTAGTACCTTAAGTTTAGGAGGAAAAAGATTTGGGTATGTTATTGTGGATGACTATAATAGATTCACATGGATTAGATTTTTGAATCATAAGAGTGAATCATTTGAAGAGTTTAGAGATTTTGTCACTTGGATTCAGAGGAAACTTGGTTTTGAAATAGTTAGTATCCAAAGTGATCATGGGGGAGAATTTGAAAATAAAATGTTTAATGATTTTTGCAAATCTCTTGGAATTGAACACAACTTCTCAGCTCCTAAGACATCTCAACAGAATGGAGTTGTAGAAAGAAAGAACAGGACATTAGTTGAAACTGCTAGGGCCATGTTGGCAGAATATTCACTTCCTAAATATTTTTGGGCTGAAGCAGTTAGTACAGCATGTTATGTGTTGAATAGGGTGTACATAAGGTCTAAATTGAATAAGACACCCTATAAAATTCTTAAAGGTAGAAGTCCCAACCTCTCGTATCTACATGTTTTTTGATGTAAAGTGTTCATACATAATAATGATAAAACTCTTCTAGAAAAATTTGATCCGAAATCAGATAAAAGAATCTTTCTAGGATATTCAAGTGTTGGAAAATCCTATAGAGTTTTTAATAAGAGAACATTGGTAGTTGAAGAGACCACACATGTTGTTTTTGATGAATCTTATGATAGTAAAGGGTCTAAGTTGGATGAAGATGAGGCTGAGGTTATAACCCAAAAACTTGAAGATCAAAAAGTTGAAGAAGGGGTTGAAAAAGAAGATGAAAACCAATTGCCTAGAGAATAAAAATTTGTAAAGAGTCATCCTAAAGAGTTGATTTTAGGAGAACCAAGTGAAGGAGTAAGGACTAGGCATGGTTTGAGAAAAGAAGTAAATCATTCAATGTTCATTTCAATGATTGAACCCACTAATATAGAACAAGCACTTTTAGATGAATTTTGGATTTTGGCTATACAAGAGGAGTTGAATCAGTTCAAGAGGAATGATGTTTGGGAGTTAATTGAAAAGCCAAAAGATCAAAGTGTAGTTGGGACTAAGTGGGTGTTCAAAAATAAGATGAATGATTCAGGAGTAGTTGTGAGAAATAAGGCTAGATTAGTAGCTAAGGGGTATAATCAAATTGAAGGAATTAATTTTGAAGAGACTTTTGCCCCTATAGCAAGACTTGAAGCAATAAGAATTTTGTTAGCCTTTACCTGTTTTAAAGATTTTAAATTATACCAAATGGATATTAAAAGTGCCTTCTTAAGTGTGGTGATAGAAGAGGATGTTTATGTTGAGCAACATCCAGGCTTTAAAAATTCTAAATACCCTAATCATATTTTCAAATTGAAAAAGACATTATATGGACTAAAACAGGCACCTAGAGCATGATATGAGAGGTTGAGCACTTTCTTATTAAACGGATCATTTGTTAAAGGAAGTGTGGATATCACTCTATTTTTGAAAAGAATTGGAAAAGATATACTCATTATTTAAATATATGTGGATGACATCATTTTTAGATCAACTGATAAAGCTTTATGTGAATAATTTTCAAAGACAATGAGTAGTGAATTTGAGATGAGTTTAATGGGTGATTTGAGTTATTTTCTTGGCTTTAGCATAAAGCAAAATGAGGAAGGAACTTTTTTTTGTCAATCTAAATATGTTAAGAAAATTCTCAAAAAATATAAAATGGATAATGCTAAACCAGTAACTACACCCATGAGTTCCTCAGTCCTATTAGATAAGGATCCTAAGGGAAAATCTGTTGATCAAAAGAAGTTTAGAGGAATAATTGGATCTTTGCTTTATTTGACTGCTAGCAGACCTGACATCATATTTAGTGTTTGCTTATGTGCTAGATTTCAAGCTAATCCAAAAGAATCACATTTGACAGCAGTAAAAAGGATCTTAAGATATCTTTTGGGAACTCAAAATTTAGGAATTTGGTATCCTAAGAATAGTTCTTCTTTTGAAATTATTGGATACTCAGATTCAGATTTTGCAGGCTATAAGGTGGATAGGAAAAGTACTTCTAGGATATGTTAATTCATTGGAAATTCATTAGTATCTTGGTCTAGTAGAAAATAAAATTCAGTAGCACTTTCTACAACTGAAACAGAATACATTGCCTGAGGGAGTTGTGTAGCACAGGTGCTTTGGTTGAAACAATAATTGAGTGACTTAGGATTTGTAGTTAGCACCATTCCAATATTTTATGACAACACTAGTGCCATTTGTATTTCAAAAAATTATATTCAACATTCTAGAACCAAGCATATTGACATAAGGCATCATTTTATAAGAGATCATGTAGCGAAAAGGGAAATTAAACTACATTATGTCGCTACTAAAGACCAGCTTGCAGATATTTTTACAAAACCCTTAGCCTTTGACACATTTAGCATGTTAAGGACAAGGCTAGGTGTGATAGATCTTAATGCTTGATTGAAAATTCTGCAAATGTACTTTTATCTGCATTTGTTAGTTTATTCATTGGATGTGTTTTTTATTTTCTAGTGGTTTATATTTTTTAAATAAAAGAAAAGAAAAATAAAAAATTTCTGTTGTGTTTTTGTTCCTTGATTGAATGTTGAAAGCATGTAAGTTTTAAAGTGATGGGAGTTTATTGTGTCTATTCGTACTGTATGATATCGTATCATACTGTATGATTACATCATCGTATATATACTTTGTCTGTATGAATTGAGAGGAAACACGATTAGTATCAGTTATTATTGATGATCGTACGTACAAATATGTCATTCGTCTATACGATCCACATGTCGTTTCGTATGAGGGACGAACCTAACTGTTGCCTGAATGACCTTTAATTTTTTGATCGTCCCAGACAAACACGTCATCGTCTGTACGATCAGGAAGTCAAAAAGCCTGTACGAAAGGATACCTCGGGACGAGCAGTTTACGAAAAATCGTTTCATTTTGACTGCTTTCGTTCTTCCCGGCTGAACTTTTATTCGTCCCAGACAAAAACATTTTTGTATTGTACGAAATGGATTCGTACTGTACGATTCCAAGTTTTTTCTATATAAAGGCGGGTCATTTTCTTTCATTTCACTTTCTATCTAGAAATTTTTAGAGCCTTGAGAGAATATGTCGGGCAGTGGAAAAAGAGCTCGTGTTGCTAGGGGTCCTACATTTAGAAGGAATTGAGATGAGAACTTTCTACGTGAGGAGAATGAGGAAGCATACCTTAGGTATGCTGCATCTAAGGTTACTCCTTCCCGCATACTATTGCAGGAAAATATTTACTTTTCTGTTATGCCCCTCTTTGACTCCACCCAACTATCTTTTCTGCTGACTTTAATCTATGCTTATAACAAGGATATGTTTCATGTCTTCCTCGCCAATATGACCTTTAATGAAAATCACTCTATCATTTCCTCATTTGTCCTTAAGCAAAAAGTAGTAATAACCAAGGAGGATCTATGGGAATATCTTCATCTGAGAACCTATGGGACTAGGGCTCACTCCTTCTCCACTAGACCAGAAAATGGTTGGTCTAAAGTAAACCAAGTTCTTAGAAGTTTAACCACACCCAACCATGTCTCCCAGGTAGATTCCTTGAACCAAAATGTACGAATCATTCAGCATGTGCTTAGGACATCTATCATTCCTAAAGAAGGAGATCGGATTAATATGACCCAACTTCTTTCTTCAACTACCTTTCTTATTATGACTGGCCAACCTATAGATGAAGCCCAATTAATCTTAGACTACATCTACTATCTTTCTGATATTGGTATGGCTAGTGTGAAAAGGAAGAAAAACATTACTTTAGGACATATTGTGTGCTACATCCTAGAGAAGAAATACAACCTAATTCATCCATCTGGTCCTTCTGAACTCCCACTGTACTTCACTGATGCTTCCTTTCGAGGGTTATTTGGGAAAGAAGGTTTTGCTGACAGCTCAGATGATGAGCCTCCTTCTGCTTCTTCTCCTTCAGCTGCACCCCCAACTGCATCTGGACCATCTCAGGATTTCTATCAAAACATGGTCCAACATTTTGAGAGGATGGATCAAAGGTTTGATGACATGGAGGCGCATCTGAAGAGACAAGATGATCAGTATAATGTGGATAAAGTCTGGGTTAGGGATCAGTTTGATGCTGTAAACACTAATATTACTATGCTAAACAGCTACTTTGCATTGTTTGGCCATCAGCCACCTCCTCCGGATCAAGGTCCCTTTGATTTTTAGTTTTTCTTCTGTTTTGCTTGGATGGATGTGTTTGTAGTTTGTCTTTGCTATTCTTTGTTATGTGTTTTATTTGTTGATGAGATGTATGAGAGTTTTAGCAAGTTTATCTTTTTTCTATGTGCTGCTCTAGAAAACTTGCTATTGTGATTGTTGTATCAGTTATTCTATGATGTATCTTGAATCATTATGAATGAGCAATGTTGTAGTGCTTTGGTGCATATCTTTTGTGTATTTTAACTGGAAATTTTTTCTACACTAACTCACCTGATCGTAGTTGATCAGATTTCTAAAATGTGAATAGAAAATTTATTATAATAAAAACTCTGTGCATAAAATTAAATTCTCAAAATATTTAGATTTCATTATGATTTGGTGTTAGAATAGAAGATCTTACTTTATCCTAATTTAGACTTGCATTACTTAGCCTAAATCATTATATAATTAATGTCTTAATATTACTTAAAATTTCTATATCAAAGTGTTTATTATTGTAAAAGTGATCAAGAGATAGTGTTGTTGGAAAGAATCTTACATTCAAAACAAAGCTTGAAAAGATGCATAAAATGTGCCATACTGTAAAAGATGTGCAATGTCGCCAAATGAAACACACAAAGTGTGTTATCCCATAAAAGATGCACAATGTCTCCAAATTTGACAAGAGGCACAAAATTAGCCCAAATTATGAAAAAGATGCGTAATGTCGCCAATTATTCTTTCCTTTAACATCTTCTCCAAATTCACCAATCAATGATTGTCACTTTTGATTTAGAATTTTTTTTGTAATCTTATTTCATCTTCTGTGCAATTGTTGTGGTTACTTAATATGTCTAATACTTTAATATCATAGATCAACTTTTCTTCTCCTCATTATTGTATGCAATCTAAATCTTTTTAAGTTTTTACTTGCTGCATGTGTTTTTTAAATTGTAGTCAATATTTCTTTCACATTTTTCAAATCCTCAACTCTTTTGAGTATCTTCCCTTTTTGTTATTGTCAAAAGGGGGAGTGTTGTATTGTTTGTGTTGTTTTTTTTTTTTATGTTTGTGTGCTTGTACATTTGCTTCTTGTCTTGTGTATTTGCTTGTGTGTGTGTATTTGCTTTTATATTTTATACTCTTCCCTTATGTATTTCATGTTAGATCCTCTAACCTCTTATTCCCTTATGTCATTTAGGGTTTAGGGGGAGCTTAGGAGATCAATTTGTTTTTAGGGGGAGCGTATATTTGTGGACGAAAGTGAGAGCTGAGAGCTTAGGAGACATTTTTTTCCAAATAATAATTATTTTGCCATCATCAAAAAGGGAGAGATTGTTATGATTTGGGTACATTTGTTTGTTCAAGAAAATTCTAATCCAAGTTTTGTTTTTAATGATTACAAAAGTTTATTGTTTATTTTATTCTTCTCCTAATAATTATTTGAGTTTTGTTGTGTGTACTAAAGTATTTTTCAGGAAATTCACACTCTAAAGTTTTGTTGTGTGTACTAAAGTATTGTTTGTTCAAATCGTCTCATTATTCATACGGGACGGATTGTTCAATATTTTGAACTATTCGTACAGTATGATCGTCAATTGTACGGGACGATCGGTACGGATTAAACTTGAAAATTCAGTTTTTGGACGGTTTTTCCAGTCCCAAGTATAAAAATGACTCAAAACTGACTGAAGGAAAGATTCTTCTGCAAAAATTCTTTTGGGAAGTGAAAGGAGAGTGATAGGGAGAGTGTTTGGGAGTGAGTATAGAGAGATATTTCAAGAGAGAATTGTGAGGGGATTCACAAGGTTATCTAATTAAGAGGATTTTTTTTACTTGTTCTTCAAGCATCTTCCTAGTTCCTTAAAGACTTTTGCAAGATTATTGTTCGAGAGGATTCCGGTTCTCTGCCACACTTGGAGGGTGAAAATGATGATGGTTATCTGCCGCACTTGGAGAGTGAAAAGGACGACAGTTCTCTACCGCACTTGGAGGGTGAAAAGGATGACGGTTCTCTGCCACACTTGGAGAGTGAAAAGGACGACGGTTCTCTGCCGCACTTGGAGGGTGAAAAGGACGTCGGTTCTCCACCGCACCGGGGTTGGTGGAAGAGAGTTTGTAAATGCTTCTCCGCCTTATTGTGGGGGCAAAAGGAGAGACACTTGAGTTTAGTGCAATACCTAGAGAAGGAGTCTCTACGGAGTGGATGTAAGTCGTGTTTGACTGAACCACTATAAATTCTGGTGTTTTCTGTTCACTGTTTATTTTCTGCATTTTTATTTTTCCACAGTTTATTTACTTTGTGGTTGAATTTATGTGTTTAACGAAAGAGCAAAATTATCTCTGTTCGTACAGTACGAAGTTAGATCATACTGTACGACCAGCTTTAAAATTTTTCCAAAATATCAAGAGAAATTTTTAAAAGGACCAATTCACCCCCCACCCCCCTCTTGGTTATCCTAGGGACGTGAACAATAGGTTTAACAACCTATTCGCACTTTCAAGTCTCTCATTCCCTGTGTGTATGCACGATTACCCAATTATAATTACACTCTCTTAAACTTAGGAAAATAAAATAAAAAAATAAAAATTTATAGACTGTATTACATGGCATCCTATTCTAACTTTTCTTGAAGTCTTCAGTAATCTGGGGTAGTTTATGATTTCCCCGAAATGTTAGTATATACAAAAATAAATAGAAATATCTAATTTATGCTAGGAGAAATAATAAAAAAAATCAGCGCCATAATTAGTTTTATTATCATAAAAAATCATAAGCTCAATCTTAATTTCTGAGTTGCAACAGTTTCCCTATACATAATATCTGGCAAGTTACTACATCCAATGTCATTTTTCATAAGTAGGTCAATGCACTTGCTTATTAGCTAACTGATGTTGGTTGTAAGTGGGTTATCTTCACCATAACCTTTCATTCTAATCAAGCTCCTTTCTTCATATATGATTGTGGGTGAATCATTATGCTATTTTATTTCACAAATTGCCTGTAAGGTGATAACCTTGCCTCTTTGTAATCAAACAACATTGGATAACCGTCGAAAAGTCGCTGGAAAATATTACCGCTGAAAATAAATCATCAATTTCAATTTCCTACATGGCTAATACCGATGGAAAAAAACCATCAGAACAATGAATTTCTGTATAAAATACACTTATTTCCATTGGAAAATTCTGTCAATAATGGATGATTTTTCTGTGGTAAATATAGACTACCAATTGAGCTAAATTTATCATTGGTTTCCCTATACATATTAGCTAGCAAGTTGCTACATCCAATGTCATTTTTCATAAGCAGGTCAATGCACTTACTTATCAGCTAACTACTATTGGTTGTAAGCAGGTTATCTTCACCATAACCTTTAATTCTTATTATGCTCCATTCTTCATATGTGATTATGGGTAAATCATTATGTTATTTTATTTCAAAATTGCTTGTAAGGCGTCAACCTTGCCTCTTTGTAATCAGACAACACTGATTGCATGTAAACTAAATAGATTTTGAACTTCTAGCACACATCTTGGTTATCAAGTGCATTCATCACCTGCCAATCTCTTTTACTTGCAAAGAGTTGATGTGTTTGCTTGCCATCGATTGTAGGAGTTTAATGTCCCTTTTTCTTGTAGAGTATTATTGATATGAGTGTTGTACATGGGTCACTTGATCTTTATTTATATACAAGCAGTTCTTGGAATTTCATCTGTCGTGAGTTCCTTGCTCATTCATTCATGTTTATTTGGGTCATTTGAATTGTTGTTTAGCATTTATATTTTTTTAATTTGATTGTACATGTTAGAGTTTAGGATTCAGTTCCCTGCTAATCAATTCAAGTTCTGTTCCTTGCATTTGTTCAAATTTGGTCCCCTACTATTCATTTGAATCCTATGCATTTCAGTCTAAATTTTCATAGCCTCCCAGCATTTCCCCTATTTAGGGGAAGTTTGGGGAGCTCGGCTTCCCATCACATTAAGAAAGACATGCATGGTTGGGGTCGGGTGACACCACAATCATATTCTTCAATCCCATAATGCCAAAAAAGGTGTGTATGGGCCTTTAGGGATACCTGTTTGAAATACATAATTCTTTCCCCACAGGTACTTAAGTTTTTTCCCATCACGCTAAGAAAAGTGTGCACAAGGTCTACCTGCCTTGCCGCAATACCACATCAAGTTCCCTCCTACCGTGCTAAGAAAAGCATGTAAAGGTGGTTGCTTGGCGCGCTGCAAACACTGAAAGCAGGGTTTGGGGGTTTGAGATATAATACCTTTACAAGGAAGTGACGACGGAGGCGATGTCGATCGAGGGCAGCGACGATGAAAAAAAATGTACAAATATTTTTTTCTTTTTCTTTTTCTTCTTTTTCTTCTTTTTTTTTCTTTTTTTTATCATTATTTTTTAATTCTTTATATATATATATATATATATATATATATATATATATATATATATATATATATATACCTCTTTTGTGTTTTATTATTATTATTATTATTAATTAGTAATAAGAAATAGTAATTAAAATTTTTTTACATATTACTGGTTTCTTCGGCTGAGACGAGCTCAGGATTTGAAATGGTCAGGTCAGTCGAGGTGCTATTGGGTGTTCAAACAGGGCTTTGAGATCTTAGGTGAGGAGGCTAAAGGGATCAGGCAGCTCTGGGATTAACCCAAGCAGTGGGGTTTGGGCTCGCATCATCTATTGGATCAATATTGTGATATGGCCAGCTTCGACATAGTAGGAGGTGGGGTTTTCATGGCTCAGTGTTGTGACGAAAGTCAGATTGAGGTTCTTGGAGCTGCTATTGGAGTGGACGTTGAGATCGTACAAGAGCTCATGGACTTCAACTTCAGTTTGAGGCAGAGGGGATTCAAACGGGATCAGAATAAGAGCCTAATCGCGGGTTGTTCACGTACAAAAAGAAGAAGGCGGCTGTAGGCATGATCTGAATTTAGAGATGGATTAGGTCAGGATTTGAAAGCTTATTTGACTAGGATGAAGGAATCTGTAGAGGAAATAGATGGTTAACGAGGTGCGGTGGGATTCGGTAATATGTCTGGAGTTTGACTTGGCTAGGTGGAGGGTTGGGTGGGATCTAAAGAGGGACAAGAATGAAGCTGTAGTTATGGGAATTAGAGTAAGTCTTAAGTTGGATCTGGCAGGTTGAGGTCGATGATCGGTGGCTGGATCTCTTAGAGGTCTCAAAGAGGGAGGAGGGCTTATCATCGAGCAATTAAGAGGAAACTAGAAACGGACAGCTCGTGGCATAGGGATATGCTCGGGTTCGATTGGGGGCTCATGAAATCAAAGAATAACAAAGTTTCATTTCATTTCCTTTTTTAACAATGAGGCAAAGAGGACAAGCGGCGTGGGACTTGGGCGATGTCAATGTGCTTGCGTCATGTAGAAAACGACGTGGAGGATTTGAGTGGGATTCAAATCTCATAAGTTTATAGTCAAATTGAGCATCTTGATGAGATATATGATCACTTATTTTTTATATCACTAAGACACTTAAATACTAAATAAATATTATATAATAAATAAAATTAACATAGGCAGTCCAATAGAATATTCTAAACTTTGGCTATATTTATAAAGAGTACTACTCCAAAAAACCATAAATAAATCCATAATTTCTATATGGAGTGAGACCTAGGATGTGAGATTAGATAGAGCTCAAAGATTTAAATAATCAAGGCTCCACCCAACTTCCATTGTTGGAAGACTACTTGACTGCTGCCATCAAAAAATTGCCAAATTACCATTTGATCGCATGACCATAAATGTTGGACCATAGCCCAACTGTAGCTACTGGGCCACCACTGGACAAACATTGATGAGCAATAATTTGGCTATCACCATCAGACCACCGCCCTACCTCCTTTAGTAGACCACAACCCCAATGCTATTATTGGACCATCGTCGCAAGAAAATTGCACGCCCACTTGTATTGTCCCATCATGCAACTACTACCATCAAATCACCACCTGACCATCGCATTGGACCACTGCTATTAGTACATTATCGGACCACTATCATTAAATAACATTACTCAACCATTGCTATTAAATCATTGCTCGATCACCTCCATCAAGTCACTACCCAAACATTAAATATAGACCATCACTCCACCACTGTCATCAGACCACCATATAGCTACTTCCATTAGGACACTACATAATCGATGTTGCTAGACCACTACCTGATTGCCGCCATTAGACTACATCTTGGGTGCTGACCACGAATGTAAAATTATTGCATTTCAACCACCCCTCAATTATAGAATTTGTTATTATAAATCTTGGTAAGATCTTGATATACCTCTATTTTCTTTTTTAATTTTATAATTAGAAGTGTTAAAATTGAACAAAAAAGTGTAATAAAAATTAAGCAGAAAAAATTTATGGTGGAAGCACTATGACGCTAACTTTGGGAGCTTGATGTTTCCTTCTTTATTTGAGAGGAGAAAAAATGAGAACATAATGGCTTTGTGCATATCGATGCTGCCCTCTCTGTATAAGGGGAGGGTTTGAGGGAGCATTGCGGGATTGAGCTATCTGTTTAGGAGCATCTTCAATATTTCATCCTAACACAATGACACTACATATAAAATCTAAATCTATTTTCCATACATCTCACCCCTCTAGGCTTGTTGGTGAAGAAAGAAGAGAAGATAGGAGAAGGAAGGGGAGAGTAAAAGATGTGTGTATGTGTGGGTGTGTGTGTGTGTGTGTGAGAGAGAGAGAGAGAGAGGTTTTGGTGGCCATCATATAGGATTCATCTATTGGCTACTAGAACCTTCAAATATTATTGATGCACGATGATAAAAATAATATGCATATAATCATTCAATCCAGATTAGTATGAATAACAACAATTACTGTGAACAATAATAGTTAATAATTGAACTTAATTTTGTATGAGGTCACTAGGACTAATCTAGACCCTAGGATCTACCTAGACCCTAGGATTTACCTAGACCCAAGATCTACCTAGATCCTAGGATCAATCTAGATTCTATAGTTTTCTAAACTTCAGATCAATCTAGCTTCCTATCAAACTTCAACTTTATTTAATCATACACAATCATTCAAATGATCATCATTGATTTAGATAATCCAAAATCAAGCAATCAAATCCAAAATTTAGCTCATATCCAGAAATTCAAACCAAAATCCAAGGTTCAAAGGCCCTATCGTGAAAGCATTTTCTAGTGATTTCTCAAACACTTCTAACCCTAGTCAAATGACCCCCAATTAATGATCTATAAATTTCATATTGATTAGGTATGTCCCTAGGGTCTACCCTCCAAATTTGAGCTCATTTTGAGGTTTTTAGCCTCAGAAACTAAATCTATTTCCAAAGGCTCTAAAACCTTCAAATATTTATGGCATATGCCACTAGACATGTCCTTTAGTGAAATTTGACTTTGGGGCCTTATCCAAACCCTATAATCACATCCAACACCTTAATTATGACTTGTTGAGTATTAAACTGCATTTTAGTGGATTCATTTTGACCCCCAATTGACCAAGGGTCAAAATGATCAAAATACCCCTTAAGGGCAGTTTTAGAATTTTTCATAAATTTCAACATGGTCTTTTCAAATTAAATTTCAAAACCTCTTCCAATGCATCCTAATCATCATTAGTAGTGTAACGGACTCAAGCCTTGACCCTAGTCAAACCTGGTTGACTAGGTCAGCCAATTTTGACCAAATTACCCCTTAGGGATCTAAATAGTCATTTTAAATCAAATGACTTTCAAATTGCATGAAATCACTTTCATTCAACTCCGAATGTCAAAGCAAATCTGTTGAACCCAATCTCAGGTCCTGGGTCAACCTGGTTGACAAGAATAGCCTTTAAGGATTCAAATAGTCAATTTGATTGAAATCACCTCCCCAAACTCTGGAATCACCACTAATAAAATTTAAATATCATTTCAAACTTATTGAGCCCAAATCTAGGTCTTAGGTCAACCTGGTTGACCAAGTCAATCTAGGTTGGCCTAATGCTTTCTTAAGGGTCCAAATGAGTATTTCCAACCCATTTGGTCAAATTGACTTCTTCAAACCCTCAAACCTATTCCATAGTATAGTTCAAACCTTCCTAAACTTATTATGAGTCAAAGCATATTGGATTTGACCAAGTCAACCATTTCTAATTTGGTCAAACTCCCACATGTGTATATTTACTCATTCAACCTTTACTTGAATTGCTCTAAACCCCTTTTAAATCATCATACCAGTATTTGATACCTTCCCCTTTGCCACCTCATCACCCCTTGACTATTGACTAGTCAAACCTAGTCAACAAATGAGTAGGAAGTGGTCAAATGATCAAACAAGCTCTTATGTGAGCTTAGGTGGTTATGCCACCTTGGCAAGTCAATTCTACCCTAATAATCCACACCCTCATGCATTTGGATGGCAATAAGGGGTACTTGGCAGCAACCCAAAGCTTCCCTGTCTCTCTCAATTAAGAGTATGCAATCATTAGGGTAAGAGGATAATTGCCATTTATCTCAAAAAATTGGCTTTATCCTCTATCATCCAAAATCCCTGATTCCAGCAGCCTCTATCCCATTCCAGCCATCACCCAATCTCTCCAGCTATAAGAGAAGCCTTCCCAAGCTTTCCAAAGTTGTTGCAAAAGCTTAAGAACTCAATTTGAGAAGAGAGAAATAGAAAGAGAGAGAAAATATATTTGTTGTAGCAGATTCCAATCCAACCATCAACATCTTCTAGACTCTTCAGTAAAGTTGTAGAGGATCAAATTACCTTTCCAATAAGCCATTAAACATCAAAAACCATCCATGGTAAATCCTTAACCCTAGCTCCTATATCTAGGATTTAATATGCTTTGCGTGTGATGCTTTTTAAAATATAAAAAGAATCCTCTTTCTCTTTTTAATCACATTTTAGCATTTTATAAAGTATTATGCCAATTAATCTACCCTAAGTAATGCTTCGAAAGCTCTTTTAGTCTAGGTTTTCGACCATTCATGGCTAGAAGACAAAATCACAGCCGGTGATTTCTTTTATTTTGATTAAACAGCTGAGATTTTGCTCCAGATCATGCAAAATCGTAACGATCAGCTGCATGATTCCCACCCAGAACGCATGTAAACATCACACTGTATGAATTTTTTGTCGTATTATATAATCTTGGTTCATCTAGTATGATCTGATATCGTCTAGTACGATCCATAATTCAAAAGAAATGGCTAAAACTTTGGAAAATTGCCAAAAAGTCATTTCTTCTCCAAATTTGATTTTCTTGGGCTCATTGGAATCAACTCGAGCCTAACTTTATTTTAAAATTGATTTCATTAAATTTGGACCAACAGATTGCAAGATATTATTTTTTTATTAAAAATTAAATTTCTTCAATAACTCGTAATCCAGTAACCTAATTGAACTCAAATTTGGTCAGGGCATACTTGAGGATGTTCCTCACATTCCTCAATTTTCTTATCCCTTAGTCGTGACTACATTTTGGCAAAATTGAATTTCTAAAGTTCTAGATTAGATTTTGACCTAAAACTTAAAAAATTCATTTCTTTCAATAAATATAGAAATAGGCTTTGAAATTTTTGTGGTATGCTTGCATCAGTATCAGGGTTAGCTGGACAAAGTTTTAAACCCAATTGAATACTAGTATAATCTAGGAAAAATAATTAAGGGAAATTTCTAGTTGACTTAAGAAACTTTTAAAAAATAATACACACACCCAATAGTAGTGACATTTGAGAACAATAAACTTAGTGACATTTTACACCTTATGTCTAAATTTCACTAGATTTGAACGTCATTAAGTTAGAAAATTAAGCAAGTCAAAAATTTAGCCCTTTTAGGGACCCAAAAACTTCAAAATATTGTAATAAATCAAAATTAAATCTCAAAATTACAAATAATATATCAAAATGACTAAAATTTGATCCTCTATTTTGGAAAAATAAAAGCCCCATCACTGGACCTCTAACTTGACTTTAGTTTAAGTTTTAATAAAAATTAGTATTTAATTAAATAAAATAATTAAAAATTCTAAAAAAAAATTTAATCACCTGAAAACACTTCCATGGGTCATTCCTAACCTTTGGGAGTGATTCTATATAGTTTAGGATAAGTTTGGATCAAAACAATCAAAACTTTCTTAATTAAGTAATTTAGAAAAAATCAATTAATTAACCAAACTTTAAAAAATCATAAATAATGTAGAAAACTCTAAATTGAGAAAACTCAAAGTCATTGTACTCCATGTAAGGTCTAATATTTTTTAAAAAAATCAAACCATAAAAAATTACTTAAAATAAAAAAGTCAACTTTTTAGTCAACTTCAATTCAAATTTCAACTTGAACTTCAAAAATTCATAACTAATTATAAAAAATCTAAATCCTACAAACCTACATTCTAATTTCTCATCTTAAGGTTTAATATTTATTAAAAATACTAACTTTTTAAAAATTAATCTTAATTTAGAAGTCAAAATTTGGCCCCTTAATTTAATGATTAAAATAATTCAGAAAAATCCAAACATTCACTAATCACTCAAAATTCCAAAAATTATTAATTTGATTAATAAGATCAATCAACCAATCCTTTAATACATAACAACCACTCCAAAGATTTAGTTTTTAGGATGGACTACCTCGGGCTGTGGCCTAAGTGTCCTAAGGAGGCCTGATCCTCGAGCTTGTGAAACAACGCCATGAATTGATTCAATTGAGTGTAAAATCTTAGAATTAATTAATTATTAATAATTTAACCAAATTAAAAGTCTTAATTCAACTACATTAACTAGGTTTTTAGGCTGGACTACCTCAGGCTACGGGGCTACGTGTTCTAAGGAGCATGGTTCCTCGAGCATGTGAAACAACGCCACGAACCGGTTGATGATAAACTTAACTAAATTGATGATAAACTTAACTAAATTGGTTCTAAAATCAATAGCTAACTAAATTAATCAAAATCTTTTAACTCCTTAAACCTTACTAATCAATCTTTAAAAAGACATTTAAAAATTAATTTCATATATTAGGATTTAGACTTTAATCAAAATTTTCCTTTAAACCTTTCAACCAACTTGAACATCAAGAAACTCTAATTAATCATCCTATATAAGACATATCCAAACCACACAACCTACCTTACACACTTTAGATGGTTTGCTAGGGCACCACTTTTAGATTTAGGCTAGGCCGGTGTTTACTTTTCTGATGTGTGCCGGGTTTTTTTATCTTTCACTGTATGTTGCTTGTTAGAATTAGATGATTATTGTGATAGTTTGTTTAGTTTTTGTACTCTGTGATGTGATTAATTATGTGTTAGATTTACCCTTAGGTTAGGGGGGATATAAATGTTAATACAATCTTATGCAGGTGGCTATATTCATACAGGGCATTAAAATTAAAGGGGTAAATTAAATTTAAAGTAATCAAGTTTCTACATATGCTTTGCTACGCCAAGCCCCCCTTTAAATCAAAAGAGCATGGCTAAGTGTGACTGGTTTGAGCATTTTAATTTTATTATAGAACTGCTTGGGATTATTTAAATGGTAATTGCTTAGGATAACCCTACAAGTTGTCGGAGTCTAGATTTTTTATTTTCATACAATATAATTTGAATTCTATTGAGTTATAATTATTAAAGTGATAATTTGAGATAGGATAGATATACAATATAAAATCCAAAGAGAAGAGAGATATCCCCTATAGGAGAGTCCCTCTTCATTTGGATATCCAGATTATGATACTTTCAAATATCCAAAGGAAAAAAAAATACCCCTTTCGAGGAGGAGTTTCTTTTCATTTGGATATCTAGACCTAACATATCCAAGAAGTTTGTAGAAGGATGAATAAGTGAACATAAAAAATAATCATATTCTCAAATTCACTTAAGTCGTAGAAGTAGAATCCAGGCTATTGTCAGTAGTACTCGGCCGCTTTACTTTCTGCAGACCTTGGGTTGTAATATTAAGTAGCACTTACCACATGGACTTTCAATTTGAATATTAATTTAATTAATTTGACTATTGATTGATATACTTATTCTATGATTAGGATTGCATGATTTTAATAATTTTTTTGGTAATTTTGCATGTCGATCTTTGATTTAGCCTCGAACCCAATCAGAGGCTCGTGAGAGTACAATTGAAAATTCTTTTAGTTAAACAAATTAAAATTTTTAAGCTCATATAAAAATTCAAACGCTGTTAAGAAGTAAGCCCGGGATCACCGAGAGTTCGTATGGCATTTTATTGCACCTTATTTTCTTTGTTAGGCACCTCCCCACCTGCGGGTTTTGACATACCACCTGGCCTATAAGGGTGCGATCTGTCAAGGGAAATATGTGCAATCTCTAAGAAAAAATTTATTTTTAAGACTTTTTAAAATTGCTTCATTCAAATTTTAAGTATTTATCAAGTCAACTAGCATACATTACAATAGATACACACTTAAAAGTGTCTAAAAATTTAATTACATTTAATTTTAGCATCAATTTACCTAATATAAGTTAAGGGGTCAATTAGATCAGCTCTAGATGTCAACCTCAACTCTTCAAAACTTAATCAAATGTCCCTACCACTCTTACATAAAAGACTGGATTAATGGATTTTAAGCAATTAAGTGGTTAGTTGGTTCCCCAATCTAGGTTGGGGTAAGTCTAGATCTTCCATTTCATTAGCTAGGTTCGAGTTACTAATTTTTAATTCCCAATTTAGATTTTGGTTCTGAGACAGGCTCATGCTATATGACCTCAATCTTCTGGGAATCTAACCCTAACTTTCTAATAAAATTAATAATTCAAACTAAAATCTCTTTTAATTCAAATTCAGGCCCAACAATTAAGATAGGCTGGGTTGCTTCTGAAATATTTCAGAATCCCAAAGCATCTTCTACCTTCTCTTCCTTGACCTCCAGAAATAAATGCTTACTTTTGATCCATCCCTATTAAATTTTTAATCCTTGTTTCCTTTGATATCAAGCCTTAAAATCTTAAATAAAATTTGTATCATTATTTTAATCGAGAGTATTTGTAAAAAATTCAAATTTTCTATGATATAATTAACTTTGAGGGCTTGCACTTGTAGGAGATTTAAAAACCCAAATCATTTTTTTTAAATCAATCTTTTTAAAACTTAACTAATTCTCTTTGGACAAATCAAATTCGATGATCGTGATTGATATCTTCTTTCCTCAGAAAGATATATTAGTTACTATCATAATTTTGATTATAAAATTAATGATCCATTTATCCAAATTAAATAGTCAAACACTTGATTAAATTTTATTTTGACCCTCTAGGGTCATATGTAATTTTTCCCTGAGTTTGACTACGATAATCAGGATGAATTCAAAGTTTTATAATCTGAACCCATTAGGGAACAATATATTCGCCTCTTAAGGTGATATATTAATCATAATGATGCATTTAATTTAAAAATTAAAACTGAAGAAATTTAATTCTCCTAAAGAAAATTAAACTTTTTCAAAACACAAACAACCTTTTTCAATCAAACATCAATTTAAGTAAATAATGTAAATCAATGTGATCAATAACCATAGAAGAATTAATAAACTATCATTTCAATATATCAGTGTCATTTATAACATCAGGTGAAACTATGAATATATACATGTATATATACTTATAATAGAAGTCTATATACCACTATCATGTTAATAAGTAATAGAAGGCTTTAATGCAGATTAATGTGATAAGGGTCATCCTTATAATATGTATGTTAGTATTTCTATTATATCATAAGTCTATTTCTAGGCATGCCATATAGTATAAATGTAGGTGTAACATATATTATGTATCATACATCATCCATCGTGTATCAATATCATATATTAATAACATGTATTGTATATCATATAGTATGTATCGATTTCATCAGTCTGATTATATGCCTGTATTAGTCGTATATGTATTATATTTATATCATATCATACTATTTATGTAATTATCATATCATGCCATGTTCTATTAGTTCCTATGTTATTATATAAGGTATACATGTCAAATAACATCAGTAATAATTAGGATTCAATCTTATCAATCATATTAGCCTTGTAAATAAGAATTAGTCTCATCAGTTGCGAGTAGGTGGCTTCATATATGAAGTGGTCACTTCCTACCCTTTGATGTATTATATCACTCAATCTCCTTATGCCTCCCCATATCACTTAAGATTACACCATGCATCTTATTTAAATGAAAGCTTATCAACATAGCCTCCTATACAAGATAGCATGTCGCTAGCTAACCTAAATTAGTCAATCATTTCTAGCTAGCCTTTCTTACTTTCACATATATGCCAAATCATGCATATAATAATAATAATAATAATAATAATAATAATAATAATAATAATAATAATAATAAATATTATATGCATATCCACAAAGTATATAAATCTATTTTGTAAGCATGTATTATATCAAAATAGATGACATGTGAGATGAATGGTAGAGTTTATACATCTCATGCATTTCATGGACATATTTGATACACCAGTTTTTATACATGCTTTTACCTTATTCATTTCATACAAAATAGCTTATATGTAAAAATACTTAGTATAATCTCAATATGATCATTTTAAAATATTCAGAATGATGGTATCTATCACATATTAAAAATTCTATAGTAAAATTTGTGTTAATAATGAGATAATACATTTTAATTGAATTTGACAGAGAGAAAATCATAGAAATCAAAACCACTGATAATAGACAAAGGATAAAGGTTACCTACCATGATCAAAACAATTTTCATAAGTAGAAGAATGGATGAAAATACACTATAGTAAACCTTCTCTCTCCTCTCTCTCTCTTCTGTTCTCCCCCTTCCTCGCTTTCTCTTCCTTGACCAAGCATGCAAATGGGTGAGGGAATAAGCTTAGAATACTTATCTAGATTAGTGGATTAGAATATTTTTAAAAATAATTTTTTATCCTAGCTTCGTTATGCTTAAGACCACAACACCACAACATTGTCCCAAGTTACTATACAATAGAAGAACTAGCGCCACAGCCCTAAGGCCCAACATCACTGTGCTCACACATTCAAACCTTCTATACTATTAGGCCAGTGCTACTGTGCTCTCCAGTACAGTGCTATAGAACTCTTAGCTATACTTCCATTCAAGCAAGGTTTTCTAAGCAAGGTTCAAATCAAATATTTAGCAATTTATTAATAAGTTAAAATTTGAGTCATTACATTATGGTCCTCTGACCACCCTCTTTTGATTATAGTCCTCCAAATAACATCACCCTATTATAGTCCTCCAACCACTATTGTTGAACTAAATTCCTTTACCATCATCGCTTAACTATAATTCTACAACCACCATCACCTAACTACAATCTCATGACACCATCACCTAACTACAATTCTCGTACCACTATCACCAAATTACGTCCTGAATATGATTCTCTGACCATCAATACTTGAGTACTTTCTCCATCCACCATTGCTTAATTGTAGTCTCATGATCACCATTGCCTGATTTTAGTCCTTAGACCTTTATCACCCAATTATAGTCTTGTAAACTCTGTTGCTTGATTTTAATCCTTTGAGTACTATTGCCTGACTAGATTCCTCTAAACATCATTACTAAAATATAGCCCTCTAACCATGGTATCCTTATTACACTAATGCCCACTATCTTATTACACATTGTCACTAATAATTATAATGCACGCTATTATCTATAGAGTTGATGCACACTATTGACACCAATGTCGACATCCACTTACCTTATTATCTTTGTTTGCTCACAAAGTTGATGAACATCATTGATTTAAAGATTAATGCACTACATAGTCATATGGTCGATGTCCATTGACTTTATTTCCACCAACCTCAACTCACACCATCGCCAATAAGGCCACTGTAATCCACCAACATCACCTCTATCTCTCTACATAAACCCCAAGATCTATATTATCCCTCTTGGCTTTTCTTCTCCTCTCCTTAATGGAGAATGACCAAATAGATAACAAACTATCTCTTGAATGCAACTTTCCATGCTACAAGGATCTTTCAACTTCTGCCATAGAATTAATTCTATATAGTTTATCTTTATTAAATTGTATCAACAACATTTCCAAATTGATGATATAGGCTAGTTGAATCATTTCAACTAGGATTAACCATGTGATTTTTCATTTTTTTTAATTTTTACATAAAAACTTTGGTTTCTTTTGCAACTCCTATGTGATACATGTGTGTATTGGATTTTAATATAAAGTTAAGGCAGTAAATAATTTCACTCTACCACCACAAATATTCTAAAAATAATATTTTTTTATTATTAGTTTGATTAATATTATTTTGAGTGTAATTATAAAAATAATGAGAATAATTATTGCTTCTTTAAATGTGCTTGTTAAAATAATGAATATTATTACTCAAAGTTTGCATGTTGTAAACAACAACTATCCACTTTTAAACTTTGAGTTATTAGATTTATTATCTTCAAAATCTTCTTTATGCATTAATATATTCTCAAAAAGTTCCTTTGATTAAGCACGTATCTTGATGTGATATTTGAATAGAAAACAAACAAAATTAAATGCAAACTGATATAAACTCTAACTTTAACAAACTTATTGTCAATATAAAGTTTTTTATGAGATGAGCCTAAAAACATAAAAAATGTAAATGTGCCCAAATAAGCACATTAAGTGTACTTGAAAGCTTTTTCAAAATAAGTATCTCAATGATAGGAATCTAACAGCCCTATGATCACTCAATATTGATGTTATTAAGACACTTAAATCCCAAAATAATAATATATAATTGAGAAAATCAACGTGGGATGTCTGATGGCTTTTAGATATTTATGCCACAATTAATAAAATGACATTAAAAAAAAGGCAAGAGACTGGCATTCTTCACATGAAAGGGTCATGTCTAATGATCGATGCCAACTATCTCTGCCAATAACAAACATCACCTAACCATGTTTACCCAACCACCATTCCTTGATATTGGTCGCTATATCATCATTACCTCACCATTATTGCCTAACTTCAATTGCTTGACCACCATTACCTGACTAACATCACTTGACTGCTGTTAAACTGTCATCATTTCTTGATTCTCGTCACCTAACCATTATAATTTAATTGTCATTATCTAATCATCATCTCTTGACCCCTACAATCACTATTCATTATTTCTATAGCATGCTCTAATATAGCCAAATGAGAATTACTACAATCACTATTCACTACTTATATAGAATGCTCTAATATAGCCACATGAGAATAAGCTTATGTTCTAAACTTTATAACATCATTTTCCTTAATTTAGAGGAAGAGTGAACTTTTATAATCTATGTTTATAACTTTACATAGTATATAATTTCATCTGGGTCAAGCCCTAAACATTTTCCCTTACTAAGGTTTTCACATATAAATTCTAATATCTTTTATGAACTTTTTATTTATTTGTATGCAAGATCTTCATACAAAATCAAGATGTAAAACTCTCAATCTACCATAATAAATATTCTAGCACATAACAGGTTGGCATTATATGTAAGAAGACATTCCAATATCTTACAAACACCAATCCAATGGCTAACATGAGTAATACCCATAAAATGGAGCATCTTGTGCTAAAATTTGTTAATCCAAAAATAAATCCATCAACTATGTACATTCTAATCAAATAGGAGAAGGATCTTAAAGCTTATTCCTATAAGATCACATGCATTGGATCGAAGTGCCTCAAGCTTAAATTCTTCAACTTTTAGAATAGGCTGGCCAATAGATAATAACATCATAACATGCTGGAGTTTCCTAAACATAAAATGAATAACATAAGGATGCTTAATTTGAGGATAATCATGCGAGGCCTAATGATCTTTTTATTAAAGTTCCACCACCACAGCCTAATCCATAACTTTTTGATAATATTATTTCAAATCATCCTTCTCATGCTTCTTAACTAACCTAAAATCCCCCAACAACATTGTGGATTTAACCTATCCTCATATTGTGGACACCCCTTATGAAATCATACGAGATGAATTGCAATGCCTTATTTAATAAGAATTTCCTTTGAGGGATACAAATTAGCTTAATTGTTATCATAATCTTCATGAGTCACTACCCCTAACTAATGCAATCCTCCAACAACTAATTTTAATGGAACATTCCCATTATAGATCATTATGATGGGTTTTATAATCCATATGAGCATGTCAATCATAGGGCCAACATGCATATCCAATAAGCATCCCATTGTATTCTGTGTCCAATAACCTCAAGTATTTTATATTATCATGCCAATAAACTTATTTCAAGTGTATGCATGTAGTAATTAGGTTGTTAGACCCTAGCTTACATAGCTATAGTCTTGGTCTATACAAAGTCTTTATACTTCATAATCAAATCTTTTTTATATTGAGTGGGTCATTAATATATGAGTTAAATAATGTAAATAGCCAATGCTAATCAAATCCTTATGTCATTAGTATTAAATATATAATACTTAAATAATCCTTCTATTAGCCCATTTAAACTATACCAAATAAATCATTACATGGGTAAAAGTTGGAAACCTAAGGTTGAGCTAAAATTACCAAATCTATCATAACTCGTGTCATAACCCAACCCAAAATGACCCACAGACAAAATAAGTCATATCGTGCTAAATAGTGACAGGTCAAGCCGAAGATCTAAGTTTTGGAGAGTACTTTTCAGATTTCTTTAGTTTACAAAAACCAAGAAGCTATTAATTAACTTCTAACTGAACAGAGTGTAAACTCATCCACAAATGCCATTTCTATTTTATTCATCTTTAAAATGTAAATTTATAGTACAAGGTTATAAACCTGTTTGGTTGATGTTTGAAAAAGAAGATTTAGAAATTTTTAATTTTGAAGTCGAATACATAATTATGAATGATATATCACCTTGAGAGGCGAAATATCATTTCCTAATGGGTTCAGACAACAAAATTATAAATTTCATTTTGATTATGCTAGTCAAATTCAGGGAACAACTACGTGTGATCCCGAAGGGTCAAAATGATGTTTGATCGAGTATTTGACAATGATAGTCTAGATGAAGTATCATTGATTTCATATTCAAAGTCACAATAATAGATGATATATCTTCCCGAGGAAAGAAAGTATCATTTATTATCGATTGTTTGAATTTGATGATAATAATGATCTTTGATTTTGATTTTCCCAAAGAGAATTAATAGAATTTTGAAAATCAATCTAGGTTCTTAAATCTCCTACTATCGCAAGCCCTCGTAATTAATTTCATCATAGGAAATATGAGTTTCTTATGAAAACTCTTGATTTAAATAACAATAAAAATTTTATTTTGGAATTCTCAAGGATTGATATCAAAGGAGTGAGGCTTGAATTTTTAATTAGGATTGGATCAAATTTTGAATACTTTTTTTTAGAGGCCAATGGAGGAGAAGTAGAAGGCATTTTGATATTCTGAAAAGATTCTAGAATGCCTTACTCTACCCTATGTGTTAGGCATTAAATTTTGGTTTGAAGAAGAATTTTGATTCAAATTATCAATTTATTAGAATGGTGAGATTATATTCCTGAAGGTAGGGTCTTATAATTTTGGGTCTGCCCCAGATCCTATATCTAATTGGGCACTAAATAATAGTTTCCCAGACCTATCTAATATAGTGCAAACCTGGACTTATCCTGTCCTAGATTGGGGTGCCAACTAACCACCTAGACGCTTCAAAATGATGTATCCAATCTTTTATAAAAGATAAGTAGGGACACTGTTATTTAAGTTTTGAGAAATTGGGATCGACATATAGAGTATATCCTAATTCGCCCCTTGACTTATGTAGGGTGATTATGCCTCAAAGAATGTAATTAAAATTTTTTACTCTTTAATTTATTTCTAATATAATGCATGCTAGTTGGCTATGTATAAAAAATTAGTATAAAGCAGTTTTATAAAAGGCTTATAAATAAATTTTATTCTAGAGATTGCATAATATCCCATTGACAGAACTGTACTATATAAGTCAGGTGGTCTACCAGAACCTGCTGGCGGGAGGTGCCTCATAAGGAAGGGAAGAATATAATATGAATGGTAAACTCTTGGCAGACCCAAGCTTACTTCTTAAAATCATTAAAACTTCTATGTGAGCTTGATATTTTTTAATTAGTTTGGTAAAAAAAAAGTTTTTAAACGTTCCCTCATGAGCCTCCGAACATTTCCAGGCTAAAACAAAAGTGACATACAAGAAAGAAATCTAGAAAAGCAAGCAATTTGTAAAGTGCAATCAATGTAAATAATCAATAAATAATTAATAAATTTAATGTCCATGTGACAAGTGCCACTTAATTTATAACCCAAGGTCTGCAGAAATTAAAAGTGGTTGGGTACCACTAACAACAATCAAGATTCTAATCCTAGAAATGATGCAAGTGATTTTGAGAGTGGGATATTCTCTAAGTCTTCACTTCTTCGTCTTCTTTCCATCTGTGAGCTCCTTAGATTTGTCGGGTCCGGATATCCAAATGAAAAGAAACTCCTCCCCGAAGGGGTGTTTTCTTTTCTCTTTGAATTTTCAATGCATCATAATCTAAATCTCCAAATGAAGAAGAACTAACCCCTAAGAGATGTTACCCTTCTCTTTAGATTTTAGGTTGGATAATTAATATTTCACCTCAAAACTCAACTTTCACAACACTTCACTCGGCTAAATTATATTAAATCTCAAGAAAAAGTAAAAAAACTCTAGAACATTTGTAAGCAATTATAATTAAAATCAGCATTCCAAGCAAATATATCATTGAATTATTCAAATTAAAATGCAATCATACTTAGTTATGCTCTTTTAATTTCAAAGGGGCTTAATATTTTTTTATCACCTACAGAAATACGTTAGTTTAAGCTTTAAATTTTGTCCCCATGATTTATAGCCCTACATGAGTATAGCCACCTGTAGAAAACTCAATGAGCATCCATATCATTCCTACCCTAGGAGTAATCTAACACCCATCACATCAATTTATAGATTGCATAAAATTAATAGATAAATAAATAATCATATCAATCAATCAATTGGAACCAGCATGTACTGAAAACCATGAAAAATTAGCACACAAATAGTAGACAAGTGAACACTGGCCTAGCCTAGAATTAAAGTAAGTTTTCCTAACAAACCATCTAAGGTGTGTGTATCATGTTTTATGGCTTGGATATGTCCTATGCTGGATAATAATTAAAGTTGTCTAGTGTTTTGATGTTTGTTGTAGGCTTAAGAGATTTTTATTTGAGTTTGAATATTAATGTCATGATGTTAATTTTAAACTATATTTTAATTGTTGATTGATTACTACCTTTGTTTACATTAAGGCCACGAACTTTATTTCTCCTTTCTTGGGGATAAGTTAATAGCCTCTCACGCACATGTACCTAGTAGTAACTAGTATAGATTAACTGATTTAATTGGTTGAAACTTAACGGATGATAAATTTTAATTTAAATTGATTAGTTATTTATTTAATGATTGAGTTTGATGTTTTTTGGAGTTTTAATCAATTATCAATTTTTTTGAATTTTTATGAATTATATAATTCATTAAATTAAAGGGTCAAAATTTGACTTTTAAATTAAGTTCTAGAATTTTAACATTTTTCCTAAATACTAGACCCTAAGGTGAGTAATTAGACACTAAATTTTTTAGATTTAAATTTGTTTAGATTAAGTTATGAATTTTTTAAGTTTGGGTTCAATTATGAACTACGATTGACCAAAAAGCTGACTTTTTGACTTTGACTCATTTCTAGAGGTTTGACATTTTTAAATAAATACTAGACCCTTAATAGAATTTAATGCCTTTGAGTTTATTCAATTTGAAATTTTCTGAAATTAATTATGAATTTTCAAATTTTGAGTAAATAATTGAATTTTTAAATTGTTTAATTAAAGGGTTTTAATGATTTTGATCCAAACTTATTCCAAACTTCATGAAATCACTCCCAAAGATTAAGAATGACCCATGGGAGTGTTTTCAAGTGTTTGGGATTTATTTATAATTTTTAATTATTTTTAATTATTTAATTTAATTAAATATTAATTTTTATTAAAAAATAAATTAAGGTTCAGTTAAGGATCCAGTCAAAGGGATTTTAATTTTCCTAGGTTTGGATTTAATTCTGAGCAATTTGATATATTATTTAGATTTTTTGAATTTAAATTGAATTTATTGTAATTTTTTAAAGTTTTAGGGTTAATTAAGGGGTTATTTTGACCTAATTAAATTCCTGAGTTAATGACTTCTAAAATCAGTGAAATCCTCACCTAAGGTAGGTAATGTCACTAGGATTGTGCGTTTTGAATTTCACCCCTATTGGATGCACTTTTGATTTTCCACAATTTTCCTAAATTGCTAAAAGTTGTCCTTAATTATTATCCTTAGGTGTCACTAAGTTGCATGGGTTTAAAATCAGAATTCTCTAACCCTTGACACAAACATGTAGACAATCAAACCATGCAAATCAAAAACAAGCATGTGACCTAAATATAAGTTTAGTAGAGAGAGTGAATTTCCAAATATTTTGGTTAACCCATAACCTAAACATTTGGAAATTCACTCAAAACAAACTTCCCCACATCGTTAACTTGAAAATGATATCGCAAGGAGAACATGTGCCATAACATTGATTAGTCAAACACAAAAGCAAGCCACAAGTGCCTAAGGAATTATTATGCAAAGTAAAATAAAGGATATATACAAATGCCCTAAGCTTGCATTAATTTTGATGAATATGACTTCACTCATGATTAAGCTCTGTTGAATGACTTCAATTGAATGGTATGATTGAGTGGAATGAAACCAAGGTCAAATTCCAAGGGATTTTAAAAATATGAAATTAAATTTGACTCATACAAATGTAAAATCAAATGATATCAAAATGCAAGTAAAAAATTAGAAAAAAATACTATAAATAGGGAATGGCATGGTAACATATACTGCCAAATTTCAAAATATTTTGATGAGTATCAAAGGAATAATCAAGGAAAATAATAAAATAAATATGCTCAAATTATTCCCTAAATACCCATCATCTATATTTGAAAATAATTTTAAAGGGTAGGGCTCAGAATTATGAGCAATTTGAATGGTTGCTCATAATTTTTGGACAAGGGATTAATTTGTTATGAATTTTTGAAATTCCATAATTAAAATGGGTTTTAAAATTTTGTATTAATTTTAAAATCAACGGCGATAGAGGAGACCACACGGCGCCCTCTGATAGACCAGTCCAAACCGCGGTGACTGCAGAGCAATGATTGCACGGCAGTGCAACCATTACAAATGATTAAAAGGCGATGGAGGCTGCGCGATGTCCACTTATTTGAGTTAGCATCTGCCCTCCACCATTCAATCCTCTACAATTTTGAATGGACAGACATGATGTCGTCGGATGGTGATCAGAGTAGCGAGAAGAACCGCATGGTTTGGACTGACTGCAGAATGGCATAATTTGAGCCATTGATTGTATGATTAATGGCTCAAAAAATATACCATTGCATGATTCACACAATTAACCCTAAGAATAGGAAAAATGACTCATTCTCTTAAAATACTCAATCATTTTTCATAAAATTTTAAATAGAGCATTAGTGTGTGAAGAGCATTCATGGGGAGAAGTTTGTTTGGGTTAAAATCAGCTTTTTTAAAGTTATTTTAACTCAAGTGTTTTGAGATAGGGTTGAGGATTTACTGAGGTTTAATCGATGGATTTGAGAGTTTAATGATCGGTTGAGCTTGTAAACTATCCATGCTTAATTTTCTAGAAGAAATCAGTGGTTGAAACAGCCTAGGTCACAAGTTATGGGGCTTGGACGAAATTGGTAGCTCCTCTCGCTGGAGACTTCCCGCCAACAACTATTGGCCGGTGGTTTAGGCTAGGAAAGTGGAGAAGAAGTCTTGGAGAGTTGAAACAAAAAGAGGTTTTGGCTGGGGGCTCTGGGGGCTGAGATAGATTGGATTGAGGGATTTAAACTCTTCTCATTACATTAAACCCTAAGCTTTAGACTAGACGTCCCTGATACATCAGGGCCCTCCCTTGGATCATGGATAAGTGTCCATGGCCATTGGGTGGTAGGGGGAAGGCTGGAGGAGCCCCATTGTCATTAGTGGATTTTTGTGGGAGGGGGACTACTCTTTGCCATTCTAGGTTAAGCCAAGTCTTGGGCTCAGTTTAAAGGCTTCTAACGGAGCTTTAGGTTTCATTTGAATAAGCTCAACTAGAGGGATTGAAAGGGATTTAAAAGCTCAAGAAAGATTGACCATTCTAGCCCATTTGAACCATTTGTTGATTGTTTGACTGATCAAACAGTCAACTATAGCTAAGGTGGAGTTTAGGTGGTAGTTAGATGCTGGTTGAGTGGCCTCCAAGGGGTTGATTGAATATATATGGAGATTTGACCAAACATATGGGAGTTTGACCAAGTATTTGAGTAGAATTTAGTCAAACTCATCAATATTTGACTTTTGTTGAGTTTGATTGCATTTAAACCATGTATTGAAGGGGGTTTGAAGAGTTTAGAGCAAAGGAAGGGTTTGAAGAGTTTGATTGCATTTGAACCATGTAATGAATGGTCAAGTGCACAAAAGAGTTGATCAAGATTTGTTGGGTTGACTTGGTCAAACTCAGTAGGGTCTGACTCATTCATGCTTGAGATGTGTTCAAGGAATAAAATGAAGTGGATTTGTGGTTTTATGGGGGTTTGATTTGGGTGAGTGGTGATTTGGTCAAGGACATAAGAGTTTCACCAAGTTCAATATGTTTACTTGGTCAAACTCATCAGGCCTTGACTCATGATAAATTTGAAGATGTTCAAGGCATGTGCTTGAGTTATCCTAAAGGATTGAAGAGCTTGATTGGATTAGATTTGATTATATATGGAGAACTGGCCCAATGTTTACTAGATTTGACCAGACATGGGTCCTGTTCACCAAGTTAACTATTGATTGGGTCAAAGTAAACAATCAGGTCCTAATCACTATGTGATATTTGAAAGAGTTTAGGGTAGATTTGCAACTTAATTGAGTGTGGATGGGGGTTTATGGTTGATCTGGTCAACCATAGTTGACTTGGTCAACCGGATCAAATCAGGGAGTAGAGTTGGGCTCAATAAGTTTGATTTGATCATTAGAGACCAATGGATGTGGTTTCATGTATTGGAATGGTAATTTGAGTTAAAATGATCATTTGGACCCTTAAGGGGTTATTTGGTCAACCAGATCATACGAAAGCTTGGGTTTGAGTCCAATGCATCCCTAGTGATGTTAAGAATATATTAGAGGAGGTTTGAAGGTTTGATTTGGCTTGGTCATATTGAAGTTTGGAGGAAACTTCAATTTTATCCTTAAGGGGCATTTTAGTCATTTGGGCCCCTTAGTTAATTATGGGTCAAATTGAATCCAACAAAATGCAGTTAATATTTAACATGCCATAACAAAGGCTATGGACATAGTCAATAATTTTGGGGAAGGTCCCAAGGTCAAATTCCATAAGGTGGAAGGTCTAGTGGCATGAACTATAAATATTTAGTTTTGCAGCCTTTGGATTTCAATTAAGTTTCTAGGGTTAGAGATGTTAGATTAAACTCAAATTTGGAGGGTTGATCATAGAGACATGCATAATCAATATGTAATTTATAGATCATGAATCGGAGGTCATTTGATTGGGTTTTGAAGTGATTGAAAAATCATTCAAAAGGGGTTTCAGGAGAAGGTTCCTTAACCCTGGTTTTTAATATAATTTTCTTGGTTTGAACTAGTTTTTTTATTTAACTGATTAAATTTAATCATCCACATCAATCACAATCAACTAGATGATTTTTTATGATTGAAACTTGATTGAAGGATGGATTGAAAGTTGATTAAAGATCGAAGTAAAATGTAGCTGAAATCTGGATGATTGACAACTACTGATTGTCAACCATCAAATCAACACAAAGAGGTCTTGATGGATCCTGGTGACCTCATATAATAATGAGATCAACAAATGGATCCCTAATATGTGTATTAGAATGAAGTTCTACTGCACATATTAGTGTTGATCAAATGAAAAGGTTAAATTTAGGATTTTGATCTTAAGGGAAGGAAGTATCTAACCTTAAAGAATCAAGGTTAAATTGATACTAAGGTAGTGCCACGAAGGGCGTACTCTACAACTAGTTAATCTAATCCTAAGGAAAGGAAGCATTGTTACTCACACCTAATCTTATGGAAAAGAAGGCTGGATAATCATGTGGGGAGGAAGTATGCTCACCATAGAGGATTAGGGATGGAATTAAAAATATGATGGTGCCATTAAGGGCATGCTCCATTGCTAGTGGATCTAATCCTAAGAAAAGGAAGCACTAGTACTCACACCTAACCTTAAGGAAAAGAAGGCTGGAATATCATGTAGTAAGGAAGCACTAGACTCACTCCTAACCATAGAGGATCGGGGCTGGATTTAAAATTAGGATGGTGCCATAAAGGGTGTGCTCCATCGCTAGTAGATCTAATCCTAAGAAAAGAAATCACTGGGACTCACACCTAACCTTAAGGAAAGAAGGCTGGATAATCATGTGGTGAGCAAGCACTGGGACTCACTCCTAAGCGAGGCTGGATTTAAAACTAGGATGGTGCCATAAAGGGCATGATCCATCACTAGTGAATCTAATTCTAAGGAAAGGAAGCACTAGGACTCACACCTAACCTTAATGAAAAGAAAGATGGATGATTATGTGGGGAGTAAGCTTGCTTACCATAGAGGATTAGGGTTGGAATTAAAACTATGATGGTGCCACAAAGGCATGCTCCATCACTAGCGGATCTAATCCTAAGAAAAGAAAGCATTGGGACTCACACCTAACCTTAAGAAAAAGAAGACTGGATGATCATGTGGGAGGAAGCTTGCTCACCACAGAGGATAAGGGCTAGAATTAAAATTAGGATAGTGCCACAAAGGGCATGCTCCATCATTAGTGAATTTAATCCTAAGGAAAGGAAGCACTAGGACTCACACCTAACTTTAAGGAAAAGAAAGAAGGATTCCAGAATTTGATACTAAAATAAATTTGATTGAATCTTATCCAAAGCATGAACATATTTTTATTGATTTAAAAGTCAAGCTATATCAAGCATAGTATTTTTTTAAGGAAACGCTCATTGAGTGGAAACATTGGGTGATTTTCTTTACAATTAACTAGCTGATACGAGCCTCCTTCATATATAGTTTCAAAGATAAAGGGTCATTCCCATATGGTTTTAAACTTTCCACTAATCTTTTGGTGAGCTAAGATAGGCCTCCAAAGAACCAATACCAAGTATCCTACTTAGAAGGTTCTAGGTCACACTAACTTATCATGAGCTTGAATAATTCGGGCTTTTTATAACACTAAGTTTTGCTGATCTTAGAGACGACACTCTTCAAGGCCCTCAAGCTCTTCCAACCAGAGTTGTGCATTTCGTTCCATTGTAATTTAATTTTGTATTATGACCCTGAGTGAAGAAATATGCACTTCCAGAGGGAGTACGGCCTCGAACCCATACACTAGTATGAATAGAGTGGATTGGGGTCCTATAAGTGGTCTGGTAGGCCCATAAGGCTTCCACCAATCTCTAATCTTATTAACATTTATTATCATCGAGGGTCCTTTTATGATTTACACTAGGGTTTTGTTGAAGGCATCAGCCAATCCATTAACCAATGAGTAATAGATTATTGAGTATCTCCAATCAATACCGTGGCATCTTGCAAAATTATTAATTTTTGTAGACTTAAATGAAAACCCATTATTGGAAATGATCCTATAGAGTACACCAAATTAATATATGATATGGTTATGAAAGAATTTCATGACTTGGTGTGATGTTGCATTATACAGGGGAACTGCTTCCGCTCACTTTGAAAAGTAATCAATCACAGTTAAAATGAAGCAATGACCCTTTACAGAAGTAGGGTCAATAGGCCCGATAATGTCCGTACCCTAACTTTTGAAGGGCCATGAAGCTATTGTAGAATGCAACATGTTAGGCAACTGATGTAAAATCACACTATATACTTAGCATTGATGACAACAGTTTATAATATTTATACAATCATCAATCATCATCAGCCAATAATATCTAAGTATTTTGATTTTAACTTTCATCTTAGCATGATTAATGAGCATCACATAGTCCAGAATGGACCTCATTTACAATCTATAAGTCTTACATTTGTCTAGACAACATAGCCACATCTGATCAAATGATCGATAATATAGAGTGTCGTTCACAAGTGTATATGAGAGGGTGCATTTCTTAATTTGATTAGCAAAGGATTTATCTTAAGGGAGCTTGCCTCCCTGAAGGTAGTTGATTAATAATTGTCTCCAATCGCCTTCTTTGTTGATCGTGGAAGAGGCAGACAGGACCTGGGAAGATTATTTGTTGATGTGCTCTAGATTTAAAGGAGATAGGACCTAATAACCTTAGATCTCTATAGGAATTGAGTCTTCTTCTGGACAAGAAAATTCCTTTATAAGCTTTGCTAAGACGTCTGCTACAGAATTACTTTTATGGGGAATTCTATACATAGTTACAACAGGAATCTACTCAAGTAGGTGACTAGTGTACTAATGGTACTTAAGAAGTTTCAGATTCAAAACTTTATAGGTTCCTGCAATATGGTTGATCACCAGCTGAGAATCACCAAAATTTTTGATTTATTTTATCTCCATCAGTATTGCAAGTTCCAAACCAATTATCAGTGCTTCATACTCAGTCTCATTATTCATGCAAGGCTCTGATACGTGGTATGAAAAGTGCATCATTTCTTTTTTTGGTGTTATAAAAATCAGGCAAATTTTTGGCTTTTTCAGGGACAGTAGATTTCTTTATTTTACCTCACTGAGAGGATACCGCACTGTCAAAATATAATTCCTAAACATAATCTTCAGATTATTTTAAACTCATGATTTGTTTATCAAGAAAATTATCATTTAGAGGAGAATCTGCCAGTAGTGAGTGTGCTGCAAGGAAGTCAGCAACGTCTTGTCCTTTCACAACATGCGGGGGAATAAATGTTATCTTGAATTGAAGTAAAAACATAGACCATTGTGCGAGACATCCTAACAATGTAAGATGGGTAATAAGATATAATTGTGGGTTGACTCTTAAAATCAAACTTACTTGATGAGAAAGCATATAATGCCTGAGCTTTCGAGCAGCAAAAATTAAGAAAAAATAATGCTTCTCAATTGAAGGATATCAAATTTTGGTTGGGAAAGGTCTTCGACTCAGGTAGTAGAGGGCTTTTTCTTTCCCCTCGTCATTGACTAGAGCTAGTAGGGCACCAAGAGACTCGTCTAGACCCATAGTGTAATGGATCAAAGGTTTCCTCGGAACAGGGGCTGCTAACACTAGCAGATTTGTAAGATGGTGCTTGATATTTTTGAAGGCACTTTGACATTTCTCATCTCATGTGAACTTGACATCCTTTTTGGCTAGAACAGAGAAGGCAACATATTTAAGATGAACCTTCATATATACACCAGTATACCTTGAAGAGACCTTAGTTAAGTAAAGCTCCTAGGAGGCAACATATTTAAGATAACTTTGATTTTAGCATGATCAATTTTAGTTCCGCGGTGCCTCACTATGAAACTAAAAAAATTTCTTGATGTGACATCGAAAGCATACTTTAATGGATTCATTTTGAAGTCATAGCAGCGATATTGCTCGGAGACGATTCTTAAGTCATACATATGAGCCTCTTTGACTTTGCTCTAGATGACCAAATCATTAGTGTAGCATTCAACCTGATTACGGATTAAGTCATCAAAGATTTGATTCATAGCCCACTAGTAAGTTGCACTAGTATTTTTAAAATTAAATAGCATCACCTTATAATAAAAGAACCCTATAGGGGTTCTGAATATAGTGTTTCTCTCATCTTTTAGGGCCCTCTTAATTTGGTTATAACCAGATGAGCCATCCATAAAGGAGAAAATGACATACGAAGAGGTAATGTCCACCCTGAGCTTGGGTATGGGTAAAGAAAATTCATCTTTGGGACACGCCTTATTCAGATCCCTATAGTCTAGATAGATTCGAATTTGATCATTTTTCTTTCAAACTAGCATGATGCTAGCTACCCAATAAGGATATTATTCTTTTCAAATGAATCTAGCCTCGACTATTTTTTTTATTTCAGAAATAACTTGCTGCTCAATTTCTAGACACATACGTCGAGGAGCTTGTTTAACATGAATATCATCATATGGAATCCTATGTTTATTAATTGTTATGTCAGTGAACAAGCTTGATATTTTGTTATATATCCAGGAGAAGCAGTCCCTAAACTCAGAGAAGGAATAAGATCCTAGACTCATTCTCACTCAATAAAGAACTTATGAAAGTGGGGTGAGTGTCATCCTCTATTCCAAGGTTAATTTTCTTAAGTTCATCGCCTGTTAATTTAATTTTTTCTTCAAATTTAGGTGGTGCATCCTAAATTTAAAGTTCATCAAAATCACTTAAAGTTTCTAATCAAAGTTTATCGAGGGGATCGATGAGTTCCATAGGGACATTCTCAAATTCAGGATGATTAATTATTATAAGATAATATTCATCATCATCAAATGAACTAACGGTACCAAAGCTGACACCACTTATCTAATTTTTCTTATTTTTTGAGTAACAGAGGCTCTCATGGTATTTTGCTTGACCCTTAGTCTATTAGCCCGACGTGAGACCTTTAGAGACATTGTTTCTAACACACACTGTTGGTGTTTGAAAAGCGGGTTTTGAAAATTTTAGTCTTCTTTGGGAATTTTTGAATTAACGTTAAAATTTAATTCTAAAATCAAACATCCCATCAAAAATATTATACCACCTCAGGAGGTGGAAATAAAATTTTAGGATGGGGTTCAGATTTAGAATTAAGAATTCTATCTTGAATATCATAGCCAAATTCAAGAGAGAACTTCATATGGCCCCTAAAGGGCCAAAATAAGGTTCAGTCAAATATCGGGCCACAATAATCAAGAGGAGCGATCGTTAATTTTATATTCGAATTCATTTTAACAAAAGATATATCTCCTTGAAGGGAGAAGATATCATTTGTTAATAATCGTTCGAACATAACGATAACGATCATTAGTGATTTGATTTTTCCCAAAGATAACTAATCGAGTTTTAAAAATTAGTTTTGAAAAATTAGATGTGGGTTCTAAATCTCCTACGAGCGCAAGCCCTCGTAGTTAATTACATCGTGGGAGGCCGGAGTCCCCTACGAAAACTTTCGATTAGAATAATGGCAGAAATTTTGTTTAGAGATTTCTAGGAGTGATGCCAAAGAGGTGAATTTGGATTTTGAAAAGGGATTGGAGCAAGATTGAACATTTATTTTGGAATCAAATGAGGAAGGGTAGGGGATACTTTAGGATTCTGAAACAATTCAGAAGTGCCCCGATCTAAGCTAAGTGTTGGGCTTTAAATTTTGGATTGAAAGAATATTTAATTTGAGTTGAGCATTTTATTAGAAATTTGGGATTGTATTCCCGGAGGTTGGGGTCTTATGATTCAAAAAGAGACCTGCCCCAGATCTTAGATCTAAATTTGGACACTAGAACACAGTAGTCCGAACCTAACTAATGCAGTGCAAAACCTGGACTTACCCCGGCCTGGATTGGGGAGCCAACTAAACCACCTAAACGCTTTAAAACCATGAGTCCGGTCTTTTGATGTAGAGTGATCAGGGATGTTATTTAAGATTGGTTTAAGAAGTTGGGGTCGACATCTAGAGCAGATTCCTAATTGACCCCTTGACTTATGTCGGGTGAAATGCCTAAACTAAAATGTAATTAAAATTTTAATTTAATAAGTTTCTAATGCGATGCATGCTGGTTAAAGTATTCAAATCCGGTATGCATGAAATTTTAAAAAAGGCTTATAAAATAATTTTTTTGAAAAGACTAGACTTCCCCAGATCCAGCACCTCATCCTCATAGGTCGGATTATCTGGACTCTACCCACGGGCGGGGAAGTGTCTTATAGCAAGGAGGGAGAGAGATGCAGTAATATGCATGCGACCCCGGACGATTTCGGCTATTCCCTAGGTCGTTAAATTTCTATGTTATTTAAATCTTAAAATTTTAAATATATGTTATGAATAGAAATATTTTTGGTCCTTAAAGAGCCTAATGAATTCCAGGCTAAAACAAAAATGACATGCAAGCGCCAAAGAACTAAAAAAAATGCAATCCTATACGTAATCAAATTAAATCACAACACACTAAATAATCAAATTAATTAAATAAATGTCCATAGGCAAATTACCTTGCTTATTACAACCCATATTTACATAAATTAAAAGTGGCCGGGCACCACTGACAACAACCCGGATTCTAATCCTAATACAGACGCAAGTGACTTTGAGCGGGATACTCTATGTCTTCAACTCCTCGATCTCCTCCTCCTCGAGCTCCTTGGATTCTTTGCGATCGGAAACCCAAATGAAAAAGAGAACTCTTCCCTTTAGGGGAAGGTTACTCTTTCCACTTTGGGTAATGAATTGATCCAAATTTGGAATTCCAAATGGATAAGGACTATCCCCCGAAGGGGTATCCTTTCCTCTTTGGAATCCAACCTTTGGATCTATGTATCCCAGACTCAAAATGCCACTTTCACAACTCAATACTCAAATGAATTACATAAATGTAAAAATAAAAATTTTAGACTCGATCCTGCAAGGTTATCCTAAACATTTAAATATTAAAATACATCCCAAGCAGTTATATGTATATACGTGCAGAAAAGTAAACACACTTGGCCACACTCTTTTTATTTGGGGGCTAAGCAGCTGAAGCACCTGTAATATTTATATTTATGATTTATTTAGCCCCCTTTATTGCCCTACACGAGCGTGGCCACCTGCAGAAAATTTAGTGAGCATCCAGATCGTTCCTAACCTAAGGGTAATCTAATCGCCCATCACATCAATTCACAGAGTGCAGTAAAAGAAAGTAAACAAACACATCAATCAATTTCAATCATAACATGCAATGAAAACTTGAAAAACTCGGCACACAGTAGAAAAGGAAACATCAGCCTAGCCTAAATCTAGAGTTGGTTGTCCTAGCAAATCATCTAAAGTGTGTGTAGAAGGTCGTGTGGCTGGGGTAGATCCTAGGATTGGTAATTGATTGAAGTTGTTTGATGTCATGATTGGTTGAAAGGCTTAAGGGGAATTTTTATTGAAGTTTAAGTCTTAATGGTTTAAATTTGATTTTAAAATTGATTTTAATTATTTGTTGAATACCACCTTTGTTGCACACCGAGGCCATGAAGTTTAGTTCACCTTCCTTGGGGCTAATTTAATAGCCTCGTAGGCCTGGGTTACCTAGTGGTACCCGATATAATTAAGTGATTTGAGTTTGATTAAAGTTTGAAGATTAATTAACTTTTAATTAAACTGATTGGTTGCTGGTTTTAAAATAATATTGTTGTTTTCTGGAATCTTGAATGATTTATTGAATTTTAGAATTTTATGGATTATTTTAATTAGTTAATTAAGGGGTCTAAAATTGACTTTTCAAATTAGAATTAATTTTGTAAGTTTCAGATTTTTAATAAATATTAGACCTTATGATGAGTTGTTAGACTGTTATTACACTCAATTTAGAGTTTTCTATGAAACATTATGATTTTTCGAAGTTCGAGCCTAGTTTTGAACTACGGTTGACTGAAAAGTTGACTTTTTGACTTTGACCAGATTTTGGAGATTTGATATTTTTAGAAAATACTAGACCTTAATTGGAGTTGATTGACACTAAGTTTGCTCAATTTGGATTTTTCTGTAATTAGTTATGCATTTTCAAAGTTTCCTTAATTATTGAATTTTTAAAATTGCTTAATTAGGAAGGTTTTGATCATTTTGATCCAAAATCATCCCAAACTGTATGGAATCACTCCCAAAGGTCAGAGATGACCCATGGGAGCATTTCCAAGTGTTTGGAAATAATTTAGGATTTTTAATGATTTTTAATTAATTAATATAATTAATTGTTTATTTTCATTAAAAGTCGGATTAGAGTTAAATTAAGAGTCCAGTCAAGGGGCTTTTATTTTTCCTAGGAAGAGGACTAAGTTCTGGTCATTTTGAGATATTATTTGTAATTTTTGGAGTTAATTTGGATTTATTGCATTGTTTTGAATTTTCTGGGTCCTTAAATGGGCTGAAAATTTGGATAATTAATTTTCTGACCTAATGACCTCCAAATTCAATGAAATTTGGACCTAAGGATCATTATGTCACTAAGTTTACTATGTTCAAATTTCACCCCTATTGGGTGTGTGTACAATCCCCTAGACAATTTCTAAGTTTTCTAGACTTTTCCCTAAATATTTTCCCTAGGTGTTTCTATTGTTCAAATGGGCTTGAAATTTGGTGTGACTAACCCTGACCCAAATGCACACACACAGCACAAAACATGCAGCCTAATTCTACACAGGAAGGGAGTTATGAATTTTCAAAATTTTGGGTCCAAATTGGACCCATAACTTTAAAAATTCACATCACAGAAAACTATTAAGCATCTGACCCTAAAAAAATTATGGAACATGCCTAAGATGCTTAAAACATTCCACCAAAATTTGAGGTCCATTTGACCCCTGGATTGCAAGAAAATTGAGAAAAATGATAATCAAACAACTGCAGTTTTCTCTCAATCCAGAGATCAAAACAACTCAAATTTAATTTTAATAAATTCTATACTGAATTACCTTTCCAACAAGCCCAAGAACGTCAATTTTGGTGGAAAAATGAATTTTCAGTGAATTTTGGAAGTTTCTGGGCATTTTCAAAATTTTTTTAAGACCATTAATGGTCAAATCGGCCGTCGGCGCCAATCATTGCCAATGATTGGCGCCGAAACGGCGGCGGCGCGTCAGGTTGCGACACGTGGCAGGTGGGGACCCGCCACTTAAACACATCAGCGGTCCATCGTGGCCGTTGATCGGACCGCGGGACGAACGGGCGGCCGAGATGGCGCCACGTATGCGCCCGCGGTCTGAACTGGCACGGGTTCGAACCCAGGCCCCGTCGCGCATTCTGGGTCGGCTGGCGTGGCCGATTCTGGGCCGTCCGATCGCGCCTTCAGGCGCGATCGGACGGCTCTGGTTGAACCAGAATTTAAAAATTTCAAACGCCCATAACTTTCAAAATACTTGACAAAATTCAACGAAATTTGAACTGTAGCTAGGGGGCAACATGATCTTGCAATGCCTGGAGTTTGGAGGCTCCATGCATTGCAAAATTTGTACAGTTTCAAATTTAAATTCTAACTAAAAGTGAAGATATCTTACAATCTACCCGGTGGATTTTCGTGTTCTTGGGCTCTCTGAACTTGTAGTTTGTCCACGCTCAAGTTTACAGAAGACCCCAACAGATTGTGACGGCTGGATTTGAAGATATCGAAGAGAGAAGGTATTTCTCTCTTTTCTCTCTCCTTTTCCACTAAAATGAGGGTTTTAATGGTGGAAATGGTGGGGGAAGGATTGGAATGGCCTTGGGAGGTGCTGGAGAGTGTGGGGAGCTGCTGGAGAGTCTTGGGGATGCTGGGGTTTGGGACTTAGGGTGAAAAATGAGTAAGTTGCCCACTTAGGTCAAAATCCCTACACTTAACCCATTGCTTTTGAATTGGATGGCTAGGATTTAATCAAAGGTGCTTTAGATGCTTGCCAAGTGTCCCATGGGCAGCTCAAAACCAGGAGAAAGGGCTGAGGTTGAGAGGGATTGCCTTGAGCCAAGAGGGGGGGGACCACCTCTCTTTTCCTCCATTTGGCTAAACCAAGGCATGGCTTGGTTAATGGGGCTGGATTAGAAGTCAATTAGGAGGGGGAATTAACCTCTTTTGAGCAGTCTAGAGCAGGTTTTGGCAGATGGAAAAGATTTGTCCATGTGGCATGGTCAAATGACCATGACTTGGGCCTCATCTAAAAGATTTTTGACTCCTTGACTTTTTGACTAGTCAATGATGACTAGGATATGCATGGGAGGAGTTAAATATGCTATAGGAGTCAATATCAAGGGACATGGGGCCTTGGTGTTGAAACTTTGAGTGAATACATAAAATTGGAGAGGGTTTTGACCTCTCCAAATGGGTTGACCAAGTCAACCCAAGGGAGGATTGACTTGGAAATCTTTGGACATGTCATGAGTGTTCAAACAAGTGTTTTTGAAGTATTAAATTGGTTTGAGATGGATTCAAATGTTGAAAATAACAATGGTTGGGTTAAAGGTGGATTTGGTCAACCATAGTTGACTTGGTCAAACAAGTCAAACTAAGGAGTGGGTTTGATTTCAATGGGTCTCAAATATCATAAAATATTCATTGGAAGGGGTTTCAAAAGTTTAAAATGTTGGACGATGTTAAATTTTTGGTCAAAAGTCCAAAAACCCCTTTAAAGGGTATTTTGGTCATTTTGACCCCGGATGAATCCTGGGTCGAGGTGGGTCCAAAAAGATGTAGATTAATGTTAAACACATCAATATCAATGGTCTGGAGGTGATTAGAGGGTTTGGGGGAAATTCCAAGGTCAAATTTCCCAAAATAATGGGTCCAGTGGCACAGGCCGTAAATATTTGAAGGTTTTACAGCCTTGGGATTTAAATTTAGTTTCTGGGGTTAGAGACTCCAAAATGGGCTCAAACTTGGAGGTTTGCCTCTAGAGACGTATCAAATCAGTATGCAACTGACAGATCATGAATCGGAGGTCATTTGACTGGGGTTTGAAATGTTTGAAAATTCCCTGAAAAAGGCTTTTAGGACTCAGGTATTCGGCCTTGAATTCTGGATTTGGAAATCCGGATTTGATATAGATTTCTGGTTTGAATATCTGGATTTGAATCATCTCAATCATTCATGATCATTTGGAGTGATCATAAGTGTTTGGAAATGATTTGAACTAGATCAAAGGCAGGATCAAGATTTGAACTAGAGTTTGAATCCTGGACTTGGCTGAAGTCTGGGTTTTGATTGAGGTCTGAACTGAATCAAGGTTTAGATTGACTTAGGTTCAGGATTGATTCGAAGTCTGGATTAGGCTCTAATGACCTCATATAAAAATGAGGTCAACACACACAGAAAAGTAACTAAGAGGTAATTCTATAGAGCTTTTCATACATAATTAATTCAGGCTCATCACTTTAAACTTTTGGAGCATCACCCTCTAGGTCACTATCTTGTTCTAAAGTGAGATTAAATTTTGGAGGAGGATTAATTTTTTGATAATCAAAAGGAATTACTGCATGTTGTAGTCTTGGTTCCTCATCAAAACTTGATTTCAAATCAACTTACATCGGGGGTGTTCTCTTTTCAAATGAAGCACTACCTCAACCACGTGCACTTTTGGCCATCCTCCCACCTCTTTAAGGTAAACTATTTAGAGGCCTAAAGATCACACCCTCGATGTCGTATTCACTGTCTAATTCTTATATTTTTTAAATTTTGGCTTTTTCTCCTTTTGACTCTTAATTTTCTTTTGAGCTTCACTTGCTTTCTCCTCTTTAATCTTGATCTCCACTCTAACACTGTTAGAGGACCCTTTAGGTGTATAGTATATAGTATCCTCATCCCGATCTCATGAATACATAATGGTTATAAATCACCCTTAATCATTTATTCAATGTCATCTCATCAGTACTTGACGCATTGGTGTAGGTTAGATGGAACCATCCTATACTCATAGATCTAGGGTATACCTAGAAGTACGTTGAAGAACATTATTGAATCAATTATGTCAAAATTTTCTTTTATTTTTAACTCTCCCATCTTTAAAAGTAGTATGATTGAATCTAAAGCCTTCTCGCCTTTTTCATTGAACATATAACACCATCTTATCGGTGGTGAGCTTACGTGTGTTCACTCAAGGTATACGAGAGTTTTTACATTTATCACATTGATCACTGCACCTGGATCAACAAGGACTCTGGATAACTTGAAGTTCCCCATGTTATAGCAATGTAAAGTGGGAGATCGTGATTAGTAGTCCCCATGAGTAAATCCTCATCAGAGAAAGTTACTCCTGAGATTTCCTTGAAGTAGAAAGCTTCACCTTGTGAAGTCGAGGCTAATTGAGCTAAGCAAATCTTTGGGTCGATAAGTACTTTAATTAAAGAGTGCTTTGATTAAGGATTCCCTCATCTTCTTTAAGAGGATGAGGGCATTATAGATGCTCAACTTAGCCAGCAACTTTCTAAGGTGGGCTATGACATTTTAATCAAGGACCTGATGGATTGGAAAAGGATTTGTGATTATTAAGGAGGATTTTGAATTGGATTATTGAGGGAAACCTGTTTACCTTTTTCCTAAGGAGAAAGCATAGGGGTAAAATTTTACCATCGCAGAGTTGTCCCTCCATGATCTCCTCGAGAGGATAAACTATGGCGGGGTCTACGCTCTCCATAGATAATGCATCATCATTTTCTGAAGGGGGTCCAAATTTGAAAAATATGTCACGAGGGGACTCCCTTGAAAGTTAATTTCAAGGTGTCACCATCTGATAGGATCTCAAAGTCGTCTCTCCGTTTGGAGGTCAAATCGGAAGGTCGAGTTATTGAATGATCTCAACTGGATTTTGATTCTCTTCTATGGAAGTGTCATTTTGAAATTCATTTTCAACATTCATCATTAAGATATACGCAAAAAGATCCTTTTTATTTAATTTTTGACCCTTTGCCTTTGATGGGAAAAGTAAAAGTCAGTTAACATAAGTGGGGACAGGGGTTTTATGCCACTATCCATCACCTAGATACATCTCTCATCAGTAAGTTTTCTCTCTATAAAAATGTTACTCTCTTTCTTTTTATTAATTATAATAATTCCTATAACTACTAGAGAGAAAACTGTCTCAATGTCCTCCTACGAAGCCCCTCCTAGATTGGGCCCTGGGCTCTTATTGATAGCTTTTAAGAAAGATGAAAAGGCTTATTAATTGACATTTTAAATGCCTGGGATAAAGCAATATCCTAATCATCTTCAATTGACAAAGAAATGTTAGAATTTGTACCTAAAATTATCTTGAATGACCCCTAATCTGGATCTACCAAGTACTCTTTAGGAATTATGATATTTCCCTGTCTGAAGTTCTTCTCAAGACAGTCCTTAAAGATAACACAATACTTAACTATGTGGCCCAGCATGCGGTGGTAGCGGTAAAACTTGGGATCATCCCTTTTGTTTTCCTCTTCCGGCCTCCTGGCCTCTGGCAATTTGAAGTATGGCTTCTTTAAAAGACTTCTAAAGATCTTTCTTACTGACTCTCTTTTAAATGAATCAGCTCTTTCCAATCTCTCTTTTAAGATAGTTCAGGTAAGGCTCCTTAGTAGGCTGAGGGGTAACCTAGAATGACTGCTTTTGAATTAACTGTGGTAGAGGACCATTGGGTTGATTGGTGATAGGTTGCTTTCCCTTATCTACTATGGAGATCATAGCTGCTCACTTTTTAAAAGATTTATGAGTCTTTTTGGCTTTCTTCTCGTCAGGAAGATCCCTTAATAATGCAATCTGAGGAGCCTCTTCTTACAGGTTATTCATTTTATTAAGAAGCTTTTCGAAGATTTTAATCGTGAACCCTTTCAAGAGAAAAGAAATAGGCGTGTGGATATTCTTTAAAAGAATCTCCACTGCATGTTACTCTTGCAGTTGGGGTTCATACTTTATCGAGAGATTTTGTCATCTCAATATGTACTCGACCGAAGATACTCCCAACTTTTACTTTTTAATGACTAGATCACCCATTATTATATGCTATTGAGTTCCAGAGAATCTCTTTAAGAATAGACTCTCTAGCTCAGTAAAGGTATTCACCAAACTGTTAGGAAAATTACCATACCATTCAAAAGTGATTCCAGAGAGACTAGTGATAAACTGGCAAAATAGTAGAGCATCTGACCCTACTACATTGCAACAGCTCACTCGTAAGTGAGCTAGATGCTATCTCAGGTTTTTGACACCACTAAAGACTTTAAATAATAGTGGCAAAAATTCTTTCGTGTAAAGGACTAAATCATATTCTTTGGGGTAGGGCCTACCCTTCAGATATATATGGTTCCATGAGAATGGGCTAAAGCCTCCCTTACCTAGTTTTCGATCATCTGCTTAATGTCTTTCTCGACGGGCGCAGGAGGGACTGAAGGACCTGAAGAGACTACTTGTTGAGCTGGAAGGGCTACTAAAGGTGTTGGAAGAACTACTGGAGGTGCTTGAAGGACTATAAGAGTTGACTCTTAAATTTTTAAACCCGAATCTGGTCCTCTGCTCTACTCAGCTGGTGTGTACACTGCAGGCTATGACTGCTCAGGCTGAGGTTACTGTATTTTAGCCAACTAGCTCTACATCTCTTCAACTCTCAACAACATTTCTTTAACCTTTCTTTCCAGGTTCTTAATATATTCATCCTTAATTCTCAGTCTAATTGACCCATCGGAATCAGAATAAACTACTCCTAAATCTTCTTCCCTACCCGACCGGTGTCTTCTAGGTTTAGTATCCTTATCTGATGCCTGGGTTTTAATTAATGCTACCGGTAGTATCTTCATCATCATCCACCAACAGATCATCCAAGTATGGGTTAAAAGGCCTCCATTGCCTCCTTCTTCTTAAGAATATCTATGATCTCCTGGACCACCTCATTGACCGATCTATCCTTCAAAAACTCAAGGTCGATGGGTAGGTACCCAATATAGTCAATTATATTATAGAATTCTTTATCACCTAACTTAGTGAAAATCTCTTGCAGTTTGAGATCTTCTGTAGATGCAAGAGATTCTGCGCTCATCTGTCAATCATGTCTTCATCGGTGCAAGGAACTATCCTCTCCCCTTCGACTGTCTCAGGGTCGGTAGTTGCAAGGGTGGCATCCATGATAAGCTAAGGGGCATCCACCTTAGGGGCTGATGAAGGAGCCTGAGGAGTAGGGTCTCCCATATCAAGTGAGGTGGATCCCTCACATCCCTAAGTAGGGAGCCTAGGAACATCGACAGGTATCTTGACATCTTCATTCTTAGTGATCTTCTTGGGAATGTACTACTTCTTAGGAGACTTGTGCCTTATTCCCTTAATTTCGATCAGTTTCTTGTCTTTATCCACCTCTTGAGACTTGACTATGACTGAGGCTAATTTTGGAGTCTTTGCAGGAGAGGTCGATGGCCTACCGCTGGGAGGTTGGCCTTTTTCGCATCCAGTCAAAACAATCTCCTCCATCTTGGTAGATGGGAGGCGAGGCACCCAATAGTAACCGTCCACTAACAAATACGTAACTGGCTGCTTAATGAATTTCTTATTTCTCCTTACAGGTTGAGGAGTCAAGTTCCTTGCTTCAGTTCTTTCTTCTTTTAAAATTTATTTTTCAAACGTAAGAGAAATTACCCCCTTCAAGTGTCTTATGTACTACTCTTTTGTTTCACCTGTTTGGGTAGCACAGGTGTGAATTATATTCCTCAGTATCCTAGTTCTTTAAACCTTCTTCTCTTTAGGAGTCTTTTTGACACTATAGTCCATCGGGCTTAGTGGAGAGCTAACTATCCTAGCGACTCTCTCCTCCCCTGTGACAGCAGTAAGGAGGTAGATGTGACTCCCTTTAAGGAGTGGAGAGGAGGCAAGAATAGGCAGGTCCTTAGCAGCCTCAGGCTCTACTAGGCCCAGAACCTTTAACTTAGCAATTTTTCTTAACTTTGTAATTTTCTTCCTGACTCTTCTCAGGTAATTTTTCTTCTGGTTCTTGCTCATGAAGGGGACTCTAGAACTTGACCCCTTCTCAAAAATAGACCTAACTTCAGTGTCAATAATAAACTTTAACTTCTCATCCTCTCTAGTAGAGGATGTAGTGGGTATGGAGGCAACAATGACCTCCATATTGGGAGTGAGGGAGTCAATCCCCATCCCAACAATAATCTCTACCAGAGGGATGTCTTTTTCCCCCTGAGCAGCTAGGTTAAAAACTACCCCTCCATTAATGGATAGCTTAAGAGTCTTGAATCCCATTTCAAACTGAATCATATTATTACAAATTAATTCCTCAACATAGAGATCTCGGTCTAGGGATAAAATTAGTGTTTGGCCATTGTGGTAAAGTTGATTTTCTAGAATTGAAAAGAGAAAGTTTGAATTAGAAATTTGAAGTGGAATTCATAAAATCATAAAGGATATTGTATCTTATCACATATGTTGAATTATAGAAGCCATAACTCAGCATATGATGATAAGGTGCAAAGGTCCTTTATGACATTGAGAAATTTTCAATTCTCATTACATATGTTGGGCTATAAGGAGATATTATAACATAACATATGACGAAATAATTGAAGTTGATTTGAATGAACTTGAATGGAACTTTAAGTCTTGAAATTGATAGATTTTCTTTAAATTTTAAAACTCAACATGTTGAGTTTCACTCAATCATGTAGGTTCACAAAATTGATTTGAAAATCCCAAGAGTTAGGCTTGACTCTTTCATTTCACCAATTGACTTGGGATAAAATGTCAAATCCTAGATTTTGTAAGAGGTCTCATCACTCACCTCTCTTGTTAATTTTTACTTTTGATGTTGGCCAAACTCACCCAAGGAAGAAATGGGTAGAGGGATTAACGGAAGGAGGGTAGTCAAAACTATCAATGCATTAAAATTTCTACAGTTATTAAAGATAGAGAGAGATTTTTTGCAGCTAAGTCACCTTTTTTTGTTTGGATGATGTTTGGAAAAGAATCTTTTCTTTGCATTGGAAAGATATAAAATAAATTAGAATTAATTTTTTTTAGAAAAATTTGATTTCTGGAATTTTCAATTTTGAAGTCAAAGACGTCATTATGAATGACATATCTCCTCGGGATGTGAAAATATCATTCCCTAATGGGTTCAGACAATAAATCTATAAATTTCATCTTGATTATGATAATCAAATTCAAGAATTATATATGACCCCGAAGGGTCAAAATGATATTCGATCGAGTATTTGATGATGATAGACCATATGGAGTATCATTTATTTCATATTCAAAGTCAAGATAATAAATGATATATCTTCCAAAGGAAAAAAAACTATCATTTATTATTGATCAACTAAATATGATGATAATGATCATTATTAATTTTGATTTTTCCAAAGAGAATTAATTAAACTTTTAAAATTAATTTAGGTTATTAAATCTCCTACGAGCACAAGCTTTGGTAGTTAATTACATAATTGGAAACCTGAGTTTCTTATAAAAATTCTCGATTAAAATAACAGAAAAAATTTCATTTTAGAATTCTCAAGGATTGATATCAAAGGAGTGAGGCTTGAATTTTTAACTAGGATTGCATCAAATTTTGAACACTTATTTTTGGAGGCCAATTGAGGAGAAGTATGAAGCATTTTGGGATTCTAAAATGATTCATTCTAAAATGCTTCATAAAAGCCTCAGTCAACCCTATATATTAGGCTTTAAATTTTAGTTTGAAGAGAAATTTTGATTCAAGTTGTCGATTTATGAGAATGGCGGGATTATATTCCTGAAGGTGGAGTCTTATGATTTTGGGTCTGCCATGGATCATTTATCTAATTTGGGCACTAAATAATAGTAGCTCAAACCTAGCTAATGTAGTGCAAACCTAGACTTATCCCTGTCTGGATTAGGGAGTCAACTAATCACCTAGGTGCTTCAAAACCATATGTCCGATCTTTTATAAAAGATGGATAGGGACGTTATTATTTAAGTTTTGAGAAATTGGGACTGATATCTAGAGTAGATCCTAATTGGCCCCTTGTTGATTACGCCTCAAAGAATGTAATTAAAATTTTTTGACTCTTTAATTTATTTTTAATGCAATGCATGCTAGTTGACTATGTATTTAAAATTAGTATGAAGTAGTTTTAAAAAAGACTTATAAAATAAATTTAATCCATGAGACTGTACAACATCCCCTTGATAGAACTGTGCCCTAATACGTCAGGTGGTCTATCAGAACCCATAGGTGGGAAGGTGCCTAACAAGGAAGAGAATAATTTAATATAAATATATATAAACTCTTGGCGGACTCGAGCTTACTTCCTAAAATCAATAAAATTTCTATCTGAGCTTGATATTTTTTAATTAATTTGACTAAAAAAAAGTTTTTAAATATTCTCTCATGAGCCTCCAAATATTAACAGGATAAAACAAAAATGGTATGTAAGAAAGAAACCTAAAAAAGCAGCAATTCTTAAAGCATAATCAATATAAACAATCAATAAATAATTAAATAAATTTGATGTCTACATAATAAGTGTCACTTAATTTATAATCCAGGGTCTGTAAAAATTAAAAGTGGTCGGGTATCACTAACAATAATCTGAATTCTAATATTAGAAATGACGCAAGTGATTTTGATAGTGGGATATTCTCTAAGTCTCTACTTCTTTGTCTTCTTTCTATCTGCAAGCTCCTTGGATTCATCGGGTCTGGTTATCCAAATGAAAAGAAACACCTCCCCAAAGGAGTGTTTTCTTTTCTTTTTGGATATTCAAAGCATCATAACCTGAATCTCCAAATGAAGAGAAACTCTCCCCTAAGAGATGTTACCCTTCTATTTGGATTTCAAGTTAGATAATTAATATTCCACCTAAAAACTCAACTTTCATAATACTTTACTCGATTAAATTGCATTACATCTAAAAAAAAAGTAAAAGACTCTAAAACATCTACAAGGTTATCCTAAGCAATTATAATTAAAATTGATGTCTCAAGCAGATATATCATTGAATTGTTCAAATTAAAATATAATCATACTTATCCATGCTTTTTTTTTAATTTCAAAGGGGCTTAGCATGTTTTATTACCTGCAGAAAATGCGTCTATTTAAGCTTTAATTTTTTCCCCCTTGATTTATAGCCCTGCATAAGCATGGTCACCTACAAAAAACTCTGTGAATATTCAGATCATTCCTAACCTAGGAGTAATCTAACGCATATCACATCAATTCATAGATTGTATAAAATTAACACATAAATAAATAATCACATCAATCAATGAATTATAACCAGCATGTAGTGAAAATCATGAAAAATTGACACATAAATAGCAGAAAAGTAAATACTATCCTAGCCTAGAACTAGAGTCAGATGTCCTAGCCAACCATCTAAAGTGTATGTATCAGGCTGTTTAGCTTGGATATGTCCTATACTGGACAATCATTAAAGTTGTCTACTATTTTGATGTTTGTTGTAGACTTAAGGGATTTTAATTTGAGTTTGAATATTAATATCTTGATGTTAATTTTAAAGTTTATTTTAATTATTAAGTGATTACTACCTTTATTTATACCAGGGCTGTGAAGTTTATTTCACCTTCCTTAGGGCTAAGTTATGGCAGGATGTGTGTCAAGTCGTGATAGATTGCTTAAACACGTCGGCAACGTGTATGTGTTAAATGATCCTGCCAGCTTTTGATTCGAGCGTCTAGAAAATGCCATGACACCCATGGTGTTTCAGCTAGAGACCCACGTTTGAATCCAGAGACCTTACTTTTGATCTGAGCTATCTGATCAAATGATTAGACGGCTCAAATTAAATATGATATTTTAGTTCAAATTGAACTAAAACTTTTATTGCTCGTGATTTCCAAAATACTCGTCCAAATTTTATGAAATTTGAAACATAAGCTCATGATAACATAAATTTTCATTACCTGAAGTCTGGAGGCTCCATGCACTAAAAATTTTGAGCAATTTCAAATTAAAATTTAAACTAAAAGTGAAGATATATCACCAACCAGTGGATGAATTTTGATGATCTTGAACTCCTTTAGCTCCTAGTGATATCCTCTCCAACTGTGCAGAAGACTTCCCAAACTGGTTGTGGATGGAAAGTTATGTTGCAAACTTCACTTTCTCTCACTACCACCCTCTCTCTTCACTAAAATGGTGTTTAGAGGCTTGGATTTGGTGAGGAAATGCTGGGAATGTCTATAGAAGTTGCTATAGGAGCTGAGGGAGAAGCTTTGGGAGCTGAAGGCTGTTAGGAGAAGATGGAGAATAGAATGAATGAGATTTTGAGGGTTTTGGCCACTTGAAACCCTCATCCTTTGAATAGAGCATTTGGATTTATTTGGGCCCTAGCTTGGATGCATGCCAAGTGTCCAAAGCTGTTAGAAGCCAGGGGTGAGGGCAGGAGGTTGAGTGATACCTCTCTTGGTTCATGGGATAGGGGGACCACACCCTTTTCCCTTATTTAGCTAAACCAAGGCTTAGCTTGGTTTAAGAGTTGTGTTAGGGGGGCTATAGGTCTGCTTTATGGTTGATTTGGACAAGGTTTAAGCAAATTTTTGGAGGATTTGAAGGGAAAGGGTTTTGGTGTTGAAAGTTAACCATTTCAAGCATGTTTGAATTATTATTAACCATCTGACTGGTCAAACTAGTCAATGGAGCTGAGGTGGCATTCATGGGAGTGTATTTGGCTGCTTGGGTGAGAAGCCAAGGGATTGGAGTCTTGGTCAAATACATGAGAATATAGTGGGTTTTGATCCCTCCAATTGGGTTGACCAAGTCAAATCAAGGGGGATTTGACTTTGTAAAATATTATACATGTTTGGGATGTCCAATTGAAGCATAGACAACTAATTTGGTTTGAAATTGCTTAGAGTGTTGATTTTAGCCTTGGTTCGGTGTATGGTTGATTTGGTCAACCATGGTTGACTTAGTCAACAAAGTTAATCCATGGGCTAGGTTTGGGTCCAACAAGTTTAGTTTGATGATTCAAGACCAATGAAGGTGGTCTCGAGCCAAGGCAAAGTCATTTGGATTGAAATACATGTTTAAATCCTTAAGGGGCACTTTAGTCAAATCTGGTTGACTTGTCAGCCCGGTCAAACCAAAGCTTGGATTTGAGTTCAATGCACTCCTAATGGTTTTTAGGATGCATTAGAAGAGGTTCCATGGCTTGGTTTGATTGGGCCATATTGAAGTTTAGAGAAAACTTCAATTTTGCACTTAAGGGATATTTTGGTCATTTGGGCCCCTGGTCAAGTCTAGGTCATCTTGGGTCCACAAAAGTGCAATTTTATTTTCAACATGTCATAACAAGTATTATGGACATGCTCAAAGATTTTGGTAAAGATCCGAAGGTCAAATTCTACAAGATGATAAGTCTAGTGGCATAAGCTGTAAATATTTGAAGGTTTTGCAACCTTTAGATTTTAATCAAATTTTTGTGGTTAGAGGTCTCAGATTGGCCTTAAATTTGAAGGGTTGACTCTAGGACATGCTTAATCAATATGCAATTAATAGATCATGAATCGAGGGTCATTTGATTGGGATTTGAGTTGATTGAAAAATCATCTGAAAAGGGTTATAGGACAGGGGCCTCTAACTCTGAACTTTGGTCTAGAATTTTGGATTTGAACTAGACTCTGGATTTGATTGATTGAGTTTGAGTTTTGTTAACCTCATGACAAGCATGAGGTCAACAAGGTCAAGCCACCTAGGATAGACCATGGAGGATCCCTAGAGGCTATTTGGATTGAATCCAAGGGTTTAGGTTGAATGGATTTGAAGTTTACAAGGAGAAGACCTTGTATGCATGGGTTAGACCTTTTTTGGTGAGTCAACTCACCATGGCTTAACTCACCCATACTTTAGGTGTGTTTAGGATGTTAATGGATTGAGATTGAACAATGTATGGGGTTGAATTGATCATATGCAATGGTCTGACCCAAGATAGGCTGGTTTAACTAGTCTTAGGCTTGGTTGACCAGGTCAACATTTGATCAAGAAAGGTGGACCAAACATGTCCAATCTATGAGGAGCTTTATTTAATTCAATTTTGAGAAGTTTGATGGAGAGATGGGATTTATAGTAGTTCAAAGTAGAGGTTTGATCAACTGAGATAGCTAGTGCTAGCTCAACTAAGTCAGTTGGGTCAACCCCTAGCCTGGGGGAGCTAGGGTTGATGAGTTTAGTGTATGAGGCTCCTATGATAGTTTTTTATGTAAGATATGAGGTCAAAGAGCAAGTGTGATGCAGAGTGCAATCCACTAGGCAAGTTGAATGTAAATCAATATTTTGAATTAGTTTAAATGTGTTTGACTTTAGTTAAAGGAGCTTGGGACTCAATGGCTAGCTCTAGGGCATCTAGACTAGTCATCAGATCCAAGACAAGATGATGTATTTAGGGATTTAAGGTTTGAATGATCTCAACTAAAAAAGAGGTTAACACACCTCTTAAAGACATATAGGAATGCATAAAGTCTAAGGATTACAAGAATTGGCCTCATACAAAAATTAGGTCAACAAGTTTATTTTAGGTTGGGTCAATCTTTAATATGCATTAACCGCCTTTGCTAACTTCCTTCATAAGGCTCTTACAAAATCTATTTTTCATTACACATGTGTCAGCACACACACACAATAGATGTTGACTTCCACTGCTTGTTGTTGACCAATGCTAATGCTCATTCCCTTGCCTTATAATTGAGATCTTTTTTGGTAGAAGGGTAAACTATTATAATTCATGTTATATAGTGAAACTATTTCAAACTAGCTAGTCCCCATGATTTATCCTTTAGGCTTCTCCACATAAAAAGTCTTTTACCTATTGTGAGCCACAATATACGTATTTGTGTGTATAGTGAATTTTAATGTAACACTAAGACAACAAACTCACTCTATGACCATAAAAATTCTAGCAAGCAATAGTGCCATTAGATTTTATATTTATCTATTAATATTAAATGCTATGTCTTTGGTTCAATATTATTGTATTAAAAGATGCTACTATTTGAAGATTGTAAGGTGAAATATCTAAATGTTTGGACATCTCAAGATGCTGAACAATTTTGACTAACATCCAAATATTATTGAAATGAAATAAAAACAATTATAAATTTTTCATTTAGAAATATCATCAAACCAAATAGCTAATATATTTTTAATAATATGGTATTACGTTAAGATGATAATAAACTAAGCAATGTTGACGTCCACCGCTCATCGCTGACCAATGGCAACACCCATTGTCTTGCCTTATAATCTCACTTTCTCTAACAACAAAGAAATGCATTTTATTGTAAATTTCAATCCATAGAGTAAAACTATTCCAATGTGGCTAGTCCTTATAATTTTTCCTTTCAGGTTTTTCACATAAAAAATCGTTTGCCTATCATGAGCTATACATATTCGTGTGTATGTTAAAATTTCATATAATATGAGGGCGATAAACTCACTCTATGATAATGAATATTATTGCATGCAATAATAATATTATATGTTATAACTATCTGTTAAATGCTATTTGTTTAATTCAAAACTATTATACTGAAAGATGTTACTATTTTCAGTATTGATGGCAATTTATCAAATAAAACTTTGATTATAAATGTTAAATTAGTTTGATAATAAGTAATATTATGATATAAAGATGCTATTTTCACACTAGTATTTATGTTTTAAATAGAAATAGAAATGATTTTTGTTAATTAAATTTATCATTATTCATTTATAATTTCTTTTTCAATTGCAAAGAAAAAAAATCAAAAAAGAACATCAGAGTTTATTCATGAAAGTCAAGCGAAAGATATTCGTATGATTTCCTTTCAATGTGTTTTCTCTCATTCGAAATCCTTGCTTATTTTCCTCCACTTCTCCCCAGCAGAGAAAACATTATCAAATGAAGCAAAAGAAGAGCTTTTACCATACTAATCGCTCCAGCGCAGCCCCAAAACCTACAGAACAGATTTGCACAACTACATGAACTTGTGAAATTTCTACAGTTCTGAAGCTTACAACAATACGACATAAAAAGCATCAAGGTCAATCTCCTAAGGTCTTTCCAACAAAACAAACAATCAAAAACCACAACTCAACTTAATATTTCGCTTAAAACCCTGCTTAAATATATAAAAACTTGTGACTTTTCATGTCACGACTGAACACACTTCCCTGCCTACACTAAAATATGTACTGCTTACACATGAAATACACATTTTCCTTCTGTTTCCTCTCAAGTTAGCAACTTATTGAAATTGAGGGAAATATTTGAGGTCCTTTGATGGTTATAAACAGCACTAAATGCTTGCGCGCACACGCTCGAGAACCCTGTCATTGCCTGGAAGACATTGGGGAATCCTGTTTGAAGATTGTTCAGTGTCATTGCTCTTGTGATTCCAGAACTCTTCTCATACTTGGTCTTCTCTTCTTCTGCCTTTGTTTTCAAAGCATCCACCTTTGCTTTCTTCTCCATTACTGGTGATCTGCTTGCATTGTCCCCATAGCCTTCGGATGAGTAAGGGCCATACTTGCTCTCCAATGATCTGAGTTCTTTGGATCTCTTCTCCAGCTCTTTAAATGAAGAATCTGATCGTTTTTTCAGCTTGTGCTCCGCAGCTTGCTGTATGACAATAGCATGAATAACAGTTAAGAAGCTTTTAATCCCCTCAGAAGCAACCTTGTCAGGAACTCTGTCAAGGGCGAGCTGCCACTCCTCACAAAGACCATAAATTTCAGAGTTTTGGTGATTTCTGTCAAGTGGGTCATGCTGGCATTGGAAAAGAGAGAGGCGAAGCCAGCCTGTGATTGCATGAATATAGTCTCTCTGGGACTTTATGAGGTTGCAGAAGGAGGAATACCAGTTTTCGATTTCTGCTTCTAGTTGTAGGGTGGCTTGTCGGTGGAGTTCAGAGGTGGGAATGGTGCTTGATGGATTGTTTAGATACTGGAGTTGCTGCACAATGTGAGTTTGAACCTGATGGCATTCATACATGCCTCTCCACATGCACATCAAGCTGCAGTTTCCCAGAATTGGAAAAGGAATCTGTTATAAAAAAATTATCCATTGGTGTGTAAATGTCATTAAGGAACTAAAAGATCAATGGAAATGGTAAATGATGGTGATGTCTATATTTTACTTGGAGATTTTCGTCTTAACGTTCATAATTGATCATTAACAAAATGGTTTGAGATATAAGGTGAAGGACGCATTGAAAAATGGAATGTTATGGTGTTAAAATTAACTCAATCTGATTACTGTTTGTTGCAATATACATTGCAAGTGATCGAAGAAGCATTGTATAAGATATGATGTGCCTTAGAATATTCCCTAATTTGCTAATTGAGGAGTTGGGAAAAAAATAATTCTCGAGATTTGTGTAGATGCTTGGATGATCTAAATCAATTTCATGTATGAAGGTTGGTCACCCTATTTAATCACATGATCTTGGGACTCGAGAAACTTCAGATTTCTAAACTATATATGAGGACAACTTCTTGGGTCGAGATGTAATCTCTCATACTCAATATCTGTGCCCTCATGTAGCTAGGGTTTTGAAGGTGACAACAATTTACCCCACCAATTAGGATTTTGTGGTACCTGCAAGAAAACATTTGCTAAACAAACCTCTCTGTGAGGGCTTTTTTAAGCTTTATCTTTGTTGAGTGTGAGTGTACTCAAGCTTTAATATTCTATACATCATTTGTGGCTTCTTATTTAATGGATCAAATACTCTCTCCTCACTTATGGATGTGTGGGCTCCGAAAATTCGGCCCCGGCCTCCGCCCGCTTTGTGCTTTCTTCGGGGGGAGTTTTAACGAACTAAGTTCCGGGGTAAATTTTGGAAGGCAGATGAGGTTTGTAGATAAGACACTACCCAGAGATTTTGCCCTCATTTTGCGAGGATTTTATGATCTAAGTTCTGGTTTCCTATAGGCGCAAGCCCCTATAGTTAATTACCCCTCCCGGTAACGAGAGAGAACTTTCGATTAAGGCTAGTCGTCGATCAGATACGCATAGAGATATGCGGGTTTGGCATATAGTAGCAGCAATGGGTTTGGGTATTGAATGTTTGATATTTGAAATTAGAAATTTCACCATCGTACACTTAAAGCGGATGGTGGGGGAATGGATGATGGACCCGATCAAGATCCCATGGTTCCGTCATCCCGGGCCATCGTGGTCCCTGGTCTACTTAGTCAGAGGAGGTAGTCGACCCACTCTGACAGAAGGATCCTTGTCGGCAGCCATAGGTTGCTTCGTTCAAGGGTACCTTGTAAACCTGGGGTGGGTGTTTGTCTAAGGGGACAAATTTGAATCCACTTTAGCTAACAGAGAGCTTTGTGCCCTATCGATCATATCCTATTGATTCATATCTCAAGGATTTGATGTCATTGGGGAGCATACGGGCTCTGACCATAACCAAAATATAATGGTGCCCTTTGGAGGCGACCACCTGGTTCAGAGGGCCTCGAGTCATAACCGTTTATCCTGCAGTGCCATTTGGCGGCGAAACTGCCGGTTAGAGGACTCGTACCACGTCCTTACTGGCAGGAGATTTTTTGATAATGGATCCTAGTGATATTTTCGACCAGGCATTAGCTCTATGTGAGCTGATGTAATTTTTGACTTGTCCACCTCGGCAAACTATTGCGGATGGTGGATGGATTTGCATTAAATGTTTGATGATTGGATTTCAATTTTTAAATATTTTTGGATTTTAAATTTGTGGGAATTTGGGTGACATTTTGAAATGTTTAGAATGGACCCCTCCGGTTAATATATACATTCAACACAGCCATCATCGGAGTGACTTTAGGGTTCTTTTATTTATGGGTTGAACCTTGTCGACTCTATCTAGCAATTGACAGAGGATCGGGTTTCGTAGGCTTTATGCCTTTGTTAGTGAATCTTCTTGATTATAGGCCTTGAAGGCCTAATATAAACGTATTAAAACAAATATATAGGTTGTCACAACTGTATATTTGTTTGATGGTTCGAGCCCTATCGACTCCTATTGACCTTTATAGAAGGATCGGGTTCAAACCTGAATTCACTCATTGACTCGCGCAGCATCCCTAGACGTCACGTGTGTACCAATAACACGCTCGTCGGGGCCCATGCGGGTTATGAGTGCATACCCCCTTATTGTTGAAATCCAGGATCCCGGGCACTTAATTTTGATGGTGACAACTAATACTTACTGAATTTATATGGACTTCCTTAAGATTACAAATGTTTATCTTTATCTATGAGCATTAACATTTCAGGTCAGATACACACTGCTCAAGGTTGTTGGAGACTCAAACTGGGTAGAATAGGATGTTGAAAATCTTGTAATTTTTATTTTCTTGAGTCTGCCACAAAAGCATGTATGTAAAAGGAGCAACCATGCACACACACAGGGGGAGATTTGTTTTCATGTTAAAAAAAAATTTTAAACTTATCATACTGTACGATTTTCAATCATACTGTACGATGGATCATTAATACTCAGGCTAACGGCTACTTCCAGACGATTAGTTTTATAACCTAATCGTACTGTACGATGGTAATCGTACGGTACGATGAGGTTCAATTGAAAAACCCTAGCCGCCAGAATAAGTTTGGTAAGTTTATGATTTTGATTTTTTGAACTATTCGTACTGTACGATCCAGATCGTACTGTACGATTAATTGAATACTTACCAAAATTATCTCCTGTAATCAAGAAATAAACTTTGATTTCTTGATTAAATTAGATCGTACTGTACGATATTATATCGTACTGTACGATAGTCAGAGACGATTTCATTCGTCCCTTTGATCGTACCAGATGAAATCAAGGTTTTTTGTTCTATTCGTCCTGGACGATATTCATATCGTACTGGACGATAGCCTAAAATGAACTAATCATACTGTACGAATAGTGTCAGAGACGAATTTGCTCGTCCCAGAGATCGTCCCACAGATCGTCCTGTACGAACAGTTTGAAACAACATAATCGTCCTGTACGATATACATATCGTACAGTACGATATTTATAGAATTTGAGAACTGTTCGTCTGTGCTCGTACTGGACGAAGCTGTATTTGAACTGATCGTACTGTACGATTTTATATCGTACTGTACGAATATAGACGAAAAAGTTAAAATTTTTAGGGTTTTCTGAAGCCTGATTTAAAAAGAACTTTAATTTTTCAATTGAGGGTTGTTGTTGGTCTGTCTTCTTACTGAGAGAGGAAGGGACTCTTGAGGGAGAATTTTTCTTTGGAGAGATCCAAGGCTTGTGAGAGGAAGGTGAAGGTGAGCTTGAGCGTGAGGGAGAAGGACAGTGAGGGGATCACACGGTGGCTCCAAACTAGCTGCAAACTTTGCTCCTCTTGTGGCTTTGGGGAGTCTTGGGAAAGTTTTCTAGAGAAGAAAGGTTTCAAGATCAACATCATCAAGGTACTCTGCCGTCTCCATAAGGGAGAAAAAGGAGAAGGTCCGCTGCCGTCACCAGGAGGGTAACATAGCGTTTGGTATTCTGCCACACCGGGGAAGGTGAAAGTGAGTCTTGTAAAGGCTTCTCTGCCTTGCTGTGGGAGCAAAAGGAGAGTCAACTTTTAGTAGTGCAAATCCCGGAGTGGAGGACTCCGAGGAGTGGATGTAGGTCAAGTGACCGAACCACTATAAAAATCTCTGGTGTGCTTTTTCCGTTTTTACTGCTTTTTACTTTTCACGCATTTTATTTATTATTTTTAATTATTTGGTGAAAAGTTTGATTTTAATCTTATATTGTGAAATTTGCAATTGTGTCACCAATATCGCCGTTGTGAACGAACTACTAGCTTCCACATTCTACTTATTAAATTGTTATTTTAAAAACACAAAAAATTAGAACTCCTGTTTAGGTTTAAATTTTTTAAAATACCAATTCACCCCTCTCTTGGCGCATCTCTGACTTTCACTTTTTTGTGTACCTAAGTGTGTACAAATTATGGTGCATGTGCGGGGGTACTTTTAGAATATTTGTAAACACCTTCTGTCTGCTTGTACGAATGTTGCAGATCTGGTGGCGTTTTGTAGCAGCTTCTAGACTGAGTTGTTCGCTGCTTTGCACAGGTAGACTGTCGTGCACTACTTGCTTTCTACAGGTAGATCGAGTGCACTAACGAATCTGCTATCTTAGTTTGTAAGACTTTACATTGGATGTAACTCTTATGCATCATGCTTGTGGGCAATTGTGGGCAATGTGTTGGGTGTCAACGGGTCTCCTGTAACAACTGGTAAGATTTCACATTTGTTATAATCCTGCAGTATTTGCTCATAGATGGCATCTAGTGTGTGCGATGGGTCTTCTGCAGCATCTTAGAAGAGCTCATATCTGCTACAGCTCTTTTCTGCATTTGCCCTGTATATGACATGTAGAGTGCACGAAAAATCTTCTACAACAACTCGTAGATATTTGTATTTGCTGCACATCATATGCTTCTGCTTGTGGTTGCGCATTGGGCACACAACAAGTCTTCTACGATAGTTCGTAGGAGTTCGTGGTTATCATGTACTATCTTCCTCCATTCGTAAGGAAATGACATATTTGATGGCTCTTGAATGATGGTTGATTGTAAGAGCGCTGTAAGCGAGTTATATGTTCGTTGATGGTCTTTTGAACTTTGTTTGTAAGTAGTATGCTGAGATCATGATGGGCCTCTCAAACATATGTTATGTGTGTGACAAGTCCTCTATAACAACCCGTAGGTCCCCGCACTTGTTACATATCCTCTATCTTTGCTTACAACATATCAGTGTATTTAGCTTGCGAATATCATTATGTTCACCCGCGAGTTGATACTGACTGTAGGCCACTACATCTGCTGGATTCCCTCTGTGTTCATTACAGTCCTTTCTGCATTTCTTGGACTGTAGACGATGTATTGCATACATCATAATCTTGTTATGTGATTTCATCAATAAACCGTTGCATTCAATGAAGGTCCCTTTATTTGTATTTTGATCTCGATCACAGAGCGTTACTACATTCATCGTACTTCTGCCTTATGTTGTATAAAATAGATGTATTCACTAGTTTCATTGCCCGCGAGGTCTGATGTATTTTCTTGAGTGTTGAGTGGTTATCAACTATATGGATGATTTAGCCTTCATGGCACATTATAGCCATCACCCGTAAGTGGACTACTATGTGAGTGAGAATTCTTCTATATTTGCTTATGGTTAGTATGATGAACTTGTATCGCTAATTTTTGTTGTAATCAATCATATATCAACCATATATGTACCCCTCCAATTTTCATTCCTTTGGTTTTCATTTGTTTGTTTGCATACAGATGTTGATTGTAAGAGTATCTTTACAGGCACTGTCTTCTGATCATCATGGTTTGGATGGATGTCACAGTATTTATTGCATGAGCTTTATGCATGTTTATAGACAACATCAACATTATTATCAATTGGAGATTTGTGAAAAATTCCCATGTAACGAAACAAAGTCTTTGTTGGTGAATTTTCTTGATTATAAGCCTTGAAGGCCTAATATGAACGTATTAAAACAAATATATAGGCAGCCACAACTGTATATTTGTTTGATGGTTCGAACCTTGTCGATTCTTATTGACCTTTATGGGAGGATCGGGTTCGACCCTGGATTCACTCACTGACCCGCGCAACATCCCTAGACGTCACGTGTGTACCAATAACATGCTCGCCGGGGCCCATGCGGGTTGTATTATACATCCCCTTATGTGTACCTATGTGTATACAAACTAAGGTGCACATGTGTAGGGGCATTCTTGAAATATTTGTAGACGCCTTCTGTCTGCTAGTACGGGTGTTGCAGATCCGGTGACGTGTTGCAGCAGCTTGGAGATTGAACTGTTTGCTGCCTTATACAGGTAGACTGTCGTGCACTACTTGCTTTTTGCAGGCGGATCTTAGTGCACTAACGAATCTCCTGCTTTTATTTGAAGACAATTACATTCACATGATATTTTTGTTCGTGGTCATTGCTTTGCATACGAGTCTTCTGGAATTGAATGCTGGCATTTGTGTTTGCTGTAGTTGTTCTGTATTTTTTATTGTGGTTGACAAACTCGGGTGTACAACGGGTCCTCTTTTGCTATGATAGCTTATAGATGTATTTGCATCTACTGCATTCTCCGTGCATTTTGCTACGACCCTTGGTCTTTATGGGACAACTGCTATTGCTGCCTGTAGGTGGGTGGATATATTCACAGACTAAAATTGACTACAGGATACTGCATTTACTGTAGTCTTTCTGCATCCACCCCTAGGTGACATGTAGTGCATACATCTGTATTCGTAGGGAATATATATATATTGCAGATCTTCTATAAGGACCCGTAGGAGTGTCTTGATATTCATTGCATATTATACTGAATATGTTGACAAGAGATCTTGTTGTTTGTGAGCAGATTGTATTTGTAAACTCTTCATCATCTCCAATAGTGGCCTTACTCACTAGGAGCCTGTTCCATTAACACTATTAAGCTCTTTTACATGAACTCATGGATCCACTGATGTAGACACTACGGGCATCATGTTACTCATGTGTTGATTGAAGGTTCTTTGTGATAGCAATGAACATATTGTCGCACTGCAAATCTTCTTATTCATGAGTTCTACACATGTTCCTTGCATCTTGATTGAAGTTGCGCATCTATCACTTGAGGGTTCGATCCACTGCTTAGTGATTTGTGTCACGCTTCTCTACATGGATTCTCCATCTGATCTTGATTGAGCACCCATGACTGTCAATTAATCCTTGCACATCAAAATGATCTTTTGCTATTTGACTGCATTTTCACCTAACTCTTGCTTACAAATTGATTATGCTTGGATGCATATGTCCTTTGTTGTATGTTGAAATTCATTTCAACATTCCTCACAAGTTCATTTAATGTTCGCTTTCAAAATTGGGATGATACTTCTTTATTCTTCATTGAGAGCTTGGTGTTAGGATCCAAGTCAATCCTTTGCTCATATGTTGGCTTTCATTTAAATGATTAGGACCAACTAATATATATATTTGAACCCACTAACTCATGGTTTGTACTTTGTTAGCTCCTTGGTCCCGTTTTCTTTGTAGTCACAAGCCTTGTTCCCTATAGTATTGTTCAAATTCAAGATAATTCAAGTCTTTTGTAGCTCAAAACTAATCCAAGTACAGTCATATGATCACCCGAAATTTCGGCAGCATTCCAGCATCTCCCCCGTTTAGGGGAAATAACGGAAAACTGGGCCTTTCCCACCACGCTAAGAAAAGCGTGTATGGTAGGTGCCCTCTTTCGAGGACACCGCGGCCGTGTAAAATCTTCAATCCCCACCACGCTACGAAAAGCGTGTATGGGTCTTCGACAGTACCTGTTTAAAAAAAATGCAGTTATTTCCCCGCGAGCGGGTACTTATGAATATCCCCACCACCCTAAGAAAAGCGTGTATAGAGCTTACCCGCCTCGCCGTAGGTGTCGCACCGGGTTCCCTTCCCACCACGCTAAGAAAAGCGTGTATAGGCGGTTTGCCGGCCCGACACGAACGTCGAGGATAGGATTTTGAGGTGATTACCCGCTTCGTCGTAGGCGCCGCACCGGGTTCCCTTCCCACCACGCTACGAAAAGCGTGTATAGGCGGTTTGCCGGTGCGTCGCGAACAACGAAATGAGCTCTCGAAGTGATTACCCGATTCGTTGCAAGCCTCGCGACGCACTTCCTCCCACCACGCTAAGAAAAGCGTGTATAGGTGGTCGTTTTGTCGCGCTGCGAGCCTCGAGGCGGGCTCTCGGAGTTTTAGGGTTAGATGTTTATACCTTTGCCAGCATTGAGGTGATGTGGAGACTCATAGATCGAGGTGAGAGCACTCTTTGCATTTCTCTTTTTAAAATTAATTATAATTGATATTAAGTAATTATAATTAATTAAGTAAACATAATTATTTTTAATTAATTATTCATAATTAATTATAATTAATTAAAATAACTAATTATAGCTTATTAAAATTAATTAGTATAATTAGTTATAATTAGCTTTAATTATAACTAATAAATATTAATTAACTTTAATAAATCATAATTAGTAAATAATAATTAATAATAATTAAATATTATGAATCATAATTAATTAATATAAATTCTAATTCATTAATTATAATTAATTATGATAAATCATAATAATTATAATTAAATAAAAATAAAACAAATAAATAAATAAATAAATAAAAACAAACTCTCTCCCTCTCTATTCTCTCTGGCTCGACAGCTTTGCTGGATTTGGCCGAAGTAGCGTGCGACTGGGATAAAATTACTTTCAAAGCAAGCGAGCTCCCAACGTTGCTTCTATTCGAAATGTCGTAACTTCCGAACCAAAGGGAAAGTCGGAGGGGAAGCGCAGTTGTTGACCCCTAAGTTGTAGCCAAAAGTGAAATAAAAAAAGAGGCTAAAATCATACCTCTGCCATAGCCATACGCGAATCCTGCAGAAATCCCGTCGCTTGAACAGTACCCATGCCTTGCGAACGGCGCCATTTGCAGTCCTCGATCGTGTGTTTTGTCTCGACTCGTCTCCCACTGTCGTTAAAAACGAGCAGTTGGTGAACCCTCTCCATCTCCTATTCGCAAAAACGTCTGCAAGCCCCGCCTCCCTCTTCCGAACTCCATCCCGACTTCCGGCTTACTCTCTCTGCGACTTCAACCCACGACCAGCACTCCCGTCGCCTCTGCCCTAGACCCGACGCCGAACCCAATCCCTCAGCAAGCCGACGTCTCCTCCTACACCCACCTCCCTCTCTGCCTCAAATCAAATCCCTAAGACCCCTCTCCTTCTTCAGCCGAGAGAGAGAGAGAGAGAGAGAGAGAGAGAGAGAGAGGAAATCCCCAACCTTCTCCGACGTCCCCCTCCCGTGAGATCGGGACTCCCCCGTGGCTGCTCGACTCCTCTCCTTCGACGACTTTCCCTTCCATTAGATCGGCAGTTCCGACATTTTGATTAGAAACAGCGACAGGAGCTCTCTCTCACTGTCAAGGTAACTTTCCCTTTTCGCACACTTCTTCGGCCTAATCCCGTAAATCAGCCGAACTGAAGAGGGGGTGAAGAGGGATTAATTGATATTAATTAAAATTAATGTTAATTAATTTTAATTAATGTTGATTAATGATTTTATTATTATTATTATTATTTTATTATTACCTAATTATTATTATAATTAATAATAGTTAATTTTAATTAAATTATTATAATTAATTTTAATTAATTATATTTAGTTTAATTAAGGTTAATTTTGATTAATTATAATTATTTAATTAGTTATAATTAATTGATCTTAATTATAATTAAAAAAAGAGAGAGAAATGCAAGTGCCTCTCCCTTGCCCCGATCCTCGTGCCACGAACCACCGCCGGTCGTCAGGTATAACCCTCCAACCCTAAAACTCCGAGAGCCCGCCTCGAGGCTCGCAGCGCGACAAAACGACCACCTATACACGCTTTTCTTAGCGTGGTGGGAGGAAGTGCGTCGCGAGGCTTGCAACGAATCGGGTAATCACTTCGAGAGCTCATTCCGTCGTTTGCGACGCACCGGCAAACCGCCTATACACGCTTTTCGTAGCGTGGTGGGAAGGGAACCCGGTGCGGCGCCTACGACGAAGTGGGTGATCACCTAAAATCTCTTTTTCGGCACTCGCGGCGCACCGGCAAACCGCCTATACACGCTTTTCGTAGCGTGGTGGGAAGGGAACCCGGTGCGGCGCCTATGGCGAGAAGGGGATATTCATAAGTACCCGCTCGCGGGGAAATAATTGCATTTTTCAAACAGGTGCTGTCGAAGACCCATACACGTTTTTCGTAGCGTGGTGGGGGATTGAAGATTTTACACGGCCGCGGTGTCCTCGAAAGAGGGCACCTACCATACACGCTTTTCTTAGCGTTGTGGGAAAGGCCCAGTTTTCCGTAGTTTCCCCTAAACGGGGAAGATGCCGGAATGCTGCCGAAATTTCGGGTGAACAGAAGACAACACTTGAACAAGATTTGGACAAACAAATGACACTGATTTGAACATCAAATGAACAAGATTTGAGACCGCACTCGAACTTGATTTGAACTTGCAAAGGATGGCAGGGGACTTGGATCTGAACTGAATTTGGACTCAATTTTGCACTTGAACTTGTGTTTTGAACTCACAAGGAGGAATGAACCTAAGCTTCATCTTAAACTTGATTGAAGAAAATTGAGACTAAATTTGATTGAACTCAAAGATTTAATTCAAACTTGATTCAAATTTGATCAAATGAACTTGAATTGAACAAGATCATTTGAGACTCTTGAACTTAGTTTGACCCAAGTGAGAGGGACCTAGACTTGCCACTTGAACAGCAAGGAGCTCGAACTTGAAAGTGATACAAGGCTCTTGATGAATTACAAAAGATTACACTCAAACTCAACTTGAGTATTAAGTGAGCCTGAACTTACATTTGATTCGAAAGTTAAATGACATGAGAAAAGATTTGAACAATTTGAATTCAAGCAATGACTTGGGTTGGACTACAAAGGACTTGAATCAAAATTCAACCAAGAACAATTTGATTTCAACATTGAATTTGAAAGCGAATAAAATAACTTGCAACTTGAACCAAAGGAGACTTGAGCTCGAGCTCAAGTGAAGGACAAGGACCTGGGTTGAACCAAACATAAATGAACCTGAACTCGAGTTGGACTTGCATTTGATTTGGACAAAGATAATCTGCACTTTAGTGAGCAACAAGGGACTTGACCATTCAATTGAACTTGAAATGGCTTGGACAGCAGGGAGTTCAAACTTGCTAATTGAGCGACCGTGGACTTAAAAAGCAGGAGACTCGTTAGTGCATTAAGATCCACCTGCAGAAAGCAAGTAGTGCACGACAGTCTGCCTGTACAAAGCAGCGAACAGTTCAATCCCTGAGCTACTGCAATACGCCACCGGATCTGCAACATCCACGCAAGCAGACAGAAGGCGTACAAATTCCCAAATGAAATCCCAGCGCTACGCCACCGGATCCGCAACTTTCATGCAAGCGGACAGAAGGCGTGTACAAATATTCCAAGAATACCCCTGCACGTGTGCACTTTAATTTGTATACACATAGGTACACATAAGGGGATGTACTGAATACCTGCATGGGCCCCGGCGAGCGTGTTATTGGTACACACGTGACGTCTAGGGATGCTGCGCAGGTCAATAAATTTGAACATGATCCTCCTAAAGCAAGTAAATAGGAGTCGACAAGGTTCAATAAATATTTATAAAATGCCCCCAAACACCTGCATGAGCCCCGGCGAGCGTGTTATTGGTACACACGTGACGTCTAGGGATGCTGCGCGGGTTAATAAGTGAATTCAAGTTCGAGCCCGATCCTCCTATACAGGTAGATAGGAGTCGACACGGCTCGAACCATTAAATAAATATGCAGTCGTGAGATCGACTGAGATATTTATCTTATACATTCATGTTAGGCCTTCAAGGTCTATAATCAAGTGAATTCACTTACAAAAGGCTCAAAGCCTACGAAACCTGATCCTCTATCGACTAGTAGATAGAGTCGACAGGGTCCAATCAATAAAATGTAAATGACCCCATACACCCCGATGATGGCCGTGTTGAATGTAGATCTCAACCGGAGGGGTCCTCACAGATCATTTCAAATACCACCCAAAATCTAAAATTCCAAACTCCAAATTCCAGAAAACTCCAATTCCAAGGCATTTAGAACTGAAATCTAACACCATTCAAACACTTAAAGCAAAACATATCCACCCTCCGCAACAGTTTGCCGAGGTGGACAAATCAAAAAATACTTCAGCTCACAAAGAGCTAATGTCTGGTCGAAAATATCACTAGGATCCATTCTCAAACAATCTCCTGCCAGTAAGGACGTGGTACGAGTCCTCTAACCGGCAGTTTCGCCGCTAAATGGCACTGCAGGATAAACGGTTATGACTCGGGGCCCTCTGAACCAGGTGGTCGCCGCCAAATGGCACCATTATATTATGGTTATGGCCAGAGCCCGTATGCTCCCCAATGGCATCAAATCCTTGAGATATGAATCAATAGGATATGATCGATAGGGCACAAAGCCCTCTGTTAGCTAAGGTGGATTCAAATTTGTCCCCTTAGATAAACACTCACCTCAGGTCTACAAGGTACCCTTGGACGAAGCAACCCATGGCTGCCGACAAGGATCCTTCTGTCAGGTTGGGTCGACTACCTCCTCTGACTAAGTAGACCAGGGACCACGATGGCCTGGGACGACGGAACCATGGGATCTTGATCGGGTCCATCATCCATTCCCCCACCATCCGCTTTAAGTGCAAGATGGTGAAATTTCTATTTTAAATATTAAACCCTTCCAGTCCTTTTAACATTCCCAACCTATTGCTGCTACTATATGCCAGATCCACGTATCTATACGTATCTGATCGACGACTAGCCTTAATCGAAAGTTCTCTCTCGTTATCGGGAGGGGTAATTAACTATAGGGGCTTGCGCCTATAGGAAACCAGAACTCAGATCATAAAGTCCTCGCAAAATGAGGGCGAAATCTCTGGGTAGTGTCTTATCTACTATCTCATCTGCCTTCCAAAATTTACCCCGGAACTTAGTTCGTTAAAACTCCCCCCTGAAGAAAGCATGGAAGTCGGGCGGAGGCCGGGGCCGAATTTTCGGAGCCCACAGATTTCTGGCGACTCCACTAGGGAATGGTTTCTCTTTCCATCTTTGGCTAGTCATCTCAGTGCTACAATAGCAGCTATTTTTCAACTCAGAATTCAAAGTTTTGAATCTTTCAAAAGCGATCTTTTAATGAATCAAAATTTTGAATATTCTAAGAATGATCGCTTAAACGAATTCATCGAGATAACATGTTTAGCAGGATTTATATACTTATTTTATTTGCTTGCTAACGTTATCTGCTTTATTTTTATCTTCTGTTCTGTGCAAGTCCATGCATTTTGAAAGTGTGGGGTGATGTATCAGATTCTGATTACTAATCCTTACCTTTCATTCATGCAGATGGATCTACAGAATGCTTCTGTTACTGTCCAGCTGGGACGTGGTGCTAGCATCCAGCTAGCAAATACTCTGATCAACACTGGAAGATCCGGAGCTACCATCCAGTTTGGTAGCATTGACTTTCCTGCAGTCGTTGCAAGAGCTGCCACTGCTCCTCCATGCGGCATTGAATCTGAAGGGCATGCTAGGAGGCCCCACTCCACTGAAACTGCTACCCGTCGTGTGCATTTGTCAGCGCCACGACCTGCTGTCAAAGACCCTCAAAGGAGGATTTCTGTGTTCGAACGACTTTCTCAATCTGAGATCCCAACCACCAGAAGGATAGTGACTGATGGGAAAATCTCAGTGGTACCTACCAGGACCACTACGCTGCCAATGGGATCATCTGTACCTGGGAGGAACGTTGCTGAAGCTTCCTCATCTGGAGGAAGGCCCACCAGGCAGAGAAGGAAGATGAATGCTGAGCTCCGAGCTCAACAGCAACTCTATGTCCACCCATCCAACTTGCCGGCTCAAGAGCCAGAAGCTACAATTCCTACCCGGAACGGGTTTGCGAACCTGAAGTGGGTAAAAAGAAATAGCTCCTCTGGAGAGCTAAAGAAATCATTCTGGGAGCAACGGCCTGAGGTCCCAGTTCCTCCAAGGAAGAAAGAACCTGAAACCCTATCAGCTCGGGTGTACAGAGTACTAAAGACTGTAAAAGAGAAGGGACTGAAGAAAAAGAAGTTCCAAAGGCCATTGGTTATTGAGACCAGAAGGACCCCTCCGAGGGAAAGGCTGTCTTACGATTTGATAGCCGAAAGAAGAAGAAAACAAACCCCACGCGGTGAACATCGGGGTGTGACACCTGAACCACGCATTCAGGGATCCACCGCCGAAAGGTCCCGGTGGAAGGGAAAACAAATCTGGAGGCCAAGGCCTCGCAGAGAAGAAAAGAACGAAAGAAAGACTGATCTGGGTGTGACATCCGGTACTGCTTCCCGGAGATCCGCCCCCAGTTACAAACAACATCAAAAGTGGGTCCAAAAGAAGGCCCACGATGATGCTCCTCCCGACGGTAGACACCTTGGAGAATCCTCCAGGGGATCCCGTCGCTCACCAACTCCTCCCAAGGAAGAGTCTAACTTCGACCGTAGCCCACGGGTCGAAGAGATCTTCCTGCCTAACCAAGAACCTGAGATCCAGTGGCGCCGCCGCTCGGAGATCCGAGTACTAGAAGAAGGAGAAGAAGATACGGGAGAAGAAAATATTGAAGAATACATGGAAGAAAATCTAGAAGAAAATATGGAATACATTGAAGAAAATTTAGAAGAGGTAAATAACACCTTGGACATGGAAGTGGTCTACATGGTGAGACACATCAATGTCGAAGAGGAGGCCTACTACGACGATGATGAAGATGACGATCGTTGGCAACCACCGCCTAGACAAGTATATCGGCGCCGCCATGAAGCCGGGTCCACCACTGGCAGAGGTGTCCATTCCCAAGAAGAGCGAGAAGAGGCTGAGGAGAATCCCTTTGCTGATGAGAACGTCACGCTCGCAGAAATGCAGAGACAAATGAAACGTCAAATGAGGGCAAAGAATAGGGAAATCTCTCAATTGCATGAGAAAATGACAGAGATGATGACCCAAATGACAACAATGATGCAGATTATGCAGAGAAATGCTGCAGTTGGTTCCATGCCTAATCCTCCCCCAGATCCTCCAAACTTCCAAGTACCGCAAGTCTCAGGAGTACGGGACACTCCCGAGGGTGGTCATGAGGCTCAGAATACCACTCGTCAGCCCACCCCGCAGAACATCGCAAGTACTTCCGAGCCTGTGACTGCTGCGCAGCTTGAAGGGATCATTACAGAGAAGATCAAGGCTATTATAGCTTTGATCAGGCAGAAAAATTGGTGGGTAAAGGTCGCCCATACCCAGCAGAGTATGATCAGGTGCCATACCCGAAGGGATATTCTGTGCCAAAATTCAATACTTTTGATGGCAACAAAAATCCCAGACAGCACATGGCGCAGTTCAAAGTCACCTGCGGGAATACTGGAGGGAATGATGCTCTACTCTTCCGACAATTCGTTAGCAGTTTGACAGCAGCTGCTTTCGAATGGTACGCTGAATTACCAAATGACTCTGTAAAGACTTTTGCAGAATTAGAAAATATGTTTGTGAAGAGGTTCGCCAGTGCGACCGAGAAAATAACGATCGCTGACCTTGCTCTGAATAAGAGAAAGAAGGAAGAATCAGTGACCAAATATATCACTCGCTGGCGTAACTTGAGCATGAAATGTGAGCAGCAGCTAGAAGAAGAGCATGCCGTACAATTGTTAATGGGAAACATTGATGACAAGATGCAACCATTCCTGTGCATGGCTACAATCACCACATTTCAGGATTTGTTGGATAGAGTGGCCAAGTTCGAGAAATTGAACTTGTCAAAATCAGAGAATTATTCTGATAAGCCTAAGAAAACTAAAGCCTCAGGTGCTAGGAGAGGTGAAGTTGACTCCATATTTTTCTCCAGAGCTGATAAGGAGAAGCAGATGACGTACAACGTAGACAAAGGCAAGCAGCCGATGCAATATCAAGAAAAGCCTAAGCAAGTCTACAACCCTAACCCCCAGCCGAAGCTGATACTTGGGGGGAATGATAAACCACGAACTTATCAGGGCGGTGGAGAACGCCCGAGGCAAACAACGGGGACTGGTGATCGAACGTTCCCCTCCCTCAAAGACAAAATGAATAAGAAATATTCATTCAAGAGGGAAAGTGTCGCCAAGCTGTTTCGACAGGCATTGAAAGCGGGTTTAGAACTGCCAGAGTGCAAGAGACCCGAGGAGTCAAAACATAGCGGCGACCCAAACTATTGCCCATATCATCGGGTGATGAGTCATCCAATTGAAGATTGCTATGTCTTCAAGGATTGGCTTGAAAGAAAATATCGAAGGGGAGAGCTCACATTGTCCGACAATGTGCTGACTCATCCCAGAAAAGAATCAACTCGGGTAGTAACGACTTCCTCCGTACCCCCGGTTGAAGAAAGAAAAAATGAAAAGAAGCCAGCTCAGGAAGAACAGTGGGAGACTGCGGTCTCTAAGAAAACTGTGAAAATGCTGAAACAGCTTGAAGGAGTTCCGGGTGTAAAATGGAAATCTCCTACGGAACCAGTGTTAAATCTGAAGGCATTACCTGTGGCACAAGCTCCTACTTCTAAACAATTTTCCAATCAAGCTGGCCCTTCAAAGTCTGGAAAGAAAAAGTCCTCCAAGAAGAAGACAAAACTGAAGAAGCCCAAGGAGAAGAAAACAGCAACCCAAAGGGTTATAGATAGTCTGGATGAATATTACCAGACCGCGAGGCGTCCTATTAAGCTTGTTGACTTTATGCCAGAGCTCAAGATTGACGAAGCAGAGGAAGCTGATGAGGATCCTCTTCCCACAGAAGTTTGTCGAGTCATTTCAGCAACGCCAATAACTCCGACAAAAGAAAAATATGTCAGAGAGATAATCGTTGAAACCTATCTGGCAACATCGTCAATGGACTACAGCTCAGAGGAGGATCTGTATTTTCCAAAGACAGATGAATCAGATCCCGACATAGCGTCGCAGATAGGACATGTAAATCTGGGAAGTGACTCTGGATCAACGAATGAATCTCTAGACACAATAATGGTTGACTCTGAAGAAGAAATTCCATTGAATGAGTCTGAGCCAGAAGAGATCGCTCAAGTGCAGTTGAGAAGTGGCAAGATACTGCCACCTCCGCCAAAGAAGCAGATCTCCAACAAAGATAAGGGAAAAGAGATAGTCGTCAATGAAGACATTATCTCCGAGGATCCTAAGAAGAAACATACCCCAGTCAGGGGAATAGATTATAATATCTTGTCCCATCTGAGGAAGATCCCTGCCCATCTCAGCATATATGACGCTCTGGTAATGTCTAAGGATCTTCGGGAGACTTTGATTCAGGCTCTCAAAGACCCCGAAAGATATGAGGCGTACTTCGCTGAGCGCAACCTGACTGAGGTCCTACAAGCTCGTAACGAACCGTTCATCACGTTCACCGAAGATGACATGATGCTCGGGACTGCAGATCACAACCGACCTCTATATGTTACTGCAGAGAGTGATGATTTGGTAATCAGTCGAATTCTGATTGACCCTGGGTCCTCCATCAACCTTATGAGCTTAAAAGCACTAAGGTCGTTGTGCCTCAACGTGGAACACCTCGGGCCAGATAAGCTTATGGTACATGGTTTTAACGAAAAAGGGCAGAAAACCCTTGGATCGTTTATGCTACCTCTTGTGTTTGGAGAATTTCACACAGAAGCCAAGTTCCATGTGATTGATGCGGATACTTCATTCAAGGCGCTCCTGGGTCGCCCCTGGTTGCATGAATATGGCGTTGTCCCGTCAACATTACATCAGTGCATGAAGTATCTCAGGGATGGAGAAAAATTCAGAATTTCTGGTGATATCCAACCCTTTACAGTCCATGAAGCAACAGTCTATGAAGATGCGCAGTACTTCATGCCAAAGAAGCAAAAGTTATCAAGCTCTCTAAAGGCTCAAGCATCTAACCCAAGGAGTGCAAAGCAACCTGAACAGAAAGGTGAGAGGAATCAGGTGGGGAGAAAGAAGGCGTCGCCGACTCTTCCCAAAGAAACTTCCACTTCTAAAGAAAGGAATCGTGTACCTCACCTTGGGAGCGACACAGATGAAGATAATGTCACCCCTACAAAATCCCAGAGGGTATGTCATTCGATGGACGAATGGAGTAGGGAGGTCGCATATTCAAATGATGACTATGACTACAACTCTATCTATATGAACACGGTACAAGAGGTATTCTCTAGAAGAATAGATAGCCTATCAATCTCAGATAGCGTGCTCGTAGTCACTCGTATTCCCCTACAGTATTTAAAGAAATAATTCAACGAGATGTGCATAAAGTTGAAGAACTTGTAACCCTTTATCTGCCTCCAATCAGAAAGGGGATCGAGTCAGGGAATATATTCTACTCCGTAGGAAAGGATGAAGAAGTGAATCGTGATTGGGACCATGTCTTCATCGATTCTGAAGAATTACTACCTACAAGGCTACCTAGGTTTAATACCAAAGGTATTCAAAGAATGTTGCGAAAGTGGATCAATGTTCCCACCCCCAAGCGACAACTTCGTATGTGCCTAAGTCTCTGGTATGGAAGGAATCCACGTCCAATGCGGCGGAAGAAGATGAATGCATATAAAAGTATTGGATTCGTCAGGCGAAAATGCATCCGGAAGGAGACTTGCCGAGCCATCACTTGCAGGGAAGTTGAACCCAATGACAAGTCTGATGAAGAGGTCTATGAAGTTGATGATTACGATGATCAGCCTCTAGAGGCCAAGCCTGCACCAGAAGAGCTTGAAGATGGTGGACAGGCAACCACTATGGACGAACTAAAAGAAGTCAACTTGGGAACCGAGGATGACCCTCGCCCAACCTTCATTAGTTCCCTTCTGCCGGAAGATCAAGTGGAAGAGATAAAAGAACTCCTCTGTGAATTCAGGGATTGCTTTGCCTGGACATATGCTGAGATGCCCGGCTTATCCCCTGACGTAGCAGTTCACAGGTTGGCAATCAAATCAGATGTGACACCAGTCAAACAAGCTCCAAGGAGAATGAGATTGGAGATTGAAGAACAGGTGATTGCAGAAACAAAGAAACTCATAGAGGCGGGCTTCATCCGAGAAGAAAAATATGCCGATTGGATCGCCAATATTGTCCCTGTCAAGAAGAAGAATGGACAGATTCGTATCTGTATTGATTTCAGGGACCTCAAAAAAGCGTGTCCAAAAGACGATTTTCCGCTGCCTGTATCCGAACTCCTGGTAGACAACACGTCAAACTATGACATGTTCTCGTTTATGGATGGATCGTCGGGATACAACCAGATCAAGATGGCTCCTGAGGATGAAAGGCATACATCATTCAGAACGCCCATCGGCATTTTCTGTTACACGGTCATGCCCTTAGGTTTGAAGAACGCCGGTGCCACCTACCAACGGGCGATGACCCATATTTTTGATGAATTAATACATCAGAAGGTCGAATGCTATGTAGACGACTTGGTCGTTAAGAGCATAGATCGAAAGGATCACTTAAATGACCTGAGGGTTGTATTTGAAAGAATCAGGAAGTTCGATCTAAAGATGAATCCCCTTAAGTGTGCTTTCGAGGTCTCCTCCGGTAAATTTTTTGGCTATGTCGTTCGTCACCGAGGCATAGAAGTCGATCCCAACAAAATCAAGGCGATCATTGAGATGCCACCGCCAAGAAGCCTCCGTCAACTCCGTTCCTTGCAAGGGCAACTGGCTTTCATTCGACGGTTCATATCGAATCTGTCGGGTAGGTGCCAACCATTTTCAAAATTAATGAAGAAGGACATTCGCTTCAAGTGGGGTGAAGAATGTCAAGAAGCATTTGACAGTATCAAGAGATACTTGTTAAATCCACCCATTCTCGCAGCGCCAATTCCGGGGAAGCCTCTTATACTGTATACGGCAGCACTAGAAGAGTCCCTCGGAGCATTATTGGCCCAACACAATGAGGAAGGAAAAGAAAATGCACTCTACTATATCAGTCGGAGATTAATCGGAGCAGAAGTACGATATTCTCCAATTGAGAAACATTGTCTGGCGTTGATCTTTGCAGTCCAGAAGCTCCGCCACTATATGCTCTCCCACAAAATCACCTTGATATCAAAGATCGATCCGCTGAAGTTCTTGATGACAAGACCAGCATTGACAGGTCGTTTGGCAAGGTGGGCAGTGCTATTACTGCAATTTGATATAGTGTACATGCCACAGAAAGCAGTAAAGGGACAAGCTTTGGCAGATTTCCTCGCCGCACATCCAATCCCAGCTGACTCTCCGCTCAATGATGATTTGCCAGATGAACAAATCATGCAAGTTGATGAAGAAGAAAAGGTACCGTTTTGGGAGATGTACTTTGATGGGGCATCGTCTGTCAAGTCTCCCAAACCTCCAAATCTTGCAAAGGCCCAAGCCGGCATCGGTCTAGTCTTTATAGAACCCGAGGGAGGCATAATGAGATTCTCGTTCAGTCTAACTGAACCTCGGACCAATAATGAAGCCGAATACGAAGCTCTAATAGCAGGACTGGAGATTGCAATTGATATCCAAATCACAGATCTTTAAATTTTTGGTGATTCTCAACTTGTGATAAATCAAGTCCTGGGCATTTACAAGATCTGCAAACTTGAGTTGGCCCACTACCACCGACGAGCTCTCGAGCTTCTAAAACAAATACCGAATGTCAAGATAACTCAAGTTCCTCGAGGACAGAATGCAAAAGCAGACTGTCTAGCCAAATTGGCCAAGGAGCTCGCAAATGAAGATAAGAGGCCACCTATATTCATTGCGGTTGAAAATCGTCGGGTCTTAGAGCCAGCAACCCTACAATTCCCGCAGGCAGAGGGAATACCAGGTTCGAGCCAACAGGATGCAGCCCCGGTTGATCCTCAACCTCCCCAACAAATCACTATTAAAAATCAACCAGGGGAACGTCCAGCAGTAAAAAGACGAAGAACCGGTAGATTCTCAGAGTCGTGGTTGGATTGCTTAGATGTTGAAGTCGAAGACGATTGGAGGCAACCATTCGTCGACTACTTCAAAGAAAGCAAACTCCCAAAAGATAAATCTCTGGCTGCACAAATTAGAAAAAGAGCATTGCGATACGCGTTTGTCAATAATACGCTATATCGGCGGGCTTTTGATCAAATGTGGCTAAGGTGCCTAGGGACTAAGGAAGCTGATAAAGTGGTAGCAGAAGTTCATGAAGGACTCTGCGGAGCACACCAGTCAGGTCCCAAGATGGCTACTAAAATCAAAAGAATGGGTTATTACTGGCCTACGATGGTGAGAGATTGTATCAACCACACTAAGAAGTGCCACGAGTGTCAGATTCATGGTGATGTTATTCATCAACCACCAAATCCACTGCATCCAACAATTGCATCCTGGCCATTTGAATGTTGGGGCACAGATATAATTGGACCAATAGATCCACCGTCATCGGCCGGACATCGCTTCATTCTTGCAGCAACAGACTACTTTTCTAAGTGGGCAGAAGCGGCACCATTCATGGAAGTTACGTCCAAGCACGTGATCAATTTCTTCACCCACAATGTCGTCTACAGATTCGGTGTACCACGCCGAGTGATTTCGGATAACGGCACAGCATTCAAGAGTACAAAAATCTACAAGTTTGTAGATCGTCACAAGATTGACTGGTGGTACTCGTCTATATACAACCCAAGAGCCAATGGTCTGGCTGAGGCCTTCAATAAGACATTAGTGAAGTTGTTGAAGAAGATCCTCACCAAGAATAAAAGAGAATGGCATACAAAGATGGCAGAAGCATTGTGGGCGTATCGTACGACCTACAAAACACTAACCAAAGCTACTCCCTACTCACTAATGTTCGGGGCTGAAGCCGTCTTGCCACTAGAAGTTGAACTGCCGTCTCTTCGGGTCGCTATCCAGAATGAGCTTACTCAAGAGCAAAATGCTCGCCTAAGAATGGAGGAGCTCGATGCACTCGACGAAGTTAGATTGCAAGCCCAACAAAACCTAGAAATCTACCGAGGAAGGATGGCAAAGTCATTTGATCGGATGGTGCGCCCTCGATCCTTTCAAGCAGGGGAATTGGTCCTGGTGCTGAGAAGGCCAATCATCCCTCACCGAAGAATTGGTGGCAAGTTCGTATCCAACTGGGAAGGCCCATTCGTCATTGAGAAAGTGTATCAAGGAGGAGCCTACCAGCTCATCGATCTGCACGGTCAGAGGCCCATGCCGCCGATCAACGGTCGACATCTGAAGAAGTACCATGCGTAAAATTGCTCAAGGAAATGTTATATTTAATGTATTGTGCATTTCATATATATTTATATACACTTTACATTTTACATTTTTGAAATTCTCTTGTGTCGCAAGAATGCATTTCAAAATCACCCTGCAGGACAGGGGGGCATTTTAAATATTTATTTGGGTTGACATCATGCTCCGCGCTGAGATCCCCAAATAAATATTTAAAATCACAAAATTTCAAATTTACTCCATTATGAAATGTCCCTGCGAGACAGGGGGCATTTTAAATATTTATTCGGGTCGACATCGCGCTGCATGCCGAGATCCCCGAATAAATATTTAAAATCACCAACGCAAATATTCCTTTATACTGAAGAACACAACGAATTTTTTTCAAAGTATATGCAGGTGGTCTTTCAAAAGATCGAGACACCACCTTCTCCAACGTACCAAGATTCCAAAGTCAGAAAGAGACTTTTGCAACTACACACACTAACAAATTGAGCCAGAACAACCTGAAGTCTTTCAGCAGCCTGAAGCTTAAGGTTCAAGTGGGTGTAAGAGGTCGGATCCAACAAGCCCAAATATGGCCGGATCGCTGGCAGCTCCGTCAACTCAACACGCCATAAGAAAGGCCGTAGTAGCGGAACCCCCGCTTCGTCAACCCGTCAGTAGGGACTGTAGGAAGTACGAAGGCAAATTTGACTCGACAAGTTCAAGTGATCGTAGTCTACCAAATTCTCCTAATTGGCCGGAGAATCAAAGTTCCAGTGGGAAGAAGGAATCTCGAGAAAACTACCAAATTCGCGTAGGCTCTAAATCTTCAACCACAAAGGAAGACTCCAAATCTAACAACTTCAGCAAAATCAGTATTGGGAAGCATAATTCTCATAGCTCGAATCTGAAGCCTGAATGGGTGTAAGAGGTCGGATCCAACAAGCCCAAATATGGCCGGATCGCTGGCAGCTCCATCTACTCAACACGCCATAAGAAAGGCCGTAGTAGAGGAACCCCCATCTCAGCAACAAGAGGACGAAGAGCTGTCAAATCCCAGCTCTCCCGATCTGATGAACTCAAGTGACTCAGATTAAAGTCTCGTCAAGTGGTTAAGGATCAAGATACTACCCAAGTTTGGTACTATCAACCAAATCCTTCAACAAATCTGTAAAGCATCAAGCAAGGATCGAAGGAACTTTTCTTCAACAAGTCCACCAAAGCACAAAGCAAAGGACCGAAGAAATTATCCCAAAGTTCATGAAAAGCTTAGGGCTGAACTAAGAGGATTTCGTCATCGACAAGTCCGTCATGCACAAAGCTCTAGACCGATGACTTCTCGCCATCGACCTACTATAAACCTAAAAGGTTTAGGTCACCGGCATCTATCCTTCATCAAGCCCGCCAAAGCTAGATGCAAAGGGTCGAAGGTACAAATCTTCTGACAAGTCAATGAAGACAAATCAGATAATTCTCCATCAATGTCCGCAGCACAAAGCACAGGACAGAAGGAATCAAAATCTCAGGAAAGCCAAAGCTATGAAAAGAAGTATCCCGAATGACTTCTACAAATGTCCCTAAAGACTGGGGGCATTTTAAATATTTATTTTGGTCGACATCGCGCCGCATGCCGAGATCCCCAAATAAATATTTAAAATTTCTTGCCGAAATACAGTTAAAGGAGGGAAGAATAGAAGAGTCTCCATAAATTGAATGTGCCATCAGCAAAAATACAATCTGAGCAAGATACAATCAGTAAAAGTGATAGAAATATCACGTCTACACATGATGACGGTAAAAGAAGAATGCAGTGAGTAGCAATGTTACCTACTAACATCGACCTACAAACTGATGCTCTAGAGACCTAAGTACGAAGTGCTCTGTCACTATCCCACCGATCTCTACTGGATCGAGAGCAAATATATCAACTATACTAAGATTACAAATGAAATCTAAAGATCTACAAAGACAATGAGATAAATTCTTGAAGATCCACAGAGTGATAATCTTAGTGTGACATCCAAGCAAAATTTTGGAGATCCACTAAATGAAAACCTTAGTGTGACATCCAAGCAAACTTTTGGAGATCCACTAAATGAAGACCTTAGTGTGACATCTAGAGCAAATATCTAGAGATCCACAAGATCAATCAACATACAACAAACGTGATTCGTTCTAGGCACGAACCACATTTGTTGGGGGGCATTTGTTGACCCCTAAGTTGTAGCCAAAAGTGAAATAAAAAAAGAGGCTAAAATCATACCTCTGCCATAGCCATACGCGAATCCTGCAGAAATCCCGTCGCTTGAACAGTACCCATGCCCTGCGAACGGCGCCGTTTGCAGTCCTCGATCGTGTGTTTTGTCTCGACTCGTCTCCCACTGTCGTTAAAAACGAGCAGTTGGCGAACCCTCTCCATCTCCTATTCGCAAAAACGTCTGCAAGCCCCGCCTCCCTCTTCCGAACTCCATCCTGACTTCCGGCTTACTCTCTCTGCGACTTCAACCCACGACCAGCACTCCCGTCGCCTCTGCCCTAGACCCGACGCCGAACCCAATCCCTCAGCAAGCCGACGTCTCCTCCTACACCCACCTCCCTCTCTGCCTCAAATCAAATCCCTAAGACCCCTCTCCTTCTTCAGCCGAGAGAGAGAGAGAGAGAGAGAGAGGAAATCCCCAACCTTCTCCGACGTCCCCCTCCCGTGAGATCGGGACTCCCCCGTGGCTGCTCGACTCCTCTCCTTCGACGACTTTCCCTTCCATTAGATCGGCAGTTCCGACATTTTGATTAGAAACAGCGACAAGAGCTCTCTCTCACTGTGAAGGTAACTTTCCCTTTTCGCACACTTCTTCGGCCTAATCCCATAAATCAGCCGAACTGAAGAGGGGGTGAAGAGGGATTAATTGATATTAATTAAAATTAATGTTAATTAATTTTAATTAATGTTGATTAATGATTTTATTATTATTATTATTTTATTATTACCTAATTATTATTATAATTAATAATAGTTAATTTTAATTAAATTATTATAATTAATTTTAATTAATTATATTTAGTTTAATTAAGGTTAATTTTGATTAATTATAATTATTTAATTAGTTATAATTAATTGATCTTAATTATAATTAAAAAAAGAGAGAGAAATGCAAGTGCCTCTCCCTTGCCCCGATCCTCGTGCCACGAACCACCGCCGGTCGTCAGGTATAACCCTCCAACCCTAAAACTCCGAGAGCCCGCCTCGAGGCTCGCAGCGCGACAAAACGACCACCTATACACGCTTTTCTTAGCGTGGTGGGAGGAAGTGCGTCGCGAGGCTTGCAACGAATCGGGTAATCACTTTGAGAGCTCATTCCGTCGTTTGCGACGCACCGGCAAACCGCCTATATATGCTTTTCGTAGCGTGGTGGGAAGGGAACCCGGTGCGGCGCCTACGACGAAGTGGGTGATCACCTAAAATCTCTTTTTCGGCACTCGCGGCGCACCGGCAAACCGCCTATACACGCTTTTCGTAGCGTGGTGGGAAGGGAACCCGGTGCGGCGCCTATGGCGAGTAGGCGATATTCATAAGTACCCGCTCGCGGGGAAATAATTGCATTTTTCAAACAGGTGCTGTCGAAGACCCATACACGTTTTTCGTAGCGTGGTGGGGGATTGAAGATTTTACACGGCCGTGGTGTCCTCGAAAGAGGGCACCTACCATACACGCTTTTCTTAGCGTTGTGGGAAAGGCCCAGTTTTCCGTAGTTTCCCCTAAACGGGGAAGATGCCGGAATGCTGCCGAAATTTCGGGTAAACAGAAGACAACACTTGAACAAGATTTGGACAAACAAATGACACTGATTTGAACATCAAATGAACAAGATTTGAGACCGCACTCGAACTTGATTTGAACTTGCAAAGGATGGCAGGGGACTTGGATCTGAACTGAATTTGGACTCAATTTTGCACTTGAACTTGTGTTTTGAACTCAAAAGGAGGAATGAACCTAAGCTCATCTTGAACTTGATTGAAGAAAATTGAGACTAAATTTGATTGAACTCAAAGATTTAATTCAAACTTGATTCAAATTTGATCAAATGAACTTGAATTGAACAAGATCATTTGAGACTCTTGAACTTAGTTTGACCCAAGTGAGAGGGACCTAGACTTGCCACTTGAACAGCAAGGAGCTCGAACTTGAAAGTGATACAAGGCTCTTGATGAATTACAAAAGATTACACTCAAACTCAACTTGAGTATTAAGTGAGCCTGAACTTACATTTGATTCGAAAGTTAAATGACATGAGCAAAGATTTGAACAATTTGAATTCAAGCAAAGACTTGGGTTGGACTACAAAGGACTTGAATCAAAATTCAACCAAGAACAATTTGATTTCAACATTGAATTTGAACGCGAATAAAAGAACTTGCAACTTGAACCAAAGGAGACTTGAGCTCGAGCTCAAGTGAAGGACAAGGACCTGGGTTGAACCAAACATAAATGAACCTGAACTCGAGTTGGACTTGCATTTGATTTGGACAAAGATAATCTGCACTTTAGTGAGCAACAAGGGACTTGGCCATTCAATTGAACTTGAAATGGCTTGGACAGCAGGGAGTTCAAACTTGCTAATTGAGCGACCGTGGACTTAAAAAGCAGGAGACTCGTTAGTGCATTAAGATCCACCTGCAGAAAGCAAGTAGTGCACGACAGTCTGCCTGTACAAAGCAGCGAACAGTTCAATCCCTGAGCTACTGCAATACGCCACCGGATCTGCAACATCCACGCAAGCAGACAGAAGGCGTACAAATTCCCAAATGAAATCCCAGCGCTACGCCACCGGATCCGCAACTTTCATGCAAGCGGACAGAAGGCGTGTACAAATATTCCAAGAATACCCCTGCACGTGTGCACTTTAATTTGTATACACATAGGTACACATAAGGGGATGTACTGAATACCTGCATGGGCCCCGGCGAGCGTGTTATTGGTACACACGTGACGTCTAGGGATGCTGCGCGGGTCAATAAATTTGAACCTGATCCTCCTAAAGCAAGTAAATAGGAGTCGACAAAGTTCAATAAATATTTATAAAATGCCCCCAAACACCTGCATGGGCCCCGGCGAACGTGTTATTGGTACACACGTGACGTCTAGGGATGCTGCGCGGGTTAATAAGTGAATTCAAGTTCGAGCCCGATCCTCCTATACAGGTAGATAGGAGTCGACACGGCTCGAACCATTAAATAAATATGCAGTCGTGAGATCGACTGAGATATTTATCTTATACATTCATGTTAGGCCTTCAAGGTCTATAATCAAGTGAATTCACTTACAAAAGGCTCAAAGCCTACGAAACCCGATCCTCTATCGACCAGTAGATAGAGTCGACAGGGTCCAATCAATAAAATGTAAATGACCCCATACACCCCGATGATGGCCGTGTTGAATGCAGATCTCAACCGGAGGGGTCCTCACAGATCATTTCAAATACCACCCAAAATCTAAAATTCCAAACTCCAAATTCCAGAAAACCCCAATTCCAAGGCATTTAAAATTGAAATCTAACACCATTCAAACACTTAAAGCAAAACATATCCACCCTCCGCAACAGTTTGCCGAGGTGGACAAATCAAAAAATACTTCAGCTCACAAAGAGCTAATGCCTGGTCGAAAATATCACTAGGATCCATTCTCAAACAATCTCCTGTCAGTAAGGACGTGGTACGAGTCCTCTAACCGGCAGTTTCGCCGCTAAATGGCACTGCAGGATAAACGGTTATGACTCGGGGCCCTCTGAACCAGGTGGTCGCCGCCAAATGGCACCATTATATTATGGTTATGGCCAGAGCCCGTATGCTCCCCAATGGCATCAAATCCTTGAGATATGAATCAATAGGATATGATCGATAGGGCACAAAGCCCTCTGTTAGCTAAGGTGGATTCAAATTTGTCCCCTTAGATAAACACTCACCCCAGGTCTACAAGGTACCCTTGGACGAAGCAACCCATGGCTGCCGACAAGGATCCTTCTGTCAGGTTGGGTCGACTACCTCCTCTGACTAAGTAGACCAGGGACCACGATGGCCCGGGACGACAGAACCATGGGATCTTGATCGGGTCCATCATCCATTCCCCCACCATCCGCTTTAAGTGCAAGATGGTGAAATTTCTATTTTAAATATTAAACCCTTCCAGTCCTTTTAACATTCCCAACCTATTGCTGCTACTATATGCCAGATCCACGTATCTATACGTATCTGATCGACGACTAGCCTTAATCGAAAGTTCTCTCTCGTTATCGGGAGGGGTAATTAACTATAGGGGCTTGCGCCTATAGGAAACCAGAACTCAGATCATAAAGTCCTCGCAAAATGAAGGCGAAATCTCTGGGTAGTGTCTTATCTACTATCTCATCTGCCTTCCAAAATTTACCCCGGAACTTAGTTCGTTAAAACTCCCCCCTGAAGAAAGCACGAAAGTCGGGCGGAGGCCGGGGCCGAATTTTCGGAGCCCACAGCAGTGGAGCTGCTATGGAGGAGGAGGGAGGTCGGCTAGGGCTCGGGTAGAGGAGGCAACAAGAGGAGGTAAGGGCTTGGGTTCTCTCTCTCTCTCTCTCTCTCTCTCTCTCTCTCTCTCTCTCTCTCTCTCTCTCTCTCGGCCGAAGAAGCAACGAATGGGAGGAAGTTTCCTTCACAGTTGGCGAGCTCGCGTTGTTGCTTCTGACTGAAATGTCGCAACTTCCGATCCGGCGGGAATGGAAAGTCGTCGAAGGGGGTGAAGTTGAGCCGCAACAGAGAGGGGATGAGAAGTAATGAATGGAGTTTTGTGTGGAGGAATTTCGGCTAGGGCAGGGAAGATCGGAGGCTTTGCGAGAGGTTCGGCTTCAGCCTGGAGCAGAGAGGGATCGGGAATGGAGAGGGCTTGGAGATCGGAGAGGAGATGGGGTTATGCCGGCTGGAGGTAGGAACTTTTGCGAGTGGGAAGCGTCATGGGATGTCCGAATGAGTCGAGGCCTTGGTTTGCTTTTAAAGACGTCGAAGAGGGAAGCTATCGAGGCTCTGCGAACGGGAATCCCAGAACTGCGCCGAATGAACAGTAGTTAGGCGGCATTTGAGCAGGATTTGCGGGATCTGGCAGAGGAGTTCGGCGGTATTACAGCAGGTATTTCATTTTAAAACTTTTTTTTTTAGAAGTATAACAGGGGTCAACAGAGAAGCATTGCACAAGTTCTTCTATGACTTGGAATTTTACCATATTTCCAAATAATAAACTTGTGATAGGTTGATTCTCAAGATTTATGAAGATATACAAATAGCTTGCATCGATTCACAAGCCTTTAGTTTGTCCTCATATTTTGTGTAAGAGCATGTCACCTCTTTTGGATCACATGATCATTTTCAATGCAATATAAAGACTGCTTTATTAGTGTGGGTGTAATTTCTCATCCTTGATTTGTCTCCTCGTATCCAAAAGGCTTTGAAGATGATGATAGAATACCCTCTAGGCTAGGGTTCTATCATGCATTCAAAAAAGATCTTTATGAGGTTTTTCCTGACTATTTTTTGTTGAGAGGAGATGTGACTGGTTATATAAAGAACTGATGGACGTCCAAATTTTGTACACCATTGTGGCTTCTTCTAGTGGATCACATCACATCTTCTCTCCAATAGAAAAAGGCTTATTTAAGTTAAATTACATGAATCTTGGTGTTTCTTAGATGTTTGATCTCTTTCTAAGTTGATTTACAATTCACTTAATTTTCTATTGAAAGTGCTCCTACACTACATCAGACATTTTGCTATAGCAAATTCTTTCAACTATATCAAACCCTTACATGAAGCTAAATGATCATCAACATCTTTATCCATCATTTTGTTACTTGAGTTAGAAATCACATTTTAAAAAGACAGTAAATATGCCCATAACCATTGATTTATCATATTGAGCACACAAACTCTATATAATTTAAAAATACTGTAGTGTCAAAATTATCTTTTCCTTCTAGGATGATGGATGAAGTACCAAAGATGTTCTTTCCCTTGTCTAAGTAACTACTCTACTTCTAGTGTGATCCATTTCTCTTCTCTCCATCCAAACAAGTGCTTCTAGCAATTTCTTCTCTTGTAGGATTCCAAGTAATTGGTTTTCCAATTTTCATTCATTACCAAGGTACACATCCCCTAAGGTTAAATGCGATCAGGTTTCCCTAACATTGCTCATCACCGAAGCATCTTGTTTTTCTCAGCATCTTGTTTTTAAAGGACTCAAGAAGGAGGCGACAAAAATCAGAGTATTGATTGAAAATTTCAAAGATTTTCAAATGACAATATTATATATTGATGAGTCTAAAATTTTCTTAGTTATACGTCAATGTTAGGCTTCACTAATGCAATGCTAGATCTTCATCACCATCTATCATTACTATCATTTTGCTTGTCATATGCTTCGCTTCATTATTTCTTCGATTAAGTTTATGACTATGTGCACTCAATCACCACTTTTGTGTTTCTCTAGTTTCCTGTGCCTTTAATATTTTTAGGAATAAGTGTACGATGATGATAGTTTATCACCATAGTGGGCTTCATGTGTATTCCAAGAACATATTCTGTAGAAGATTAACAATTTCACAGTAATTCCTACTTATTTGCTAGTTATAACTCTAGAAGAAATCTTCATTAAATATTACAAGATAACTTCTTAGATAAAATATCATTATAAGCTCCCAATAACTAAAAGAATTAGACGTCTTGCAAGTGACTCACAACAACTGGAGATAACAAAGTGGAATAAGAAAACAAAGCATATTAAAATATGTACACTTAGTGCTGACGGGAAAATGTGAGAAAACATTCTTAAGCCTAATAATTCACCTAAAGTCAAAGCCAAAACCTATAGTCCATACACTAATATATGGAGAAGAATAGAGAAACCCATATAACAAAATTATGCACGATGATGTTGAAAATATGCATGACATGGTTGTTGATATTCTATCTGATGGGGCAGGGTGGTGGGTCTTAGATCACTGATGTAATCAATTAGGGGATGAGAAACTCTCTTAAGATAATTATAAGAGTTAAAGTTAATTTGAAGGGTTTAATTTGAAGATGGGGGGAAGGCTTAAGGAGTTTGCATAGTAAGCCACAATTCATGCGATCTGCCCAAAAATTAAACTCCAACTTTCCAACTTCTACCAAATGGATATTTTTCTCGAGATATCCAAATCCAATAAAATTGAGTTTTACTCATAGATGAGAATATTTAGTTTAATTCTAGAGAGTTTGGTTAGGTTTGGAGAAGTTTAAGTTGTTCAAACGTGCTCTGGAAGAAGAGTGTGTGACTTAATAACCTTAAATCAAAAGGCGGGAATTAAAAATTAGGATTTAATCGAACCGGCTTGCAAGCCAACGTGCCGAGTTAGGTCAAGCTCTAACTCGAGCTCATATATAATAAGAGGTATAATATGGACTTAAATTCGACCTCATTGCTCAATAATATTGACTCGCCAGTTTGTTAACGACTCGAGCTCAAGCAAACTTAACTCTTACACTCCTAGTGGTGCCTAGAACTAGAATTGAGGGTGGACACTATATCTAAAATAGGATATGATAGGGTTACAAGGGTAGGGGTGTAAACGAGTCGAGTCGAGTATCTGTCTAATCATGCTAATCTTGTTTAGTTCTTATTAAGCTCGAGCTCATCTCACTAAAAAATTTATAGGCTCGAGCTCGGCTTGATTACTCGAGCTCGTTTGGAAAACCCGAGCTCAACTCGATTTCTTATTTTTAATTTAAAATTTTCAACTTTTTTAGATTTTTTTTAATTTTAATATAGAATTAATTTAAAAACATGTTAAATTATATTATACAATGATAATGTAAATTAATTTTTAAATATATGTTAAGTTCATTGAGTGGCTTAACGAGCTTTCGAGCCTAGCCAGCCTGAGCTCGAGCTCGAGCTCGTTTAATATTTGAGCTTGAGTATAGACTCGAGTTCAAAATCATGGCTTGATAAGCTCGACTCGTAAGTTCATTAATGAGACAAGCTCAAGCTAGCTCGACTCACATACACGCTAAAGGAGGAGCCTACATCATAAGTCAAACTTAATGATAATCCTTATATGGTGAAAACCCTGAAAAAAATATGTTATTCAAATTTTGATGAGGGACTTATTCATAATAATTTTAAGAATGTCAAGGATGAGTTTGATTATAAAATATTGCACGTGAATGAGAATTTTGCACTAAGATGTCAACTAAAATTTCATAGTATTTAGCATTTTAGATACTAGTGGAGTGGAATAAGGGAAGGAAATGAAAATTGTCATATCAAAATTGAGAATGTTATGATTACATCTACATGTAGGTTGTAGATAGAGGATACATGAGTCACCAACCCAAATTAAAACAAGTTTTCATTCAAATTTTGTCAAGTGAAAACCATAGTTGTAGGCAATATAACAACTATCTAATATATTAAAGGTACTTAGTCAAAAGATTCTTGAATATTTGCATTGACAACCCCAATACTATAAGGGAAAAAAAACTTGCATATATTTTTTTGTGACATAATCGATCAAAGGCAAATTTGTAAGGGGCATATAACCCACACAATAAGCCATCACAAAGTCTTAATTTTGCAACGGACAGCTTCCAGTAGCAAAATTTTTTTATAAGTTTGCAACACACTTGTGACATCTAATTTTCCATCGCAAAGTTGCAATAATTTTGCTACAAAATTTTTAGGTTCCAAATATGTTGCATATTCTGGTCTTCAAATTTTTTGGCATTTGAGACTACCATTTTGACGATGATCTCATTCTCATAAATCCTCATTGAGGTAATCTTGAGCAAATCCAAGATCTAATTGTTTCATCTTAGAACAATACAACAACAACAACAACAACATCAAGCCTTTATCCCACTACGTGGGGTCGGCTACATGAATCCTTTTTCTCCATTGTGTCCTATTAAAAGTCAAATTCTCGTTTAAATCTAATAAAGAAAGAACAATATGAAAATTAAATTATGTTTAGTTGGATCAACTACAATCTAGATTGTTTAGGAGGTATATAAATTTGAGAGTGAAAACTCTAGGGTTGTGTGCTTCATGGTCAAGTCCTCTTGGGTGGGTTGTGTGCATAGTGGCTAACCCCTCTTGGGTTCTTCTTGATGGAAGCCCTAGATATCTCTCTTATCTCTTGATGATCTCTCTCTCAACCTCTCCTACTTCTTACCTAATATTTCTAACTGCAATCTATAGGTTTTCTTCCCCTCTTATAGCAATTAAAAAAGAAAAAAAAAAACCCAAAGCATCTTGCAAGGGGGCGAAAAATTTTAGGGCACCCTTGACCTAATCATGCTCTTCCTCCAAAACTCCTTGAATCTCAACCAATAACTACAGATCTGATCTATCACCCCCTCTAATATTTACAAGATTCCCCATCCCCTAAAAACATCATTAAAACAATTCCCCAATTGCATCTTGATCTATCAAGGTTAGCCAAAATCAGCCCAAATTAGACATCATGACCTTATCTTAGCTTAGCCTGCATTACACACACCTAAAACTTTTAATCTCCCTCAAAAATGCGGCATCACATTTCCTAAAATTTCCCTAGAACTTTCAAAATGATTTATTCCCTAAATCCCTCTCCATGCCTCAAACCTAACGGTAAATCCCATGGGATAGTTATAAAGTTAACTTGCCCAAAACTCTTGGTCAACAAGCTCTCTTTGTCCACACTATCAATAAAATTCCTCCAATCATCTAAAGGATGTTCCTCGCATCTTTACCCACCCACCAAAATAATTGGAAGCCTTAACCTCCCAAACTAGGTTAATGTTGGTATTAGAGCCAAAGCTAAGACCTCAACAATTTAAGCACAAGGATCTCTTGAAGCTTCAACACTTGACTCTTGTGATTGGCAGATCTATCAACCACAAAGGGGCAATACTAATATTGGACTTGTTTAATTTTCAATACTTTTATTTAATAAAATCAAGGAGAAAGTTTGGGATTATTGCATATTTTTGGCAAGTCTATAATGTTGTGTATTAGCTCCAACTAATTGCCTCTACCCATAAAGCCTAGCCATTTCCTATGTGTGAACCTCCCATTTTAACCTTATAGTAAGTTAAATTCTTCATAAATGAGCGCTCCACAAGCAAACTAGCAACCAACGCTAAGTGCCAATCTATATATAAAGCTAGTATTATATTTCATTAGACAAAACTATAATTCATTGGAGGAAGATCATTTTGCAAAAACATTATGCTATTACTTGCCCAAACAATTCAGTGCAAAGGACTTAAAAATCATAAATGCATGCATGACACATTCTCTTGAATAAAGAAGCATAGAATTCATTCAAAAAAATGGGCCAACTCTCTATAAGAGGAGCAAAATTTTTAGCACCTTACGAGTCTTGCCCTTGAACATCATGCCACCCAAGTCAATCCTAAATCAAGTTGATCAAAATGATAAAAATCATTGATGGTAGGTGATATGAGAAACCAAATGCTTATTCAAAAGATTACAATCTAATTGACTGAGAGTAGGGGACAGATAAATGAGTTGAATAACCAGATGGCCATTTTTTGTGAAACAAAAGCAAAACTTTTACACTAAAAATCCCACCCAGCCTCGTGCACCTACATAACCTACCCATTTGGATTCAGAGGATGATGAACCTTAGCCAACTCTTCAGAAAAATCAGCCACCTTGTTATAGAAATGAGAGCAGAGAGGGCCACCCACCAAAAAAGGCAGGTACCTCACAGCAATGTCATGTTATTAAACTAAAACATGGTTAACAATCCGTTAAGTAGTCAATATACAGATGCCAAACTTGCCTACATTCCGATGTCATTAAGAAATTGCTGAAAAACAAGTTCAAAAAATGTTATTTTGAGATATCATTAAACAAAACAATGAATATATACTAATAACATAACATTACAAAGTAAATATCAACAAACCAAACTTCCAGGTAATAAATAGAATTCACATAGTATACAAGGTATATTACTAGGAATAATCAGCAAAATCTTCCAAAGGATCCTATTATTATCTAGGAGAGATATCTCTATGACCTCATATATATGTACAGCTTGCATCACCCCTAATAATAGCTCTTCAAATTTAGGATGGTTACCAAATCAGTCAAAGCAAGCTCTACAGCTAAAAGCAGAGCCTTCTTTGCACATCCTACTTCATTCCATGCTGCACCACAGCTATTGAGCAGCACTGTAATCTGTTATTCTATATCCGCACTGCTACAAAAGAATAAATAAACAACCACGCCCACCCCCCGGAGTAAATAATACCACCCTTTTTTAGTTCTAAAGTCAAACTAAAGAATGACTGACAAGTCTTTTACCCATGGACCACCAACAAAACTCTCCCTCTTTTTCTAACTAGAGGACAAAGACCGGGGGGGGGGGGGGGGGGGGGGTTAGAGAGAGAGAGAGTGAGAGGATTTACCCGTTAACAAGATCGAGGAGCTGAGGAAAGAGCTCGGCCTCTCTAAGCCTAACAATCTCCGTGGAGGTGGTCTCAATAGCTTGACAATAAACCATCAACTTGGACTCGAGCCTCTCAATCTCCCTCTTATTTTTCTGAACCTTGAAGTAATCCACACTATTAGCCTCTTGCCTTCTCAACAAGCTCTGTCTCTTCTCTTTCTCTTGCCTAGTTCTTTCACAATTCTGCATCAGAAGCAAACATCATTAATCTGCAAAGCATTTTCACCCATAAACCTCTCCATGTGACTTTCTTTGTCTCGTCCTCCCATTCATGGGACCACAAACGAATATAAACAAAAAAAGTGGCGTTACAGTGCAAAGCGGTAAGTAAGAGAGTAACAGACCATAGCAGAGTATGATCAAAAGCAGTAGATCGTGGGTATTGCTTTTGCCAGTAGCCATGCACTGGCTCCACAAGAAAAGATGCAGAGCAGTGATCCATTGGCATCTAACAACAGAGTAAATAAACAAGGTTTACCAAATTAAATAAGCAATGAATCATTATACCTTGACCTCAAGATAAATCTTTTTCTCCCAAGCATACAGCTTCTCGATCGTACAAGAATGGCTTACTCTACTCATCTCCTCCCGGGAATCCCTAAAACTAGTTAAAGCTGCGGCCCTTGGGCTAGAGCTCCAGGAACGAATCAACGGGTTAAAGCTTTTGCAATAACTAGACATTTTTCCTGCATTAAGAAGCGAACAGTAAAGTAAAAGCTACTATTTGCATAGAAGGAAGGATTGAGAGAAAGAAATAAGAACTTGCCTGAAATTCCATGGTTGGAAGCAGCAGAGCCGCAACTAGAGGCTTCCAAAACAACGGAAACTTTCCTCCCGGTCTCGGAGGCTTTAACAAAGTACTCATCCAGCTCCTCAACTATCTCTGAAAAATTCTTCTTCCCCCTGGGAACAGCCACGACCGCAAGCTCGACGGCTGCATCCTTCGAGAATCCACTGATAACGCAAGGCGGCGGAGTGGTCGCCGGAGCGGCGTTGACTTCCGAGATAGTGGCACCTGCCTCCTCCCACTCTTCTTCGGTGACTGCATGGGAGGAGGGGGGAGCAAAAGGGTCCCAGAAGTCCCACGTGGAGGAAGAGGGAGGGGGAGGAGGGGGCGGGGGAAGAATAGGAGAGGCAGTGACCGTTGAAGTCCAGCTGTCGGAAATGGGACTCAAGGGAGGAGGAGGAGGAGGCGGCGGCGGCGGAGGCGAAGCGCGGCGAGGAGGGGGAGGAGGTGGCGGCGGCGGCAAGGGAGATAGGACATGGAGATGGGCTTCGGCATTGGCGAACTGGAGAAGTGCGGCACCGGTTGAACGGAGGAAATGGAGATACAGAGAGTGAGCAGCGGCGAAAGCTTGTCGTCCCTCTGAAAGCTCACGCATGTAGCGCCGCCGCGCTTTGCAACGAGAGACTGCTTCCTTGCTCTGAAGACTCGAATGGCAGCTACCCATCTCTCCTTCCTCTGTAGTCTACTCCTTGCTCCACTGTTTTTTTTATGGGGGATCAAAAAGTTTGAATTTTTTCCCAAATTTGGAGAAAAAACAGTTTTGCCACAGAAATCTAATAACCTCACTCAACAACCCAATCTGCTCTCTGGTCCTTCTCAGGGGTTGCTTTAGCCATTGCCGATGGGAGGAATGAAAAAGGCCGGAGACATGGTGGTGGGTTGGAGACAGAGAAGCACGGCCATAGGAGGAACATGGTTTTATGCGTTGGGCAGTGTGCGTGGAGAACGCTTTTGGCGTACTTTACATTTTTACTCACTCCATTGCATTCAATTCATTTGAAGGCGTTAAGTGTTCTGGGTGAACGTTAAGGGTAGAAAGGTAATTGTGAGAAAATATTTTGAAATGTTAACGATTGGGATTTGGGAATGAGTTTAGGTGCTTTTTAGGCTATTATTGCTACTAACACATTTCACTGTAAAATAAGTTCAATGAATTTTTTTTAAAGATATTTAGGTCAATTAAATTAAACTTATATACACATTTTATATACAAAAAATTCAAATTCAAAATTTTTTAATTGGTAGTCAAAGTTTCCAACTAAGGCCTAGTTTGTTTCTCCGTTTTTAGTACTTTTTCCGTTTTAAAACGGTATAATTTGTTCTTTTTTATTGTTTGAATGTGACGCATGCTTTTTCAAAAACTCCATTTCTTTATTGTTTTGAGAAGCATTATGATATTAGCTTCTCCATTTAAAAACTCCATTTCTTAAAACGACCTTTTTGAAATGAAAAAGCTAAAAAAACCAAACGAAGCCTAAGAACTAAAAATGAACTATGTTAATAAATCAATTCCAATTAGATCTTATTTTTTCTAACATAATAATATTATTTAGATAAATCCTCCTTTAAGATCAAATTATTCTTAACAAGTTCAAATCCTTCTCGAATTATATCTTGTTCGAAACACTAAGCAAAATTATTCTCAGCTCCTCCAAACACTTGCACTCAAGTACATTGCTTATATCTCCTCCCTTCGCTGGAGATTTTCATTAACAGTAACATAAGGAGATCACAACAATAAACTTGAATTGGACAAAGTAGTTTACTCTGACTTTGATACTTATGTACAAGTTCTTGAAATCGTTCAATAATATTATAGGTATGTGTTCTAAATGATTCTATAATGATTCACATTGACTTTAAGTAAGAGAACTGAGGTAATTCTAATGAAGTTCAAAATAATATAGAGGATCGAAGCAATTTTTGATCAACGGATCAAAAAAGGTTCAAATCTTATTTTAAATTTATTTGAATCTTTTTAGAATAATGTTATATACTTATTTAAATCATGTTTGAATTATGTTAGAATATGATTCAAACCTAGCTCAAAATGTCATCCATTTTGTTCAAACATTGTTCGATCTTTGTTCAAGCCTATTTTGAATATTGTTTGAAGGTTGTTTACCCAATTCAAATCTTTGTTCAAACATATTTTAACTATATATTGAAGCGTGTTATATCTCCATATAAATAGATCCCAAATATGTTGAAGTTTGTTCGGACTTTTTTCGAACTTAGTGTTAATTATAAAGCAATCATATTTGAGATTACATATAGTGCAAATTGCTATGAAAGTGAATCATGCATCAATATTTTGGTGCTTTGTGGTGGAGAACTAGAAGGAACTAAAAGAAGATGACCAAGTTGGTTGGTTTTTTAATAAGAAATAGGACAAATGATTGATGGTTCTAAGAAGTATTAGCCTCAATCATTTAATTAATCTTGCGTATGCAATTATAGAAAAAAAGAACCACTGTAGTTTGAATCTTAAGGTAATTTGCCATTTTGTTGGAGCACAATACATGATATTAGTTCCTCCAACAAAAATATTAACATAATATGATATTGTATTCTTTATTGATGATATATATATATATATCATTAGACTCCTATTTTATGTCAACCTTGCTTAAATTTTTTGAACTACAAACTGTAGTCATGACAAATGCATTCTTACAAGCATAGAGCATAGCAAATAAGAATGACACAATTATAATACATATTGTTGCATAGGATTCTAATTTAAGAATTGATGAAAGTGATGCTACGAATATACAAGATATAGATGGTGGTGGCTCCTTGTGTACTTAGTGCATCTAAAACTAATAAACGAGTGAAATTTGTGGGTTCTTCATATACGTTGGGATTGAAATCAACAATTAATAATATTAAGAATACATGGATAATTCTTATCTCATAAGAGTTAACAGTTGAAAGTATTTAATTTAATGATTGTTGATATAATGACCTCATATTCGAGTCTTGCTTTCATGCATATTAAAGTTGGGTAACTTTTACAGGAGCAAAGATAATTTGAAGAATAAATTATATTTATATGCAAAGAAGAAACCCCTTAAATGAAGTTAAAGAAATCATATAATGATATATAGTTAGCACAATAAACATGTTTGAGATTGGGGGCCATGTATCATAACGTGCTTGCTCTTTGGATATTTGATTCAATGTCCATTAACAAGCTCAAACATGATTTATTGAATTTATAATCAAGGAGAAATTCATTGGATGTGAAATTAATTTAAAGCCAAATATGATAATATCATGTATGAAGTGCGACTATGTGATTGATTTATCTTATGATAAAGTTTAAATATATTATTTAGCAATGTATCACTTATGCAAGAGGTTCCTCTGAAGCTTCTTTTTAAAATTCACCAATAGAGGTGTGAAAATGCTTAGGTGATGAAGGAATTTCTTTGCTTACAAAACTTTTCAATATTATTGAAGACTCATATGAGTGGAGAAAGAGTGCATTGATTCCTATTTTTAAGAATAAAAATGATGCATAAGAGTGTGTGAATTATAGAGGAATTAAGTTAATGTGGCATACTTTAAAAGTTTGGGAGAGAGTTATTGAGCATATGTTATGATGTGATACTAATGTTTCTCAAATCAATTTGCTTTCATGCTGGGTAGGTCTACTATGGAAGCTATACATTTATTGAGAGTTTTGATGGAGAAGTATAGAAAGAATAAGGAGGATGTACATATGATATTTATTGATTTAGAGAAAGCTTATGAAAAAGTTCTAAGATATGTGTTATAGAGAGTTTTAGAAAAGAAAGTGGTTAATTATGCGTATACTCAAGTCATAAAGGATATGTATGTATAAGCTGTAACTTGTGTTCAAATGCAAGGAGGTTGGACCAAGTATTTTCCTACTTCAGTTCGATTACTTTAAGGATCAGCTTTAAGCCCATATTTTTTGGCTTTAGTCATAGATGTTCTTACTAGACATTTGCAGAAGGATATACCTTAATGTATGCTTTTTGCTGATGATATTCTTTTTGTTGATAAGACTAGAGAGGGAGTTCAAGGTAAACTTGAATTATGGAGGTCAACCTTAGATCTAAAAGTTTTTATTTGAGCAAATCTAAAATTGAATACATGGAGTGTAATTTTAGTAGTAATAGATCTAATGGGGGGATTATGACTTTGGGTGATCAAGTCATTAATAAGATTACACATTTTAGATATATCAAGTCTATTGTCCAGAGTGATGGTGAAGTAGAGGAATGTATTAGGCATGTTGTGTGATAGAAAAGTACCCCTCAAACTTAAGGAAAAATTCTATAAGATGGTTGTGAAACCTGCAATGCTTTATGACGCAGAATGTTTGCTATTAAAAGAGAAGCATACAATTAAGATAAGTGTTGCAGAGATGAGGATGCTCAGGCAGATGAGTGGCTTTACTCTTAGAGATAGAAGGTGAAACGAGCATATACGTGAAAAGGTTAGAGTTGCTCCAATAGTAGATAAGATTAGAGATAGTCTCCTTAGATTGTTTGGTCACATAAAACGTCGGCCTTCTGATGACTTGGTTATAAGAGTAGATGTATTAGATTTAGCCTATGTTAAAAGAGGGAGAGGTAGATCTAAAAAGTCTTGGTTAAAAAAATAATAGAAATGACCTTTTTTATAAGATTTAAATAAGAATTTGACTCTTAACATAACATAATGAAGAAAAATGATTTGTAGCCGACCCCATGTAGTGGGATTGTATATGATCATGTTAAATATGAAGAATCAAAGGATGATAATTAATCTCTAGGTTGACATTTAAAAATTCTTCAATTATATTTACTTCTCTTTAGGTGCTTGATTTCGAGGCATCAAAGGTTTTCATTTATTATTTAGTGTCAATAAATCATTTCTACATGCTAGATATTGGGCTATATTACTCATGGTAGTGGCTTCGGATGTGAATATTCAAATTTATCCAGTGGTATTTATATTTATTGACATAGAAAATAATAATTATTGATGTTTTTTGTGAGTAAACTAAAATATTTAATAAACTTGGTAAAAAAGCATAGTATTTATTCTAAAAAATTTATAATATTGAAAATGCTTTATCCAAATATTTTCGGACATGAATCATGGAGCATACACTCATCATATTGTAATGAATATTATGATAAACTTTAAAAGTGATAATTATCTAAGAAATATCACTTAACATCTAAAGCTAATACAAGGGTTGAGTTTAATCAACAATTTAATTAAATTTGAGAAAAACTAAGCTATTATTACTTATCATGAGAATGAAATCAGCTTTGAGAGATAGACTTGTATTTTTTCTCTCATAAATAACACAATATGATGAAAATTAATATTTTATATATTTTTAACAATATTACTAAGCGTACATGTTCCGATGTAGTGATCAGTAGTGATCACGTTGTAGAAATAGTTCTTTGAAAGATGAACTATCAATATGAATATAAATTCATTTTATCAAACAGAATTAGAGAGCATTTAGCAAGCTCTCATTTAAGATTGAAATTTTAATTGTCTATCCAATTAGCCAATTTGATTTCCATGCCTTTGATGGTGATCTTAAATTTAATATTGATTTTCATAATATAATGTAAATTCATGGTGATAGATATATACATATATACATATATATATTTGTGATATAATTTTAAAAATGTTACTCAATAGTATTGATCAAATACATCATCCAAGATAATAATATCCAACCCAAATATTTTTGGGTACAACTAAAGTTGCTCTCTTATTAAAAAATAAATAAAATTCAATAATATGCTACAAAATAATAAATCATGTTATAAATAATTGTATGCCGTTAAAGAATATTACAGCATTATAATCATACAATATTAGTATTACCTTACTATCCAATCAAATCATGGGCATTTTTTTTTTTCGGGGGGGGGGGGGGGGGGGGGGGGTGTAACACACGGATTTACCAATTTGTACCTCTTATTATATGGATTCATGAAATCTCTAGTTATACACCTCTTCTGCCCTAGCCAATTAGTATTTATGGCTTTCTATACATTTTTGCACCTTCCAAATTTCATTTTCGTCCGCTGTAAATTTAATCAAAGCGGGACACCCCATTATGGTGTTCGATTTCTGATATTTTGATTGAGAATTTAAGTCAATACCATTCTTGAAACCAGTTTTCGAATAGATGAAGTCCTTAGATCTTATTTTTCTAGAATTTGGCTAGTAACTATGAAATTCTTTGCGAACACTAAAATCACTATTATGAGCATAACTGTTGTACATATCATATGCTTCCTTCTCACAATTATAAACACGCTGTGTACAAGCCAAAACTCTTCAGATTGTTGAATCTAAGCTTGTACACAACTCAATTAAACATCAATACGCAGTAATACATGGTTCAATACATAGTTCAATACATAGCAATACACAGCATAGTACACAACTAAATACAACAGTACATAACAATATACAGCTCAATACACAACAGTACGCAGTAATATATAGCAGTACATAGCAATACATAGCTAAATACACAGCAATACATATCAATACACAACAATACATAGTAGTACACAATAATAATAACGTAGTACAAAATAATACACAGCAATATACAGCTCAATACACAATAATACACATCTTAGTACACATTAATATACAGTTAAAATAAGAGCAGTACACAGTAATATACACCTCAAATACACAGCAGTACACAGTTAAATACACAGTAATACATAGCTCAATACAAAATAATATACAATAGTACACAACTCAGTACACAACTCAATACACAACTTAGTACACATCAATACACAGCTAAAATACATAGCAGTACACAATAATACACAATTAAATTCACAGCTAAATACATAATAGTACACAGCTAAATATACAGTAGTATATAGCAATACACAGTAGTACACAACAATAAATAACTCAGTACAAAATAATACACAATAGTATATAGCTCAATACATAGCTCAATACACAATAATATACAACTAAAACAAGTGCAGTACATAGTAATACACAAATAAATCCTAAAAAACTATATATTTACATTAAAACAATCCTTGCATAACAAAATCATGCTTCTTCGAGGTGTTTGACTCATAAATAATTGATATTTACATTAAAATCATCATTACATAATAAAATCATGCTTCTTTATGGCATTCGACATATAAATAATTATAGAATACACCATTAAACACTAAAAAACTATATATTCACAGAAAAAATGGTAAAATTGGGAGGAGTTTAAAATTTACTGATAATAACCCTAATTTTTCTATCATTGTTGGCTGCAGTAACTCTTCCTGGATGTTTTGCATATCGTATTTCATCTCCTCGTAGAATGCAATATCCTCCAAGCCAGTTTCCATCTTCTTGACATGTTTCTCGTTTTTCTTTCTCAACAGGTAAAAGGTGATATTCCGCTGCCCGCCAAATCCCTAAATACCGCGGGTTTTTTTTAAGGTTAAAAAGAGTGTCTTGATTGGGTTGGGTCGCTAGGTTGTAAGAAAATTAATATAAATATTAAATATCCACGTGCCAGCATTTTGTGGGAGTCCGAAAGTAGAGATCGTCCGGAGTCCACAAAGAATAATTTCTCCTAAATAGGGGCACCAAGATAATTAGTTACATCATAAATTTAGGCTTTTTTGGGGTGGCTTTTTTAATATTTTTTAAAGTAATTTTTTCAGTATAAAAATTTTTGTTTCAAAAAATTTTTATGCTAGAAAGTTATTTAAAAAAAATAAAAATCATCCCAAACGATGCCTTAGAGTCGACTTGTCACAACTATAAATATGACAAAAAAATTTTTAATTATTATTTATACTATAAATATTATTTTTTTAATAAATTGAATTAAAAAATAATTATTGTGAAAAGATGTTTTCTACAACTATAGCAGTTAAGGGCAGAGCCAGCCTCTTTTTTGAATGTGGGCAAAATAGAATCGTAAAATACATAATTTTATATATGAAATAAAAAAAATTATTTTCTTAGAATTTTGACAACTCTATTTATTGATATGATGGATAAAATAATTAAAATATTTATTTTTTTAAAAAAATATTTTAGAGTGCGCTATTACCTATCCTGAGTTTTGATTCCACTTTTAATAATAGTGAAGTTATGTTTTTCATAATAATCTTACAATCAATTTTATAAAACACTACACTCTCCTAAAATAGCAGCTTTTCATTAAAAAATTTGGTACCGTTGCTTAGCACTGTGCAGATCCTGAGAGCTCCTTATGTTTTAATTATAACTGATCTAAGACGTATGTTTTTTCCCCACAAAAAAATATAGCACACGGATTTACCAATTTGTACGTCTTATTATATGGATTCATGAAATCTCTAGTTATACACCTCTTCTGCCCTAGCCAATTAGTATTTATGGCTTTCTATACATTTTTGCACCTTCCAAATTTCATCTTCGTCCGCTGTAAATTTAATCAAAGCGGGACACCCCATTCTGGTGTTTGATTTCCGATATTTTGATTGAGAATTTAAGTCAATACCATTCTTGAAACCAGTTTTCGAATAGATGAAGTCCTTAGATCTTATTTTTCTAGAATTTGGCTAGTAACTATTAAATTCTTTGCGAATACTAAAATCAATATTATGAGCATAACTGCTGTACATATCATATGCTTCCTTCTCACAATTATAAACACGCTATGTACAAGCCAAAACTCTTCAGATCGTTGAATCTAAGCTTGTCCACAACTCAATTAAACATCAATACGCAGTAATACATGGTTCAATACATAGTTCAATACATAGAAATACAGCAGCATAGTACACAACTAAATACAACAGTACATAATAATATACAGCTCAATACACAACAGTACACAGTAATATATAGCAGTATATAGTAATACATAGCTAAATACACATCAATACATATCAATACACAACAATACATAGTAATACACAATAATAATAGCGTAGTACAAAATAATACACAGTAATACACAACAATACACATCTTAGTACATATTAATATACAATTAAAACAAGTGCAGTACACAGTATATACAGCTAAAATACACAGCAGTACATAGTTAAATACACAGTAATACATAGCTCAGTACAAAATAATATACAACAGTACACAACTCAATACACAGCTTAGTACACATCAATACACAGCTAAAATACATAGCAGTACACAATAATACACAGTTAAATTCACAGCTAAATACATAATAGTACACAGCTAAATACACAGTAGTATATAGCAATACACAGTAGTACACAACAATAAATAGCTCAATACAAAATAATACACAATAGTATATAGCTCAATACATAGTAATACACAGCTCAATACACAACAATATACAACCAAAACAAGTGCAGTACATAGTAATACACAAATAAACCCTAAAAAACTATATATTTACATTAAAACAATCCTTTCATAACAAAATCATACTTCTTCGAGGCGTTTGACTCATAAATAATTGATATTTACATTAAAATCATCATTACATAATAAAATCATGCTTCTTTATGGCATTCGACATATAAATAATTGTAGAATACACCATTAAACCCTAACAAACTATATATTCACAGAAAAATGGTAAAATTGGGAGGAGCTTTAAATTTACTGATAATAACCCTAATTTTTCTATCATTGTTGGCTGCAGTAACTCTTCCTGGACGTTTTGCATATCGTCTTTCATCTCCTCGTAGAATGCAATATCCTCCAAGCCAGTTTTCATCTTCTTGACATGTTTCTCGTTTTTCTTTCTTAACAGGTAAAAGGTGATATTCCGCCGCCCGCCAAATTCCTAAATATCGCCGGTTTTTTTTAAGGTTAAAAAGAGTGTCTTGATTGGGTTGGGTCGTTAGGTTGTAAGAAAATTAATATAAATATTAAATATCCACGTGCCAGCATTTTGTGGGAGTCCGAACGTAGAGATCGTCCGGAGTCCGCAAAGAATAATTTCTCCTAAATAGGGGCACCAAGATAATTAGTTACATCATAAATTTAGGCTTTTTTGGGGTGGCTTTTTTAATATTTTTTAAAGTAATTTTTTCAGTATAAAAATTTTTGGTTCAAAAAATTTTTATGCTAGAAAGTTATTTAAAAAAAAATAAAAATCATCCCAAACGATGCCTTAGAGTCGACTTGTCACAATTATAATTTTTTATTATAAATATGACAAAAATTTTTAATTATTATTTATACTATAAATATTATTTTTTTAATAAATTGCATTATAAAATAATTATTGTGAAAAGATGTTTCCTACAACTATAGCATCTAAGGGCAGAATCATCCTCCTTTTTGAATGTGGGCAAATAGAATCGTAAAATACATAATTTTATATATGAAATAAAAAAATTATTTTTTTAGAATTTTGACAACTCTATTTATTGAAGATGAATAAAATAATTAAAATATTTATTTTTTAAAAAAATATTTAGAGTGCGCTATTACCTATCCTGAGTTCTGATTCCATTTTTAATAGTAGTGAAGTTACATTTTTCACAATAATCTTAAAATCAATTTTATAAAACAGCAGCTTTTCATTAAAAAATTTGGTACCGTTGCTTAGCACTGTGCAGATCCCGAGAGCTCCTTATGTTTTAATTATAACTGATCTAAGACGTACGTTTTGTCCCCACAAAAAAATGTAAGATGTACGGTTCGTTAAAAAAAAATGTGAGATCTACGTTTGGCTTAGTTGTTTTATATTTCTGAAATTTATCTACGTTAGTTCAGTACAGAGAAATAGATAAATATATTTGAAAAAAAAATAGACTCTGTTTGAGACTATAGTTTTTGATAAAAATATAAGACTTCTATAAAAATATAAGACTTTTATAAAAATGTAATTTTTTAAAAAAAATTTAAAAAAAATTTTATAGCAGAAAATTTTTTAAAAATAGTAAAAAATAGCAACCAAATAATTATGATATGAAAAGAAAAAAAAATCAATAGAACCTTAGAGTAGTTTTAATTATGACGAGTTTTGAATCAATTTAATTAATTTAATTTATAAATTAATTAAATTAATTAAATCAATTAATTTTTATTGTAAATTTCAAAATTAAATCGATCAACCAAACATCCCTTAACTAAATAAAATATGTTACTAAAAATATCAAATAATCTTTAGAAAATTTATAATTTTTCCATATTGAAAATAATATTCATTTTTTATTTGAGATTTTTACATATATAACACTTGAAACTAATGTAAATACATATTCAACACTTAAACTTTTATATTTATTGATATACCATCTAAAACGTCTCTTTCCATCTATTCTAACACTCCGCTTAAGCCCATCAAAACGTTTTGTGTTTCTTGACCTCTCATCGTGACCGTCCCCTCACCGCCACTGCCCGCCACCTTGCCTACGACTTTTCCGGCTTTGCCTTCACTTCTTACGGCCCTTACTGGCGCTTCATGAAAAAGCTATGCATGTCGGAGCTCCTCTCCTCTCGCACTGTTGAATGTCTCGCTCACATCTACTGCCGTGAGCTCTGTGCCCTACTTCAAACTCTTGCGGCAAAGTCCGACGCGGCCGAATCTGTTGATCCAAGTAAAGAGCTCATAAGGATGACGACGAGCATCATCACTGGAATGACGGCCAGAACGACATCCGCAGGAAATAGCGAGGCGGTGAGGAAAGCCGTGAAAGGGGAGGCAAAGCTTATTGGATCGCTCTACTTGGCAGATTTCATTGCGTTTTTTCACTGTTTCGATTTGTAGGTCTACAAAAAGAGGATTATGCAGGTACGAGATGATTTCAATGAGTTGATGGAGAGAACCATTTCAGAAAAAAAGAGGCCATGAGGAAAAGCTGTGTGGGTGAAGACGGCGGCAAGGACTTGCTTGATATACTGCTCGATGTTGCCGAGAACGAAGAGATGGAGATCCGGTTAACAACAAAGAACATCGAGAGCTTCATTCTAGAATTTTTTTTTTTTGGGGGGGGGGGGGGGGGTAAAATTATAAACTGTAGTTGACGCCGATCTCGTAATCTATAGCTTCATTCTATTATCATTTGCTACGACCGATTCACCACCGCCGGCCTCGCCGCCATACCCAAAATTGGTCTATTTATTCCATTAGAAAAGCAAGACGAGCGAGAGCAGAGAACGCTGTTCATACAGTCATGGCAATACATGTTGCACTCGTTCTTGTGAGCGTCGGTGTGGAGCTAGCATTGAACGAAGAAGCTCGTCGAGAGCAGAGGCTATAGCCATGGCAGGGAGTTCAGACGGGGAAGACAGCCGCTGATATGGATTTTTGACGGTGGCTTAAACGGACCGTTAGAATAGATGAAAAAGACGATTTTAAGTGGTATATTAGTAAATATAAAAGTTTAGGTGTTGAATATGTATTTACATTAGTTTCAAGTGTTATGTATGTAAAAATCTCTTTTTATTTATATGATTTAATGGATTTAAATTTTGAAGAAGTTAAAATAATTCAATTTTTTTCTTGATTGATTTTCTTAAAGCAAAAAATTGAACAATCGCAAATTTTAACCAACAATCGAAACAATATTTTACCAATCGGAACTAATCAGTCTAAAATTTATTTTTTTTATTTTGATTTAGTGGGTATCTTAAATTTTTTATAATTATCTACTATATAAAATTTCATCTTTAATTTATTTTAATTATATAAATTTTTTAAAATTTTGCCCAAAATAACGCTTGTATATGACTAATTCATATAACCTTTCTAATATAAAAAGTACATTAATGGAAACAAAATTATATAAGGAGGGTCACCAACACACTTATAATTACATATAGGTATAAAGTGTTCAACTAATCATAATAATACAACACATCATAACATGCATTAAAAAGACTAATTATATCCTACCTAGACTAAGAACATTAAAGTTTGTGTCTATTACAGTATCTAATGTGTATATTGGCCCAAGTGATTATGAGGGTCATCTTATATGATTGGAAAAAGACTCTCAAATTGGTATATCTTAAAGATCTAATTAATGTTTCGTTTGGGACAGCTTTCATACTACTTTATAAAATAATTTTCTAGCAAAAAAAATTGAATTAAAAAAAAAATTATACAAAGAAACTGCATCATAAAGCAGTAAGAAAGTTGTCTCAAATGAAACCTAAGACTTCATTTGGGACGGCTTTCTTATTATTTTTTAAAGCAGCTTTAGAAATTTTTGTATTATAAAGCTGTTTTAAAAAGTAGTAAGAAAGCCCTCTCAAATGAAGCCTAAATTAAAGTATATCAACTTAAAATTTTAAATTTTAAAAATAAATAAATTTGAAAATAAGTTTAGGGAAAGTTTAAATGCATATATAAAATAAATCCTTGTAATTCAAATAAAATCATATTAATCATTTTTATTGAAATTATGGTCTCACATATGGCATAAATAACTTAAATATAGTGAAGATAGTACATAATATTTGGCCTTATAACATCGATAAAATTTTATCATAAGTAAATATGATTTACTTTGGAAAAGGATAGTCAAATGGATAGACCTAGGCTTAAGACATTAGATTTGTCCAAGTAAAATACAAGAGTAAATACTTGAATGTGGTTCATGTCCTTATAATGCAATGCATGGATGGTCATGTGAGGACCACTAGTACAATGATGAGAGAGCATGTTATATCTTGAACTTAGACCTAGAAAGTTAATATGTTTATTTTGCATCTTGGTGAATATTTTTGTGTGTGTTTTCTATATTAGATTGAGTCATAAGGATCATGCATGTGAAAATCTGCATGTATATGAAAAATCTCTTGGAAGCGCCGCAACACTTGTCTTCTCTATGTCTTGGTAGGAAAAATGGGTCATTTAGGAGCACTTCAACGTTGGTGCTTGGGCACTACAACATTCTATTCTCTGTATTCTAGTTTGTTTGGGCTCTCTAAGAGCACTAGGCGTTGGGTCTTTGGTCACTGCAGCATCGAGCTCTCTGTGTTTTGAATTGAAAATGAATTTTTTTGGGGAGTGTTGCGGCCCTATAATTAGATTTTTTATAAATATAAAAATCCACTAAATTTCTCTATTTCCATCTCATAACCACCATTGCTTTCATTGGTTAGAGAGGGGGAGGAATCCTAGTGAGAGAAAGTCCAATTTGAGGGTCTTCAGGTTGTTTTCTTCTAACATGTCAATTAAAAAAGTTGTTCGGATCGAGATAAATTATATTTATCATATCTCAAATTTTTATAATATAAAGTTTTATGAGGTTTCAAGCTTTTAATGGAACAAAATGAGTATACTTTGACATTTAGAAAATTTTCATCATGTAACTCCAATCTCAAATCACATTTAGTACGGTGCACCATTTTTGTTGTCACACATAATAACACTTTTGATGAGAATTAGGGTACCAATATTTGATACGACACGAAAATCCTACACAAAAATTTTGGGTTAGAACTGACCCGGTTTCAAAACGGGTCAAGTTCGGGTTCTCGGATTTGACCCGTTTGAAAAAACGGGTCAGGTTCGGGTTGACCCGGAAACCCGAAAATGGCCTGAAAACGTGTCTGCCCCCTTCTCCTGCCAGCTCTGCCCGCGTTGCCCGTCGCGTCTCTTCACGTGAGTTAAGGTCACGTTGCCATCATGTTGCCCATCGCATCGCTGTCGAGTCTCCCACTGCAGCACCGCCGCTGTCGCTGCCCCGCCGCCACTCTCGCTGCCGCGCCGCCGCTGCCGTGCATCCGTGTTTGTCCGCGTCTGGTTCCCACTGTAGCGCCGTCGCTACCATATGTTCGCGTCTGTCCGTGGATGTTGCCCACTGCCGTGTCGCCGCTACCGTGCGTCCGCGTCTACTGCCCGCTATTGTGTAGCCGCTGCCTCTGTCGCGCTGCTTTGCCCTGGCAGCATTGCAGAGCCCCTGCAGCTGTCATTGCCTTTGCCGGGTTCGCGGGTTGGATCGGGTCAACCTGGTAACCTGCGCTGGTCGGGTTCGGGTTGAAAAACTTGACCCATTTACAAAAATGAGTCAGGTTTGTGTTGACCCGTTTAGACCCGGGTCAACTCGGGTTCGACTCGAACCTGCCACGTGACCCGATTTTGACAACCCTAATGAGAGTAGTAGCAAATCAATAAATTTTTTGCACAAAACCATGGACCCAAACATTTCATGTAGAGGATTTTCACTCACATAATTTTTTTATTATCATAATCATATTTAACAAAAGAGCTGCTCCATCACATTCAACAAGTTGACAAGAGCCAAACAAACCCTCCATCATCCAAAATGAACATTATTTGACGGATATCAGGGAGATAGAAGATTGATATTCAAACATTTCAACATATTTAAGTCTATATGTAAGTGTATTCAATATAATATTTTAATAGTTAGAATATAATAAAAAAATAAAATAATGATTATTATAATATTATAATATTAAAAATATTTATTTATTTTAAAGGAAATTTAAATTATAATTAGTTGTCATATAGGCTTCTATTATTGTTAGCCTTATAATAGATAAATAGCTTTATTTTATTTTTTTATGTATTTGTTTTTAATGTTATCTATGTTTCTTAAATCCACATGCCTCACATTGAACATAGTTGTGGCAAACTTCAAGACTGAGCTTTACTTAATATGTTTTCCAAAGGAAAACCTTCAACTATTTCGCTTTTATTATATCATAAAAATCAAGATTTTCATAATTAAATGGACAACATGAATTTTCTAAGCACTCAAAATAATTTAAAAAAATAATCTAAATTTTTCTAGCTCACGCCACAATATCACAAGCATAAGCAAATCAAACAAAGGTTTTGTTTGAGATAACTTTTGGGTACTAGTTTTTTGTGCTACAAAGCTGTTATAAAAAACAGTAAAGAAACTATCACAAACTAAGTCTAAGTAGTTGTATTATCATTGACAAGTGATAAAGATTCCAATTTTAAATAATTTTATTTGTGAGACCAATGTAATGCATGCTTTATAGGCAAGATATGAAAAGGGTTAAGAAACTAGAGTGCACATGTAAAACTTATTATTAAAGATAAATTTACTTATATGATAAAATGCACAGTGAAATGTATCATAATATTTAAGTAATAAAATATATTGTAATACAAATGATAGCTAAAAAAGATATGCAAAGAAAGAGATTAACTTAAGAATTTTGGCACAAAATATTCGCAAGATTTAGCTAATGACAAGATATTTTATTGAGCTAAAACTATTGCTTAACTTATTGAAAATATTTGCTTTTAACTATCTTAGTTATTGCCTAAAAATTAAATAAAAATAAAACCTTACAAAAAATCTGTTATGTATCATTTTGATGTGCCATCAAGGGTAGCCCTAGGTAAAGTTTAGGGTAGATAATTGTCTAACCTTAAATTTTTTATCATTAATAGAATAAGCATATTAACTATATTCACCAACGCCCCCCCCCCCCTTCCCCCAAAACATTACAGAATATATATTGGATAAAGTCATAACATAATCAACAAATATTCTACATTTTATAACTTCTAAACTACGAAGACTATCAAAGCCTGTCAAATACTTCAACAAATCTGAGATAATTTCTCTTCTACTATCTCTTCATGCTAGGGTTGTTATGCTTTGCAAGCTGTAAAAGGCTATTAACACCTCCTAATTAATGATATAGCTTCAATAGAAGTTGAAGAAAGAACAATTGGCATGTCAACCTTAAAGAATATGAGGTCTTCCAATAAATAGCTTATAAGAGAAAATAATATCCTCAAAAAGGAAAAACTGTATCATAATGTTCTAAAACATTAAAGGGAACCTAATTACTTCAAATATTTCATCAACAATAAAAAAATATGTTAGAAGCTAACATTGAATATGATAAAGTAGAATACTACTGCAAACAAATTGTTCAAAATAGTAGTAAGAAGCAAGTTGCATATGGAAGGAAACACATGATATAGATAAATTCGCTTGTTTCAAACTCTTGAGAAAAATAACCCATAAAACATGAAACTCAAGTTTTTATACAATGAAAAATTTTAAAATAAAATATAAAATGTACATCTTTAGCTTGCATAAAAATTTTTTTTAACTCATTGCAACATCAAAATAGGCCAAAAAAAGAATGCTAAGGGAAATCTAGATAAGAAAAATAAACTTCTAAAAATTCAAACCTCAAACAAATAAAGTACATTTGTGTTAAAAGGAAGCACTTGAATGAAGAATAATACTTGTCATGCCCCAACCCTAAATTTAAATTTTACCTCAATCACAATGTAGAGTAAACCATAGCTAACTATAAAATCCAAAATAATAATAATAACAAACTAAACATTATTCGATTTCATTTATCAAAACTTATATACCATGATCCGGCTTACATATATGCACTCTATTCATCAAAAGAATTAAAAATGGATATTAAAATACCTAAAAAAACTTGCTCTTGATGATCCTGCTCTCATCAACTATACTTCACAGGGTCTTTTATTTTTCATGAAATATCAAAGGAATATCATAGAATAAGTACCACTAGCTCAAATGACTTCTTTCACACTCCCATGCATCAAAGATATAAATATTTATTGGAATATTAAGAAAAAATTAGTGAAGTATTTAGTTAATCAATAAAGTATAGCTTAAATGCTAAAAATAAATAAATTCCTACTTATCAAAATGTACTTAGTTTTAGAGTCACCACTTTACTTTCACGATAGACTTCACAAGGGTTGAGAAATATACTTGCCATCATAATATTCCTTGCACTTTTGTGCTTTTGTTTCATCAAAATATACATAGAGGACTCAAAGTTATCAGAATATATTTAGAATATTAGTTCATGAAGTTAATGCACATGTCTTAATGTCTGCTTATAACTCTATTTACACTTATAGCTCCATTTAATCTGCCACACCCACATACAATAAGTTGGGCTAAAATATAATAGAATAAAATAACCTCCCACACCCATACTTAGCAAGTAGAGCTAGAATCTCTCCTACATCCACACAATATAGGTGGGGCCATAATAGAACATACATGGCCATTATATCATTTTAGATAGTGCACTCATCACATTTCGGAGATCAGAACTTCTCCAATTCGATGCTATGAATTATGCAAATTGAATATAATAGTAGATTGTTATGATTTTAACATGTGATTATGATGTACATGAATTACTATAATTGCTAATATTAAGCCACATTGCATATGTAAAAGCCTACCCACTGAATATTTTTCAGAGGAATATCCATAACAACATTTTAAGACTTTTAAAAAACTATTATGAAAATCTGAATTGTTTCATTTATTCAATACACATAGAAATCATCACAAAGAAAATAAATCGGTGATAATTTGGCTTCTTATAGTTAAACTGTTTGGATTAAGGCATGCAACAATATACAAGAAGTTACATAATAAAAACATCATAAAATTTAAGAAAAATATATTTTTATTTGTAACTTATTATAAAATTCCTAGAATTGAAATCAAAGGCATGTATTTAGAAGCCTACCTCATGCTCTACGAAATCCTCAATTGGCCCGACGGATGATACTTGAGCGTTGGCCTCCGAATCCCTCTCTCTTCTTTCTCTCTCCTCTCCCACTTCTAACTTCCTTCTCCAATAATAGGAGTTCGGTGAAGGTTTAAAATGGATTAAGATACTTTTTTTTGTCCAGCGCCACTGCACTCAAATAGAAAATCCCAAAGCTTCCCAAATCCCTCCAACCTGAGAGAAGAGTGTCGCGGAAATGCCACCCAGCGTCTTAGTGCTACCCCAAATCCTCTTCCCAAATAGAGATGATAATGCCGTGGCACCTCCTCTTCCAACGCCGCAGTGCCTGATGGACGTTTTCACTCCATATGATTTTTTCTACTCTATTAATTTCAATTCAAATTCTATTTGATGTAATTTGGACACTACATGACTAATATTTTATGACTGAACCAGGCTCAGGCAATAATTCGTATAGGATTAAATTAATTGCCTAGGTTTAGAAATAGCAGATGTTGCACAGCTGAGCTTGCAAATTTACTTATTTTAACCATGCAAGTAACTATCTTCCTCTTAAAAGCATTGCAAAATCATTTTGAGCATGTTCTATCCATATTACATTATGTATACAATCTGCATCCATAATCATTCGACATTAATTTCATCCACCCAAGTAATAAGTGCACTGTCCACCCTTCGAAATCTATTGTAAATTAAAATTTCACTCAATGCCCCATTTTGTTGTTTAAAGTTCAAAAATATACTACATTACTTATTAAATTATTCATAAATAACCTTATCAAATGCCTTGATATATCTTTAAGTTACATGTCCTTAACTAAAATGTGTATTAATTTCTTCTGTTTTTTTTACAGATTTTTCTTACTAAGTGTTATTGTTGTTAGAGCATATTATATATATTGAATTCATGTAAGAAAAGCATCAATCTTTACACAATATTTAGGGAAATAATGGCACCAATGAGTACCCTTCAAATTTGACCCCCAAATATTTTTCTGAGGCAATGTGAGTATGTGATATTAGAAATAGAGTAATCTCATTTAACCAATGGGCCACACTTCTTTTCACAAGAACTCGAAATCTCTATATAATAAAACCAAGTATCATATTACTTAAGCTTGAATAAGTATGTAAGAGATAGCACTAATAAAGTAATCCTTTGCAAATAATATGCTTCTTCTTCATCGCTAACAAAGCTATAGCATTCTAAGTTCTACCTTGGTCTGCTCTACTCTCAAAACATATAAAATAATACCCCTAGTTATAGTAAATAGAGACAGCCCATACTGCTGTTTGCATATTTCACTAAGCTTTTCATGGAGAAGAAGACAAGAAGCCAGTCCTTCACTGAAGAGAGATTGAAAGTTAAGAGCACGTAATCATAATAAATTTACATATGCGATTAATGCTGTTGATGAAGGAGTTAATACGCTGACAGCAACTTCAGACAACGTCTTTCTGGTATTTGAGAATGGGTCGATGAATTCTTTGATAGTCTTCTTGTGTCACTGTGAATCCAGGGCTCCAGCTGACGAAAGGAAATTTGAAGTTAATATGGCATTTAGTTTAAATAAAAAAAATAAAAATAAAAGCATACACATGTATTGAAACTTTTTTTTTTGAAACATAAAGAAATTACTATGTTCAGGGTTATTTAGGGTTTTAATCGCTCTTCGAGTTTCTCTCTCTCTCTTTCTCTCTCTTATATGCTTCTCTTTTTCTCTTTCGTCTCTCTAGCTATAGTTAGCATATCACTTAAAATAGAAATATTTTTACTAAAACGTTGGCTTCATGGGGGGATCTATCAGAGATCCATATGATTATTCTTATTTCTTCTCCCTCTCTTCTCAAGGCTTGATGAAGTCCCTTACCTTTTTTTTGGCCAATGAGGGAAGCACTCTCTAAATATTGATTTAGTCTTACTCCCTTCTATAGGAGAAATAATATGAAATAACGGAGAGCTGAAGTGGGAGAGAAGCAAAGAGAATTTAGAGCTGATGGAAAGTTGCACCTATCCTTCTCTTCCATCCTTCTTGTGTTGAAATGCCCAACCACTGACCTCCATTCTAGCATAGCTTATGAGCACCAACAACATGCACCTATTTCGCACACATGGTCCAACCTACCACACATTTGAACCTAACCCTCCACACTTCATACACCCATAAACTCACCGCTTCACACCTACATGCTGCAGCCGTTCAGCTCCAACTTGCCCTTCATCAATCCTCACATGCCAACGATATTGGTCTCGATGTAACAAATAGGTAAAATCATTCTTGAACGTTGAAAGATTAACTTTTTAATAAATAAATTTAGGCTTCATTTGGGACAGCTTACTTAATGCTTTCTAAAACTATTTTTTAGTTAAAAAAATTTTTAATTAGAAATTTTTGTATTATAAAGCTGTTTTAGAAAGTAATGAGATTGTTCCAAAAGAAGCCTTAGATGTAATTTGTTTATGCTAAGATAATGATATATAGTGCATCATTATCATAAATCAAGATTGCCGAAAATATTTAGCTTGTTGAAATAGGTTTCCAAGCACTTCTGAGATGCCACCAAAAATCATCTTGATCAGGTACAAATCTCGAGGCATATTTGAATGGGAAACTTTCAAAATTAAATTTGGGATCATATAAACTCTGATCTCAGCAACCTTACAGTTAAATTGGACGCCTTGATAAGATGAACTCAATGAAATCAAAATCGGTCCAATCCGAGTCCAAATGGATTCGAATCAAGGGACTGAAGCATATTTGAAAGCTTCAAGGAATTAAATGGCTAACCAAATAATCTCCAAATATGGCATGCTTATAGTCGAATCGAGCAGCTCGATGAGAAGAATTCAAAATCCCAAGATCACTTAATTTTGATATCACAAAGGCATTTAAATGCTTGACAAAAGTTCTATAATTGATGGAATTAATATGGACCATTTAATGGAGCACTCTGACTTTGCCTAAGATTTTCTCTATATTTAGGAAGCATGTCACTTCCAAAAATCTATAAATAGGCCTTCATTCTACACATGAGGGTGGAGAAAGGAGGAGAAAGAGAGTCATAGAGAGAATTCTCCTGCATGTTTTAGTCATCGCCGTTGATGATCACAACCAGCTTTCACTACTGACAACCATCATCGCCACCGACGACCGGCATAAAAAATAACCACCATCTCTAAAAATATTGACAAGATTTACCCCTATTGTGGGTATATTTATCCGTTTATGGATATCTATTTCTATAATTTTTACTGAGAAAATTAAGTCATATTGTTGGGTATAGATTGTCCCTTTGTGGACACTTGATCTTTGTACTCTCTCTCTCTTCTTCAATAGTGAATAAGAGAGGATCTTTGTATCACTTGCTATATAGTGAATTTTATAACTGAGTTAAGCCTCATGGTTTTTTCTTCATGGGTCTTCTACGTAAAAAATTCTTTGGTCCTACTACTTTCATCTGTATATACTAAATCTTTATACACTGGTAAGACTTAAAACATACAATCCACCGACTAAAATTTTCAAGCACGCAATCATTTGGCATCGTCTACGGGAACATTCTCAACATACTTCTTCAATGGCTAAAAATCAATCCCTCAATCAAGAACAACAAAATATAGGTGATCGAATTCCCCGGGCCTCACTTTAGAGGACCATATGTATAGGATGGAAGAACTTAAAATTCAAATCTTTCAATTATTCAAGGCGGTTGGATAATAAAAGGGTAACCTCACTCAACATCTAGGGGTGTCAAAATAAATTTTTGGGTCGAGTTAAGGTTAAACCTGAAACTAACCAAGCTTCAACTGATCCAACCCGAACCCGACATGATTAAACAAACATGTTGAAATTCAGACCCGGACTCGACCCGTCGAATTACTCAATTGATCCGACCTAACCCACTAACGCACGGGTGTAAGAGTGCAGCATGCAAGTATTATACACAGGCTACGTGCATGACTACACAAGAATAATTGTGGGCGAGGGTTGGCGAAGGTATGCACAATTGTAGACGAGAGCTCAACTGTGGAAGAGGGCAGGACCGAGCTAGTGTCTGACTACGCAGGCGCAATCGTGGGTGTCCATAAGGGCACGATGTAAATATAGCAGATTTGCGGCAATTCCTAAATCACTGCAAAAAAATTAGTAGGCATTTAAACTGCTGTAGTATGCCAAAAAAAGTGTTGTGAAAGTCTGATTTATTAATAGTGAGAGAAGAGATTTGTAATGCCTTATTGTGGCTCCTCTTTAATTTTGTTTAATGAGAACTTCTCTTCTTGAGTATGTTGAACTTAATTTCCTCAAATCTCACCTCCCTTGGGTTCAGTGGGTCAAGCCTAACTCATTGGACCTAGACCCATGCCCTAGGTTAACCTGGTTGACTAGGTTAATCGAGGTTGACCCAAGTGGCCCAAAAGAGCCTAAATCAAATCCCAATCAATTTCAAACCCATCCTTGGATTCCATCCCTCATCCCTTGGACTCATTTGACTAGATTGACTAAGTCAACCTTTGACTTGGTCAACCCAAGTCTTAATAGCTCAAATTAATCTATTTAAACTCATTTAAAGGCCTTTAAACCATTCCTAATGGGCTCTTCATTCAAACCACGACCGAAATACCTTGGTTTCCCTCCTAATGAGCCCAGGATAGATCTAGGCCGTTGATCATAGCCCCAAGCCTTTAAATACACTCTTTAGGGCAACTTGCAGAGGATCTTTGGCTAGTGCTCTCTCCTTAGACCTCCTCAGCCCCTAAGAGTTGGTGTGAGCACTCCCATACCCTCTCCCCACCTTCCCCACGTCAAACCCATCGTTAAACACCCACCGGTGGCGAAAACACCGACAATCCGAGCCCATATAACTTACAAAATGAATTGTTGTCGATCCACTACATTTTGGAATATGATTTATTCTACAATTAGGAGCATGGATAGTCTGCAAGTACAACAAGCCCAAGATCTCTTGAATCCACCATGTAGATTAGGTAAAATATCAAACCCTAGTCTAAAAGACCTAGATCTAATTAGCTTCTCGCGTAGTACGTTTTAGAACGCGATTCTTATCCCATACGAATGCTCTTCACTCCTAGATTCTATGTTTAAAATTTCATTTCATTTGATCAATCCAATCGATCAAACGAGAAGAATTATTATTTAAGCTCTCGGTTTTGCCCTAAGCTCCTTATGTACGAGATCTTTATCGTTGATCATTTGATCAATGGCGGAGATCCTGTCGTTCCACAGCTTTATTTGAACTGTGGGATCGATTCGACGGTCTTGCTCTCGATCTGGCGAGATTTGGGCCGTCTAACCCATACCGCAGAAGATCCAATGGACAAGAGCCATTGGATTCATAACTAATTCATTTTAAAATAGCTTTTAATTATTTTAAACTTTAATAATTCATAACTAATTCATTTTAAATCCAATATTTTTGTGTAATACCTCTAATTTTTCAGAAAAATATGTACTTTCATTTAAAACTATTTTTAGATATTAAAAATTAATTTTTATTAATTACTTTTTCTATTACTTAAATACTTAACTATTTAAATATTATTTGGATAATTAACATATTAATTATTTTTTAAATTAAAAATTATTTTAAAATCATTTTCAATCCTCCCATAGATGACCAGTGGATCTCCCCTATATCTATGCATTTTTATAAAGTGAATTATTTTTAATTACTTTTATTTTTCAAATTTATATATTAATATATATGTATTTTAAGTTATTTTAAAATTATATGTATATTAGATCCCTTAATTCCGGGAGATCCACTTCGAGAAATTTTAAACATAGGTTTTTCATGAGAATGATATTCATGTGGGGAAGATTAGTGGATGATTGAGCTCCAATCATTCACTAATCACTTCACTAATCTCATTTAGTTGTTATTTAACTATCTTTTGTATATGTAGGATTATATGAGCATGTAGTTTAGGCTCTCCTAGATCTAATGACTTAGTGTGTTATGATGTGTTGTATTTCCCCTCTATATTATCCCAAGGGTCAGTTCAGAACTTGATTTAAACCTATTCAACCTAGTGACACTTTAAGGACAATAATTAAGGACATGTCTAGTAAACTTAGAGAAATTCTAAGAGCTAGGATACACCTCCGAACGACTTGAAACTTGAAACGCTTAAACTTAATGACATCTTGAATCACCTGAAATTTTCTAGAAATTTTTAGGAGCCTTTAAACCCCTTAATTAACAAACCCTAATTTGACCCTTAATTAATCCCTGATAACTTCAAAAATTCTAATAAATTTAAATTAAATCTAAAATTACCTATAATATATCAAACTCTTTAGAATTTAGTCCTTAATCTCAGAAAATTAAAAGCCTTTTAATTGGACTTCAACCTGAACCTTAATTTAATTTTAATTAAAAATCACTCCTTTAATTAAATTAAATAATTAAAAATTATTAAAAATTTCAAAATTTTTCCAAACCCTTAGGAACCCTTTCTTAGGTTATTCCTGACCTTTACAGGTGATCCTAAGAGGTTTGGAATTGATTTGGATCAAAATCCCTAAAATAACCCCTAATTAAACAACTTTAATAATTCATTAACTACCCAAACTTTGAAAAATCATAACTAATTTTAGAAAATTCTAAATTGGGTAAATTAAAGGGCATTTAATTCTAATCAAAATTTAATATTTATTAAAAATATTAACTTTCTAGAAATCAACCTAATTCAAAAAGGCAACTCTTCGGTCAACTATAGTTCAATAATTAGGTCCAAACTTCTAAAAATCATAATTTTGCATAGAAAACTCCAAATCCAGCAAAATCAGAGTGTAATTACTCCTTGTAAGGTCTAATATTTAATAAAAATGCTAAAACTTCTAAACCTAACCTATTTCAAGAAATGACCTTTTGGACCCCTCTTAACTTAGTAGGTAAGGTGACTCCGGACTCTCTAAAATTTATTAAATCAACCTAAATTTTATAAGACATTATCCTAAGCTTTATGTTAACCTTCCAACTTGATAATAAATTATTTAATACACTTTCTCTTTTAATCTCTAATCAACTAAATAAACTTAATCAACCCCAATTACTACTGAGTTACTCAGGCCTACGAGGCTATTGACTTAGCCTCAAGGAATGTGAAATAAACTTCATGATCTCAATCAGAAATAAAGATAGTAATCACTTAACCACTAAAATATACTTAATTCAAGCTTTAACACGTTAATATTTAAACTCAAACCAAAATTTTTCTCTTTGACCTTCAACCATTTGGATCACAAGCAACTTTAACTAAATTATCCTACATATGACACATCCAAACTACATAGTCTTATTACACGCATATAAAATTGTTTGTTAGGGCACTACTTATAGCTTTAGGTTAGGCCGGTATTTACTTTACTATTGAGTGTCAGATTTTTTGAGATTTTATTGCATATTATGATTGAAAATTGATTGATGTGTTTGTTTACTTTTACTATACTCTGTGAATTGATGTGATGGGCAATTAGATTACCCTTAGGTCAGGATCATTCTGGTTGCTCACTAAGTATTTTGTAGGTGGCCATGCTCATGCAGAGTAATAAAAGGGGGCTCAAAATAAATAAATCATAAATATAATCGCTGCAGGTACTATAGGTGCTTCAGCTGCTAAGTCCTCAAATAAATAAGAGCACGGCTAAGTGTGATTGGCATGAGTATTTTACTTTTTATATATATAAATGTTTGGGATTGTTTATATTTAAATGCTTAGGATAACCCTATAGGAGAGTCTAGATTTTTATTTTTATTATGATGTAATTAGTTTAAAAGTATTGAGTTGTGAAAGTCTCCAAAAGTGAGGCATTTTATATATTAGGTACCCAAAGGGAAAAAGAAATGTAATTCATAGAAAATTTTTTATTCATTTGGGTACTCCTTTGAAGGACGAACCCTGTAAAGATCGAAGGGTAGTGATCTGTAGAAGATTCAAAGACGAAGACTTAAAGATGTAATACCTTGCTTTTAAGACTTGTGTCATTCAGTAGGATTAGAATCTAGGTTGTTATTGGTGGGGCCTGTCCACCATTACTATTATGTAGACCCTAGGTTGTAATAAAAGGCACTTGCCTTTGAACATTATTTTATTTATTTAATTTAATTGTGATGTGGATGATTTGACGATGATTGCGATATAGAATTGTCTGCTTTTCTTAGTTTCTTAGAATTTGTATGCCTCTTTTATTTTAGCCTGGATTCGATCGGAGATTCGCGAGGGTACACCAAAAATTTTTTTACTTGAACTAAAAATAAAATTTTTAAGACAACATAGAAACTCTAATGCTCTTAAGAAGTAAGCCCAAGACCGTTGGGAGTTCACATAACATATTTGTTGCATTATTCTTTTCATTTGTTAGGCCACTCCCCACCAGCGGGTTCTAGCAGACCACCTGGTCTATGAGGGTACAAATCTATCAAGTGGAACATATGCACTCTATGATAAAACTTATTTTTTTAAGCCTTTCTTAAAATTGCTTCATATACATTTCAGGCATTTAATCGAGTCGATCTGCATACATTGTATTAGAAACTAATTTAAATGTGAGTCTAAAACTTTAACTGTATTTATCTTAGTATTTTTTCACCTAATATAATTCAAGGGGCCACTTAGGATAGTATCTAGATGTCGGTCCCACTTCTTAAAAACTTTAAGCCTCCCTACCACTCTTTCATAAAAATGACTGGACTCATGATTTTAAATCGATTAGGTGGTTAGCTGGCTCCCCAATCCAGGCCAGGATAAGTCTAAGTTTTGTAGTTTATTAGCTAGGATACAGGTGTTAGTATTGTGTGTCGAACACTAAACCCACTGTAGATTTAGGGTTCAAGATTGCTACTATTGGTATCCTGTAGTACGCCTCATCGGTGGGTAGGTCATTTATCACTCAGGGACTATAAATTCTGCCTATCTGTGTCACATGGATGATGCCACCTCCATCTTTCTCTCTTACATATTCTGAGTGTTGGTTTATTTCTTTTCTCCAGTTTCTTCCGATTACCCTAGTCCATTCGGATGCTGATATGAGCCGTGTATGTTGCCTAAGCTAGGTTGAACCCTTTCCTTCCTCTTGAGTAGGAACTTCCTAGTCTTCTCCCTATGGGCTTATCCCACTTAAGAGTATAAGGTATTATCCTTAATTGAGAGTCTTCTCAGGCCTCGGCTTGAGATGTAATTAACCACAGGGGCTTGTGCTCATGAAAAATTGAATCCCTCAATCAAATAAACCACACTCGAGCCGATGTATTTGGTGGGGGAAACCTCGTGACTCCGATTGGGTCATGCATATTATTACCTATCGAGGTGTGTAGGTGAGAGCCGCTATCATCAATAGTTAATTATATGTATGATATAATCTGCCCTCCCATTGGCCCACTTGGGAAGAGCGCAGAGGCCTGTGATCATTTTTGTCCTTCGAGATAGTGCGGTCGTACCCTCTCATTCTATCCCCCGCATGGCGGTGTCCTTTCTGAGGTCCATAGAGTCCTATGTAGATATGCCAAAATCAAAGAATATCTTTAATGTTACTTCCACGTAAAATCTAAATAAAAAAAATTGATGGCCATGTTCTATTGACTTTCCTTGAAGTTAACTTAACAATGGGACTACTAATATTGGAAAGAGGAAGATGGAATTCCCACATCCATTCTTTGTGAATGCAGTCTAGAAGCTCATAGCTCTACTCCCATCATGTTGAGGGATTCAAATGAAGATTTTTTTTTCAAAGTAAGTCAAGGATGTAATGACAGAGGTTTTGATTGTGATGTCTTCTTTATTTTATGTTCAAAGCCGTATGGATTTAGATTGCATTATCTTAAAAAATGAATTCGTTTTGATGCGAGCTTCAACCAACAACAAGAAGAAGAAATTTATTTCATTGCAGGAAAAAGGTTAATTTAACTAAGGATTGTTCTTTTATGGTCTTTGATGAAGTTGCCAACTCTCTTCATCGATAAGTTTAAGTATTAAAGATTGAATTGTCATTTCAATTCACAAATGTTTAGAATCATCCATGTCAACCTAATTCCTAACTAGTGACTAGTTCATCCTAAAATAATGCATCCATAATAGAGTGCATTTGCATGTCATTATTTTTAATCTTGTTGTTGAGTTTTTCTTCATAGCAATGAATATTGGAGAAGGGTCGACTTCAAGTCGGCCTAGATTTTGTTGCAATATATATGTATGTTATATAACTTCTTTAATGTTATATGCAATGAAGGCTTTTTGAGAACTTCTATTAAAGTCTTTTGAGTACTTATCTTATATGTTGATTTCAAGTTATTACTTGGTTTCAACAATTATTTAATTTAAAATAACTTTTATTTTCAAAATTGAAAATATTAAATTTAACTAGTTACAATTATGATATATAATGAATAAAATTATTTATTTATCATTTCAATTTGAGGTGATTTGTAATATATAATTGATGTGATGTTTTTCCAAACCTCTACCTTTTTCCCTATAAATAGCTCCTAACCCTTGAGATATTTTTGTGATTTCATTTGCTCCTTCACTCTTTCTCTCCTTAAAATTCTCTTCCTCATGTTTGCAAACCAACTCCATGGCTAACACTTCGAGGAACAACTCGCAAGCTTTCGGATATTAGAGTATAATCTTTCCTCAGCAATCAAGCATTCTCTTGTAGATATTATGCAACTTACTTATCGCTTCTAGTACAACAGATTCATCATCCGAGTCCCAAGGAAGGTAAGATCCGAATACCTTATTTGATGACGAATTATGTTTTATAGAGGCCAAAACCATCGAACCTTGTTGACCCCTATAACTACCCCAGAAAATTAAACTTGATAAAGATGATTCAGCTCGAATGTGGATTGCATCTTGATTTCTCTATGCAAGGGTTGAGAAAGCAATCAAATGAAGAAATTCAAGTCCTTGTTAATGGAACAGATTTGTACATAAATATTTCTCTTCTATCTACAGTAAGGCATGGTGGTATGGGGAGGGCAACTCCCTTGCAACATGTCTATGAAGATGAAATGACAGAGGAATTTGAGCCAAAAATAAAACTTGAGGAGGAGACGATGTCCAAAAGGTTCTTGCTGACCCTCGATGGCATTCGAGGTAAGGAGGAGAAATAGCATAATAGTAAATGGGAAAGTGTGCTTGCCCCTCCGTCTTGTAGAAGTTTGGGAAGTAAAATTTTGATAACAAATCGAATGGATTCAGGTGCATCGATAATTTCAAAGAACTGGGTCAGAATGATATATTTCCCATCTTAAGATTGAGTTATATGTTCCTCCCGAAGCATCTGCAAAATTGTTTTGCATTTTGTTGCATGTTCCCATAAGATCAAACATTTGATAAAGATGATTTAGTCTGAATGTGGATTGCATTGGGTTTCATTCACCCATCTCAAGGAATGACTTATTGAATTATTTAAAGCATCGAGAAGCCTACGCTTATTACACGTATTTGCTCCACGCTTGGAGGGGATACCAGAGAAGATTAAAAATTTTTTATACATCTTCGATGCTAAAAATTGATAGTTATAATTTGACTATGATGACATGATCTCTAAGTAATCTCTATCAGTGACGTTAATAACCTTATCAACTTGCGTTATCTGGAATTGCCCGAGAAATATATTTCATTGATACGTGGAATTGGGAGGCTGAAGTTTCTTCAAGAGCTGAATATGTTTGATCTTAAAAGCGAGATGGGTTATAGAATTGATGAGTTGGAGTATTTGAATGAACTTTGCAAATTAGGAAACAATTGTCTTGAAAATGCTAAGGATGCCGAGGAGGCTTACAGTGTCAAATCATGCGTCGAGAGGCAAAATTTCACTAACTCGAGGAGTGTCGATTTGATTGAGAACATGCTCGACAACCTTCAGCCACCAGAATGTTTATGGAATATGAGCATAAAGTGATACATATATGCAAGGTCAACAATATGGATGAACAATTGTCAATCAGATCTCCAATCTAGAGAAAATCGAATTGTCAGATTGTTTGCAGTAGAGAACTCTTCCACCTTTTGAGTAACTTCCCTTCCTCAAGTCACTGACATTTTCTAACATGTCGAAAGTAAGATGGCTCGAAAGTAAATTTAATGGGAATGATAGATACCATGCCTTTCCATTGCTAAAGGTACTATATATTATGAAATTTAAAGCATTAGAGGATTGGTTTGAGGCAGAAGTAGTTGTTGAAGATGGATGTTTGTTTCCTTATCTAATTGAATGGGTGCTAAGTTACTGCCTGAAGTTGAAGGAGTTGCCCTCTTTGCCTTCCAAACTCAAGAGGTTAAAGATATATGAAATTGAGTGGACAACTTTGATTTTTTTTTGCAACAATTAAAATTATATTCCACTCAAGGCAAAACATAAATCACAAGGTAATGATGCGCATTCGAAGGAATTCAGCCCTCGGCGTCGACCGAATGATCTCCGATCGACTAACGGACTTCGCCACCACGTCCGGAATGCTTTCAACTTTTAAAAACTATATTTTGTTTATTTAATTTGAAGCATTCGGATTGGTGGCATGACCGAGGTGATTCAATTACATCAATGCACATTTCAAGAAAATTGGCCTTGTCGTCACCTAAATGACATCCGATTGCGAAACGGACTACATCATTGAGACTGAAACATTATAAATACCCTAAATCCACTATCAATTTATCTAATTTTGATATTCGACAAGTTCGACACACATTACGAGATGAAACACACGAATTTTGAGGCAGAATACACGCAAGTCGAGAGACAGCATGCAATTTGAACCTATTCTAATTGACTGATACTTTGTTGTCAAATCAAATAGAGAAATGATGATAATAGGGTATTAATGTTAATGCTAATAAAAAAAAATTTGCAAGTCAAATGAAAATTCCAATCAAATTTAATGTGTTTACCTTGTATCTCCTCCTTGGATACTCTGCTCTGAACTCTATCAGAAATCCCGCAACTTGGGCTGGCCTCGTGATCAAATACACTCAGGAGCTCTGAGAACGAGAGCCGAACTTCCTTGTTAAAATGAAAAGAAATCCAGCCTGGGCAAAAAAAAAAAAAATCCCTGTCTCTTGTCCGACTCAACCCCGTTTCGTGAGCTCCTCCCCCCAGTCGAAACTTGCACCCCAATAAACAATCTCCAAGGCCTTCTCCGCCCCCTGTTCCACTCAAATCTCGGTATCCTACTCCTTTTCGTCCTTCACATCCGGTTCAAAAGCCAGCCAACACCTCCAAACTCCCCACTTTCTCCAACACTACCTGTGGTCCTCTTCAATAGAGCCTTCCCAACTTACCACAGTTTCGATCCTCCAAGTACTCACTACCTTGCTCTCCACGAATTCTTCTCAACACACGAGCTCCACTGAAATCTGTGTTCAAAACCTCCTGTTCCTCCTCTGAAGACGAACCCACTGAGCTCACAAAAAAAAAGTAAGAAAAAAAATAAAATAAAAATAAAGCCTTCACATCTACTTCCTTTGCCTGCTTCCACTCCAAAACTTCTCCATTTAAGCCAACAGCAAGATTCGTCTTTTTCTCTTTACCTTCCCACGTGAGCCCATCGGCGTATTTCAAGGAAAAAGAAGGTAAAGCTACAGTAGGATGCTCATGCCTTTATTAAGTCCTGTAGTTATTAAGATATTAGCCTTAGTTATTAATACTATAGTTATGAAGTTAGTTTTTTTTTATATAACTATTGATGATGTGATCATTGAAATAATTTCTTTTAATCATTTGCGTTGTAGCTATTAAGTTTTCTTTTTTGTTTTATTTTGTTTATTGTTTTGTTTTTTTTATTTGTTTATTCATTTATATAATAGTTTATTAAATTATTTTGCTAACTGTTAATATAATAGTTAGTTAAATTAATTTTGTTAACTATTTACATTATAGTTAGTTAAACTATTTTTACTAACTGTTAATATAATAGTTAACTAAATTATTTTACTAACTGTTAATATCATAGTTAGTCAAATTAATTTTGTTAACTATTTACATTACAGTTAGTTAAACTATTTTTACTAACTGTTAACATAATAGTTAATTAAATTATTTTGCTAACTGTTAATATAATAGTTAGTTAAATTAATTTTGTTAACTATTTACATTATAGTTAGTTAAACTATTTTTACTAACTGTTAATATAATAGTTAACTAAATTATTTTACTAACTTTTAATATGATAGTTAGTCAAATTAATTTTGTTAACTATTTACATTATAGTTAAATAAACTATTTTTACTAACTGTTAACATAATAGTTAATTAAAATTATTTTACTAACTATTAATATAATAGTTAGTGAAATTAATTTTGTTAACTATTTACATTATAGTTAGTTTTTTTTATTAACTTTTAGTAGTAGTTAGTTAAATTAATTATACTAACTATTTATACTATAGTTAATAGAATTACTTTCATTAACTACTAGCACTATAGTTAAATTTGTTAATGTCATTAGTCGTTTTTTGCTTTTTACGACCGATGCATGTTGTACATTTCTAGTGCCACCCCGTCACTGGCGTCGCTGTCGAAGGTATAATCTCTTCAAACTCAAAACTCTGAGAACTCATTTTCGTCATTGGCAGCGAACCGGATAACCACCTATGCACGCGCTTTATTGCGCGTGATGGGATGGGACCCCGGTGCGGCATCTACAACGAGGCGGGTAATCATCTTAAGCCTCATTTCGTCGTTGGCAGCGGACCGGAAAGTCACCTATGCAAGCGCTTTATTACGCGTGGCAGGACGGGACCCCGATGTGGCGCCTACGACGGAACGGGGTTGTCTATAAGTACCCTCGAGCGAGGGGAAAGCAAACTGTCTTTTTAAATAGGTATCGTCGAAGACCCCATGCATGCACTTTATTGCGCGTGGTGGGAATAAAGACTACGGCCGAGGTGCCTAAGGACACCTACCATGCACACGCTTTATTGCGTGTGGTGGGAAGGCCCAGACTTCTGTAGTTTTTCCCTAAACAGGGGAGACGCTGGGAGGTTGTTGAAATTCCGACTGAAGACAAGGACATGAACTCTAAAGTACAGCAGGGGACTCGTTTTGAACACTAAGTGGAATGAACTCAAATATGACTTGAACAATTTGAACAAAATTGAACGAATACAAGGGACTTTTACTTGAACAATGCAGAGGACTTGAATTCAAAAGGATAGCAGGGAACCAAATGAATTTGAAAACACACTTGAACTTGAACAAATAACCATGAGTTGGACTCAAATGAACACTGAACAATAACATTGAGATCAAATGAATTTGAACATGAGTGACATTGAGCCAAAAAAAGGGGAGGAGAGAAAAGAAAGAGAAGAGATGAAAATACAATCAAGTGATAAATTAAAGATCAATAAGGAATTCCATTTGAGCAATAATGTGACATTTTTAATGGAGTATTAAAGAATTATCTCTCCAATTAAGATGCAAATGTTGAATGGCTCTAGTCATCTAAATGAAAATTGTCATATGAGCAAGGAATGATAAAGTCAAAATGAGATAATTGAATCGACCTGCATGCAAGATCTAAGTGGGTAATATGTCAATACGCCTACAAACCAATACTATAAAGTCTCTCTCCCATAAGTGTTGAAAGTTTTTCATGCTAGATGAAATTTGTATGTCAAACAAATGATAAATGCCAAACTCATCATGCATATTGTAAATCGTGTTGAAGACAAAGAACTCACATGTTAAACTTGCTTGCAAGTGATAAGAAGATCGTGAGAGCTAATGCCGATTAGCTTGCAAGGAACTCGCAAGTATCGTTCACTCACAAATGAGGTGGAGACTCATCAATTTATGGTTTGAGCCAATCACATTAGCTACAAGGATATATGTTTGATTGTGAGCATATGTCGAGGAGCAAATTCTGCATGCAAGCTACGAATTATTCCCAAAGGCAATAAGAAACTTATGATTCCTATGAACAATATCAGGAGAATTACAATGAATACACATACTTGCGATGCTAGAAAATTCATGATGGACATTTGCAAGTTGTTATAGCAAGAACATTACGACATCCTCATAGTCAATGCAAACAAGCACATTGCCCGCCTACAAACAAAGGTGGAGAGTATGCTGTAGATGCAAGCTCCTACGAGCTACTACAAAAGTTCCTCATGTGTACAACACACTATCCACAAGTAAATACATAATATTTGAGGCAAAGGTGGCAATCATCAATATATAAATGATTGTACGGGTGCTTTCATGAATAACAATAGTGGACATGCTACAAATCTGAAAGTCTCCTTACGACCGATGTCAACCGTCTTTCAAATATACACAGCGGTCCTTATAAATACCAAAGGACATGCAAGTAAAATGCGACGGTCCATCAGTTGAACCTATCAATTTCAAGTGTTCAATTGTAATGCAGGAGGCTTGTCCCCACCTTCAACGTATTGGTTGTAATAAGAGGGATTCGATATTCAATGAGAATGATGAGGTGACACATTTAGAGGCGTTCAAGTGAATACACCGGCTCCCCACAAGCAGAAGCAAATGATACGCATCAAACACAAATATCTATGAATCATTATAGAAGACCCATCACACACACTAAATGTCATCAGGAGCAAAATGCCAAAGGACTATATAGCAAATGTAGATACCTACGAGTTATTGTAGAAGGCTCCCTTACATATGTCAAATGTCATCTATGATCAAATACAGAAGACCTCCAATAGATCTAAGCATCTACAACTAAAGCAGGAGATTCGTTAATGCACTACAATCCAACTACATAAAGCAACCAGCAGTGCACGACAGTCCACATATGCAAAGCAGCGAACAACTTAGTCTAGAAGCTGCTACATAATGCCACAGAATCTGTAACATCCATGCAAGCAGACCGAAGGCGTTTACAAATATTCTAAAATATCCTCCACACGTGCACTATAATATGTATGCACATAGGTACACTGAAATGCACGTGTAATTATAGACCCGTATGGGCCTCGGCGAGCGTGTTAGTAAGAATACACGTGACGTCTAGGGATGTTGCACGAGCCAATAATTTTGAACCCGATCCTCTATCGATAGCCCGATGGAGTCGACAAGGTTCAACCCATAAATATAAGTGACCCCATCTACCCCGATGATGATCGTGTTAAATGCAGATATTAATCAGAGGGGTCCATTTCAAATAATTCAAAATGTTACCCAAACACCCAAAAACCCAAACTTTCAGCAAAATCTCATTTCCAAACTCTAAATATTTAAAATTGAAATAAATCTATCAAAACACTTAAAACAAAATTCATCCGCCCTCCGCATCAGTTTGTCGAGGTGAACAAGTTAAAATTTACTTCAGCTCACATAGAACCAATGCCTAGTCGAAAATATCACTATGTTCCATTCTCAAAATAATCTCCTGCCATTAAGGACGTGGTACGTGTCCTCTAACCTGTAGTTTCGCCGTCAAATGACACTGCAAGATAAACGGTTATGACCCGGGGCCCTCTGAACTGAGTGGTTTTGCCGCCAAATGGCACCACGTGATATCGATTATGGCCAGAGCCAATACGTTCCTTAGTGGCATCAAATCCTTGAGATATGAATCAATAGGATATGATCGATAGGGTACAAAGCCCTCTGTTAGCTAAGGTGGATTTAAATTTATCCCGTTAGGCAAATATTCACCCCAGGTCTGTAAGGTACCCTTGGACGAAGCAACCCATGGCTGCCAACAGGGATCCTTCTGTCAGGATGGGTCGACTACCTCCTCTGACTAAGTAGATCAGGGATCACGATGGCCCGGGATGAAGGAACCATGGGATCTTGATCGGGTCCATCATCCATTCACCCACCATCCACTTTAAGTGCAAGATGGTGAACTTTTCTAATTTTAAATATCAAATCTTCGAATTTTCAAACCTTCAACCCATGCTGCTACTATATGCCAAACTCACGTATCTTTACGTATATGATTGGATTCGTCTCGTTGAGGAGATTGATTCGACTATAAGCACGTCATGTTTGGAAAATTGTTTGGTAATCCAAATTGTGGTTCGAACCTTCCAACAACGCTTCAGACCCTTGATTTGGATCCATTTGGGCTTGGATTGGATTAAATTTGGTGTCGTTGGGTTTGTATTTCCGAGACATTCAGTTCGACTGTAAGTTCGTTGAAATCGGAGTTCATATGGTCCCAATTTTAATTTCGAAAGTTTCGAACTTGATTCTTCCTTGAGATTCGTGCCTGATCAAGATAATTTTTTGATGATATATCAATAATATTATTTTAAAAAGGAGTGTGCTCCCTACTTAAAGAGGACCTTGTCACAAAGCAAAGAGTTTGGGTTCTATGACTTGAATTTTTGTCCATATATATATATATATATATATATATATATATATATATATATATATATATATATATATATATATATATATAAGATTAAGGCAAGAAGCTTGAATTTTGTTGAACTTAAAAGCTTGATTTTGGTGCAATATCGGCTAATATCTTGACAACAAATACATTATGAATTTTCAAATATATATCATAAGCCTCTCAACTGTAATTCATTTTATTTAAAATAAAAATAAAAAAAAACCATGAAATTTTGTTTCAAGGTTCATCAAATTTATTTTATTTTTAATAATATGACTGAAACTAACAACAACAAGTCTTTATTAGGGGTGTCAAAATGAGTTTTTTGGTCGGGTACGAGTCCAATCCGAAAATAACCCACTATCAATTATCTCGACCTGAACCCGACCTGACTTAGGGAAACAGGTCATAGAACTAGATCCGAACCTGACCCGTGAGGGTGACCTGAGTGTGGGGCTGGGGGGTTCGAACCAGACCAGCAGACAAGCATGCATGTTCGGTGGTTCGAGAGAGTAAGCGAGGGCGTGTAGGCGAGCACGAGCAGTGTGCGAGAAATCAAATCGAGAGTGCGACGAGCGGCGAGACAGGTGAGCGACGGAGAACATGCGCGAGTTGGCATGTTGCTTGTGAGTTGATTTGAGGTTTTCAGGTTGACCCAAACTCGACCCGAATTTGCAATTGTGTCAGGATTTGAAACTCGAACCTGACCCATTTTTCAAATGGGTTCACATGAACACGAAATTTTCTGATAGAATTTTCGAATTGTGTCAAATATTAACACCCCTAAGTTTTATCCCACTCTAAGTCCGCTATATGAATCATTTTTCTCTATTAAAAAGTTAAATATCATAATTATCATATTCCAGTATATTTAGTTCTAAGAAAATCACCTTCTAATTCTAAAAATTTTGAATAAAAATAGAAGAAAAATAATTAAATAAAATTGTTAGTATTTTCTAGAAAAATAAAGATTAAAAAGCCGCCCGAACGGTCGTTTGCATTCACTGCAGCTCGACATTTCCAGATTCGCGTGACGAAGCACTAGCGACCGTGGCGGCCACTCGCCACCGACCTAGAAGAAACTAGAAGCTTCCCAACAGAAAATTCAACATCATAAATCTCAGCCGTTCATCTCGCCGTCAATGCCAACCACTTCATGCTAGTGCCACGTGTCTGCATCATTTTGCCCTACACACTGGTTTTCGATAAGGTATCGAAGAGAGAGAGAGAGAAGAAATAAAAGATAAAAGACTCTTCGTTTCCAACCCTTCGTCGAATAAAACGAAATCCTTTTATTCGTTGCTCGACAAACGAGTCCATTCCTTGCTCTCTTCCATCTCTTCTTCTCTCTCTATATATATTTGATTTGCAAGCTTTCTTCTTGTTTGTGTTGGGCCGAGTGAGTTGCTCGAGGGTAAGAAATGGCGCAGCCGGTGGTCGATGCGGAGTACCTGAAGGAGATTGAAAGGGCGCGGAGGGATTTGCGGGCTCTCATCTCAAGCAAGAACTGCGCTCCCATCATGCTTCGACTCGCGTGAGTGCTGTTGGATTTTAATGGGTTATTTTTACCAGCGTCAATGAATTTCGTTGCATTGGTTTCTTTAACTTGATTGCTTCGTTCTCTTTGTGCAAGTCGAAGCTATTTTGGAAGTGATTGTATGTGTTTTATGCTTATTGTTTTTGGTCATGTTTGTTGCTGTGATGGTTATCTTTCCTGTATAACTGGGTTATAGAGATTAAATCAACGGTACCTGCACCCCAAAATTGACTTTTGTTTTGGGGGAAGTGCTTTTGATTACCAACTATAGTAAAAAATTTCTATAATGGAGATGATATGGATAATATTGGTTCTTGAATTTGCAAAGGAATGGTGGGAGGATGGGATCTGATGTTATTGTTTATGATGTTATTTTACTCTTTTCGGATGTGGGTTGGAGCCTCTATTAAGGGAGTGCTTATAGAAGGTAGGGAAGAGGGCTTTGATACTTTATGCTTCCTGTGGAGAGTGTTTGCCTTCACTATGAGTTGGAGATGGGGGTGAGGGAGTCACTGTACAACGTTTGCTATTGGGATTTACTAGAAAATGTAGGTGGGTGATTCCCATGGAAGAGGCGGAATGTTGTTGCTGACCAGATGCACATTCATATGCTGAGAGTTGATGTTAGTATGCTTGTTGTTGTAGGCTGGATCTATTTAATGAAAACGGAAAGTTAACTTGTCCCAAAATTTGTTTGCCTTTGGAAGAGCTAGTGCTTTAGTTTTACGAGTCGAAAGAAATTCATTCTTTGCTAAATTTGGAGTGGGTTGATTCTGCTTCCATTGCTTTAACTTCTAGAGGATTTCACTTCTTGTATCTTAGCTCAGGCTAGGGGTTTCAATTCGATTTGATGGTTTGGGTTTAGGTTTGACCCGAACTTGACCCTACCTAAAATTGCTTGACTCAATTTTATCTGTTTATTGTATGAATCAAAATGTTTGACCTGGATCTGACTCATTTGACCCATTTATTATTTGGTTTATATAATTTTTTGGATCGACACAACCCACTTGACCAAAATACGACTCATTTAACTTGAATACAACCTATTTAACTCGAAGTTGACCTACTTAACTTGAACGGATTGTAACTAGTATTTTTGAGTCGAATTTGGGTTTCCAAGTCAACTTGAGCTTGACCCAAAATTTAATCAGGTCAAGATTTTAGACCTAATCTTGACTCAAAATTTAATCATGCTAACATAAATCCAAAATTTTAAGTTAGGTTCTTGCTGAGTTATTGACTTATTGTGCATGGTCATTTATTGACACTCCAAGCTTAGTACTTATAGAAGCGTTATGGTTGGTTTTGGAGGAAATCTTCATGTGGTTTCATTCACTTCGAGTTTTAGCGTTAGCTTGTGTGAAACCAAAATGATGTACACTATAAAGCTTAAGAGTGAATGAAAATGCATATATGGGGTTTTTATCATTGATGGATCTTTGATTGTTTTTTATTATTTTTTTACTCTCTATTTTGTATGGCCAATGATGCTAAGGGCATGGCTGGGCTGCCAGCTTATGAAAATTTATTAGCAATGAGTAATGAAGCAACATAAGAAGTTAGTGCACATAGAATTGAGAGAAGTGAGAGAAGGCAATTCTGCAAAAATGGGCTTCTTGTCATAGATTTTTCCTCATTTGACATCAAAGAAACTTCAAGGTTCTTCATGATTCGTATATGATCTAATTAATTATGCTTTAAGTTTTGAGCTCTCCCTAAGATATATGTTGATTATAGGATTTTTTTGGGAACCTATAAATAATTAAATGGTGATGATGGGATTTTAATTATTTTTGGTTATACGGTCTATTAAGATGGTTACTTGCTCTTTGTAATGTGGTTTAAGTTTAAATGAACGATACCTAAAAAGTTTGGTTTTACTTTTAGTGTAAGTTTATGAGTATGAATAATCGGATTTTTTTGATATGCATAATTGCAACTCATAATTTTTTGAAGGAATAGTGGGGGATTGGAAAATTTTTATGTAGTTGTTCATGAATTAGTTATTTCATCTAGAATACTTAGCCTATTATATATTATGGTGGAGTTATATTTTTTTAGTGCTCATTTATGGTTCATGCCTACCCTTTGAAGATGGGTCAAAAACCCTTTTTGTAAGTAAGGCCTTTTCCATAAAGGAGTGAACTGCAAATTTCTTTCTTTTACATTCATTCAAGCAACACTGAAGTTAAATTAACCAATTCTAATTTCTATTAAAATGCACTCACAAATTTTTAATCTCTCAAGCATAAAATAAATCTAATAAAATAATGCACTCACAAATTTATAATCTCTCAAGCATAAAATAAATATAATAAAATAATACAAAAATGTCCTGGTGGGAGGGCCTGACAACCTCATAACTCCATAGCCTCTCGAGTTCAATATTTGATTGCTTTATTGATTGATTCCCTCTACAAATTGCTTATCACTAAAATATGGCTGAATCTTCGACTTGAGCTCTCGTTGAGATATATGCTCTTGGAAGGTGAAGAGAGTGGAGGACATCCTATAAATTTTACCTTGCTTGCAGAGATTAGTCAAACCTATTTAGAAAGAATGTGGAGCTATGTAGTTGTTGTTACGATGCCAAAAGTTATGCCAATTTCAATTGAAATGAAAATAATAAATTTGTTTTACCTTTGATGATGACGAATTCTTTCCATAAATGGATGGTGGTGCTGATGAATGAATATTCTCAATGTCTTCTTGATGATGATAATCAATCATGATGTTGCATGTTGAATTACTCAAAAATAGAATTTTTTTAATAAATGGACAAGTAGCCAAATTTACATATTTTGTCATTTTATTATTCAACATAAATCAGCTACCCATGAAAATATCAAAAGTAGATATTAATAGAAAATAGGATGGATATTATTCATAAGATTAACATGGAATATTTAAAGATGATTTTGATGGAATACTCACCAAAGTCCTCAATGAAGGAGAGAATCCTTAAGTTCTACCTTTTTATTGCACAAAGGCAACACTCATTTATATCCATCAATTCTCATTTTTATGACAACTCACTCATTAATAATCTTTCTAGTATAAAATAAATGAAAACAACAACAACAATAAGTCTTTATCCCACCATGTGGGGTCGGCTGCATGAATCCTTTTTCTCCATTGTGTCCTGTTAAGGGTCAAATTCTCATCTAAATCTAATAAAGAAAGGTCATTTCTTATATTTTCTAACCAAGTCTTTTTAGGTCTACCTCTACCTTTCTTAATATAAGTCAAATCTAATACATTTACTTTCCTAATCGGGTCATCGGAAGCTCGCCGTTTTATGTGACCAAACCATCTAAGGCGACTCTCTCTAATCTTATCTTCCACTGGAGCTACTCATGCCTTTTCACATATATGCTCATTTCGGATCCTGTCTTTAAGAGTAAAGCCACTCATCCACCTAAGCATCCTCATCTCTGTAACACTTGACTTAATATTATGCTTCTCTTTTAATGACCAACGTTCTGCACCATAAAGCATTGCAGGTCTCACTACCATCTTATAGAATTTTCCCTTAAGTTTGAGAGATACTTTTCTATCACATCACAAGCCCGATGCATTCCTCCACTTCAACCATCCAACTTGAATTCTATTAATAATATCCCCATTTGTTTCACCATCACTCTGAACAATAGACCCAAGATATCTAAAACGTGTGGTCTTATTAATGACTTGATCGCCCATAGTCACAATTCCTCCACTAGATCTATTATTACTAAAATTACACTCCATATATTCAGTTTTAGATCTACTCAAACGAAAGCCTTTAGACTCTAAGGTTGACCTCCATAATTCAAGTTTACCTTCAACTCCTTCTCTAGTCTTATTAACAAGAAGAATATCATCAACAAAAAGCATACACTAGGGTACAACCTCTTGCAAATGTCTAGTGAGAACATCCATGACTAAAACAAAAAGATATGGGCTTAAGGCTGATCCTTGATGTAATCCAACTGAAATGGGAAAATATTTGGTCAAATCACCTCGTGTTTGAACAAAAGTAACAGCTCCTGTATACACCTTAATGACTTGAATATAAGCATTATTAACCCCTCTATAATTCGCACAATGTGCATCACCCTTATTCTTAAAAATAAGAATCAACACACTCATTCTCCACTCATCTGACATCTTTTTAGTCCTCAAAATAATATTAAAAAGTTTAGTAAGCCAAAAAATTCCTTCATCTTCTAAGCATTTCCACACCTCTATTGGAATATCATCAAGTCCAACAGCTTTTCCACACTTCATTTTCTTTAAAGTCTCTTTAACTTAGAGAGAAGGCAGGGTTGGTTGCCTCTGGAATCCATTGTGTAGTTGAATTCCATATTTGATTGCTTAATTGATTGATTCCCTTCACAAGATTGAAAATAAAATATGGTTGAATCCTAGATTTTAAATCAACATTCATGCATTCATTTCTTGCATTTGAACCTTCATTGAAGGTTGAGAGAGAGGGGGAGGATGTCCCATGCATGTTCCCATCCTTGCACAAATCGGTCAAGCCCATTTCAAAAGAGTGTGGAGCCAAGTAGTTCTTAAATTTATCTAAAAAAAAAATAATAAAGATGGGTGAATTTTTTTCGTTGCTCCAACTTGTGATGACAATATACAAAGATGGGCATGATTGGAGCAAAGAACAGGAGATTGGTGGTTGCTTAGGGAAGAAGGGAGAAAGAGGATATATTCCTTTGCTGTGGAGAGGTGGGTAGATATCTCTATTAAAGAGAGTGTGGCACTTGTTAAAATAGGAGGTCAATGATTGGAGCTTCTATTAGGGATGGGCTTGCATAGAGCATGGAAGAGGGGTCAATGCCTTATGATTCATGTGTAGGATGCTTTCCTTCGCTTTTGAGTTGGGTAATGGGGGTTGTAGTACTTTTCTTGCCACTGTGATCACACACTTCACAATTAATGAAATAGGAAGCTAGCTTGTCCTAGACATGTTGGTGCTGGGAGTATGGGCTGAAGTAATTCCTTCTAACTAAAATAGGAGGGGCTGATTTCACTGCCATCACTACGAGAACTTTATCGCTTCTTCAATAGCTCAAAGTCCTTAGAACGATCCAGGGAATTTTCTAGAGGTTTCTGTCACTTTTGAACTTGATAAAAGTCTTAGTGATCAAAGTGTAAAAAGCTCATAGTGAATGAAAATCATATTTGGGGCTATTTATATAGACCTTACAGTGAATTTTTTTGCAGTATTGATAATCAATAGCTACAGACGTTGTCTTTTGGTATATTTTATGACCATTTAACTTTGCTAACATTATTTATGGATTTCCATTATGCTCCTATAATACGGGCTTCTTTAATGGATTAATTTACTCTTTATAAACACCTTTGATAAAGTGCCAGACACCGTAATATCTTCATGAGACGTGGAACCCAAGGTCTGCCTATACATATTCCTTCAGTTTCAATAGAAAATAATTTTATTTTCATATGGTATCTGTTTCTTTATTAAATTTACATTCTCAAGATTGGAATTCGTAATTGCAAATTTTTAGCATTTAGCTTAGCCTCTATTTATTTAAATGACAGAGAAGGTTGCCATAAAGCTAATGCTGACGATGATGATTTAAATGAGAAAACGGAAGTCTTTTTGTCAATATTTTGCAATACTTATAATAAAACATCTCCTTTTTATTTGATTCTTGCAGGTGGCATGATGCTGGCACCTATGATAAAGCAACAAAGACAGGTGGGCCCAATGGTTCAATTAGGTTCGAGGAAGAGTACAGTCATGGTTCTAATGCTGGCTTAAAAATAGCCATTGATCTCTTGGGTAAGTTCTGATTTCTTATAACTAAACAGTCTAAAGTATATCCATATTATCCATGGGACTAGCTAATGCTTTGTTTTGATAGAGCCAATAAAGGCAAAACATCCAAAGATTACATATGCAGACCTTTATCAGGTGAATGAATACAGCTAACCAGCTTGATTTAATATTTCTGTTTCCCATGTTCTTTGTATTGAAATTTCGGGCTTAAAGTTTTTAAAGTTAACTGAAGGAAAGTATAAACTTTAGTAATTGCCGTTTGGTGAAATTTATTTATATTTTTGGGATGAAAAATTATTATTAGCTGGGAAAATTTATCAAAATAACTTAATAAATGAAAATCCAATAGCCTTTTACCTTTAACCATGGTGATTTTTTTTTTCTTATCTTTCTATTTGGATTCAATGTTCCTTTTATATTTTTCATATTTTATCAAGCCATAACTTATAAGATAGCATATGTCTATTGTTGGAAACTCATAGGTACAAATCTATATACATTTCAGGTTTGTTTGCCAAGGACTTTATGATACTTAAATCCATGTTTTTGGAAACACAATGTATTATTTTTTCTACATTATCATATTAGAAGTTTAAAGTACTAGCCTGTCATTCCACCTAGGCAATGCATGTTCATCTGTAGCAATCAACGCATTTTGTTTGTGAGTATTGCAGTCTTAGATTGGCTGAAGTTAATGCTGAGGCTATTAGAATCATGGTAGTAACTTTTTGTGGATAGCTTAGGTACAGTTCTCTCATAAAAGCGTACTTTTTACTGTATTTGTATCTCTCAACGGAACTGAGCAAACAATTGCAAACTTGGGGAGCTAAATGTCAAAAAGTCAAGCTAGAAGTACTAGGTTCAGATTAGATTCCAGTTGACCTTTGCGGCAATTTTGATCCTTGAACTCTAAAGCGTTATTTGGTTAATGATAGAATTGTAGGGAATATAAACCCGTTTTACCACAAAATTTTATCTTGAGTGCTTTGTTTCAATATAATTACAAGGTAATTAGATTTATCTAGGAAATATGAATAAATTTATTTTTCCATTGACAATTTCCTACCCAACCCTAATGAAAATTGGGAATAAAATTTATTGAGTCATTGTTGTAACTCAAATCCCCTCCTCATAAGATAAAAATTTTAGTTTTTGGACCAAAAAAAAAAAAAAAGCTACTTTCACTCAATTTCCCTGCAACCAAGCAAGTGTGTCAAAACTAATTTCTGGCCAATATCTCTACGCTTCTGTTTTTATTTCCCCTACCTCAATTACTTCAAACCAAGCAAAACCATGGCAACAGAATGACTGACAGCTAATATAATCATGACTAATTTGTGAAATTATTTCATCAAAATATTGGTGTGTATCTAATAGTTAGTGATTTACTAGTTGGTTTTTGTTGGGACAAAAACTTTTGAGAAACAATAGAAGAAATATTAAAAAAAAATTAAAGCATGAATTAAATTAGTTCTAAACGTCCATTAATATTTAATGCTAAGGTGTTTGAATCGTTTAAAATGATTTGGCTTGAATAGGGGTGCAACCGAGTCAAGCTGGCTTGCGAGCCGGCTCGGGCTTGACTCGTTAACGAGCTCATGAGTCGAGCTTGAGCAGGATTTTGAGCTCGTTGGGCTTATTGAGCTCGAGTTCAAACAATCGTCTGCTCGACTCGATTACTCGTCAAGTGGCTCAAGGAACGACAGGGGGCGGAAGGAAGAGTGGCAGGGGGAGAATCAGAACTCGTGCTGTGTGTGAACCACAACACGAGCTGGGGGGGGGGGGGGGGGTAGAGGTGGGTGCGTGCAAATCACATTCGCGGGTGAAGAGAGCTGCTCGACGAGCTCGGGATTTGGCTTGCGAGTCGAACTTGAGTTAGGCCTGACTCAAGCTTGACTGTTGCACCCCTAGGCTTGAAGGCTGCCAGTTGAGTTATTTATTACAAATATTATAACATCATAAAAGGTTCGCAATAATGACTAGCATTAGCATTCAATTGTTGATTTGGATGGATAAATTTGATTGGGCTTGTGGAGGGGATTATTGTGCTATGGAATGTTGGTTGGGCGTGATAATCAATGTAATTTGATAGTTATCCCAACTTAAGCCTTATTGTAACGATCCACTATTAGTATTATTTCTTTATTGATTATTTAATGTTGGACTGAACCACCCACACATCACTATAATGATTTTCTCTTCATGTGTCCATACTTTTTCACAACAAATGTAATCTGAGGTCACTCTCTTGCTCCAACATTTCAAGAATTCTGATGAATTATGTGCTCATCTAAGTAGTTCCTTGTTCCCATAATGTTCAGATCCTTATAAGAAACTTGCTTAGGAGTGTATCCATTACTTGCCTCATTTGACCCTATTGTTTTCATCCTAATATTATTGTTAATCTTTTACTCTGAGAATTAGATGTAGTCTCAAGTTCCCCTTGGTGGGCTAATTTGTGAGTGTGCAGTCCAATGAACTTAAAAATTTTAGGTTAGGATCGATTAATTTGATACTAGCATTCAACTAGTTTTTTTTTTTTTAAAATCTGATTTAGGGCTAAAATCTGCTTAGACCTTAAAAATGCATTTATGCTTATTTTTGTGCTCCTGTTGGTTATGCCTGACACCTAACTACAACTGATCAATGCTTCGCACTTTTGAGCCAATCAATCTACTTGTCATAACATGCTTAAGTGAATGAAGTTTTATCATAAAAATTTGAAGGTCACCCCAAATCCTTAGTGGACTATCTTAGAAAAGGGAAGATCTTGCGAAACACTCAATTGTTATAACGGCTAAGGTCCATTGATTTGAAGATGCCAAATGTCAAAACAATCTCCTAGCTTTGCGCATATGATTACAAGTATGGATCCTTAATTTAAGACCACTTACCAGATGACACTTGACTTGAATTGTATTGTAACAACTATGACTCACTGATTCTTTTGATTGGGGTTCACATGGTAAAATCATGGATGATGGAACTATGAGACCTTGACAGAGTTTATCAAACACACTTATCGGACATCCTTGAAACTTCAATGTAATAGGACATATATAAAATGCCATTACACAAATTGAGTACCTTGAATATAGAGCCAAGCAACCTCCTTAATTGAGAGTGCTTTCCTAATCAATAGATATGATTAATTTTGGGGGTTTGCACTGTAGGAAGTCTTGATCCCATAATTAAGTAAAATTTAAAAATGAAGAATTAAGCTATTTATATGCATATCATATGCATATCAAAATCTGGTTTTTGGGAAAATATCTTTAAGTTTCCTTAAAGGAATGAATGGGAGCTTTTTTCCAAGAACTTATAATCACATAAACATTCCTAAAATATCCTAAATCATTTATAAATATGGTTCATGTTGCACCTTTCATTTTTATTTATAGTTACATATTGTATCACAAAGCCATGAATATGAGGTGCTTTGAGAGCCATGCCTTGATTTTGGAAAATTCATATCGTAAAATAGATATATGAAAGAGTTGAAAAGGGTATAGGAAAAAAAACTTATATATGCAACTAAAAATCAATGTAAGAGGCTTGTTTTATATTAATTTTATTTTTAATGTTAATTGTGATAAATTATTTCAAGCCCCACCTACCCATAAATATAGGTTGTCTTAAGGTTTAGGATTTTGTAATACATATAGCAAATAATGCGACAAGTATGAGCAGGACACTGATCTTGAACAATTATTCATTACTTTTGATTAAAATAAAAAAATAAAAATCAATTCTGACTTACGATTTGTAGCCTTCTACAAGAAGATTAATAACTAGAAATCAAGGATCACAAAAGTCATGTACAAGAATGAAAGTTATACAATAGAATGAAATTTTGGTTCTAAAAAAAATGCTATCTTACATTCAACAAATAACAAACAAAATTCGAGGAAAGTGGTGAGAAATTGAAAACCAAAGGAAAAAAAAAGGATCACAAAAGTCATGTACAAGAATGAAAGTTATACAATAGAATGAAATTTTGGTTCTAAAAAAAATGCTATCTTACTTTCAACCAATAACAAACAAAATTCGAGGAAAGTGGTGAGAAATTGAAAACCAAAGGAAAAAATTACAAGAAAAAATATGGTGCAACCAAAATTAAAGATTGCAAAGAATCAGATCTTCCTTTCTTACAACATAAATATAAACACATGATCACAACTTAAAAGATACGTTTTATAGATAAACATTAAACATGACACATCGACGTGACTACACTCTTAAAACTTACAAAATTTTTTGATAAGAAAGAATACAGATGGGGCGGAACCGTGGATAGAGAAGAAGGGGTAGAAGATCGAGGCGAAATAATTGAGGGGAAGGGGAAAGGAGGCTAGCTCGCAAGCTAGAGAAAACCGGCAGGTTTACATTCCAAAAATCATTCAAACTTTTACTATCCTGCAGGAAAAAATAGCCACTATATATAAGAAAATAAAGGAGAAGAGCAATTAATGCACCTCCAAAACAACCAATAAAAACTCCTAAAAAATAGCAGCCAATGGGAAAAATCGAAGCAAACAGCAGCCAATTGGGGAACCCGAAGCAAAGCAGCAGCAAAAGAGGGCAAAATGAAGCATCATATGGCAACTAATGGTGGGAAACTGAAGCATCAACAGGTGGGGGGAATCCGAAGTATCAAACGGCGGCCTAGGGGGGGAGAAACCGTAGCTTTGCTTACATCAATTCTCCTCCGGTTGAGAGATCTCGTCCCCCGATGAGATAGCTTCAAAACATTCATGACACGACAAATGAGTCACATCTTATTCTTGTATTAAAGCCGCATACTTTTTTTGAATCATTTCTTTTTCTTGATTGAAATGGGTCTGAAGAAGACGCTTTCTATTCTCATATTTTTCTGCATACAATTCATTTTCTCCTGAATTTTGTATAGTTCATTCTGGATTGGATCGGTAGAACTTCCTTGGGGCGGGACCCATTTGCTTGTTGGAATTTTATCTTCAAGATTAGTTGGCTAGTTTTCAGCAATTACAGATTTTATTTCATCTCGATTTGGAACTTCGATTGTTGGAATGTCCATTTTTTTCAGAAAGAAAGGAGGAAGACTTACAAAAACCTAAAGCTCTGATACCAAATTGGTGCAACCAAAATTAAGATTGCAAAGAATCAGATCTTTCTTTCTTACAGTATAAATATAAACACAAGATCACAACTTAAAAGACACTTTTTATAGATAAATACTAAACATGAAACATCGACATGACTACACCCTTAAAACTTTTTTTAAGAAGAAAGATACAGATGGGGCGGGAACTATGGATAGAGAAGAAGGGGTAGAAGACCGAGACGAAATAATAGAGGGGAAGGGTAAAAGAGGCTAACTCGCAAGCTAGAGAAAACCTGAAGGTTTACATTCCAAAAATTATTCAAACTCTTACTATCTTGCAGGAAAAAAATAGCCACTATATATAAGAAAATAAGGAAGAAGAGCAATTAATGCAGGAAATTAATGCACCTCCAAAACAGCCAATAAAAACTCCTAAACAACAACAGCCAATGGGGAAAATCGAAGCAAACAGTAGCCAATTGGGGAACCCGAAGCAAAACAATAGCAAAAGAGGGGAAATCGAAGCATCATACGGCAACTAATGGTGGGAAACCGAAGCATCAACAGGTGGGGGGAATCCAAAGCATCAAATGACGGCCTAGGGGGGAGAAGCCAAAGCTTTGCCTATATCAATTCTCCTCCGGTTGAGAGATCTCATCCCTCGATGAGATAGCTTCAGAACTTTCATGACGCGCTGAATGAGCCACATCCAATTCTTGTATTAAAGCCGCATACTTTCTTTGAATCATTTCTTTTTCTTGATTAAACTGGGTCTGAAGAAGACGCTTTCTATTCTCATATTTTTCTGGACACAAATTCATTTTCTCATAAATTTTGTATAGTTTATTCTGGATTGGATTGGTAGAACTTCCTTGGGGCGGGACCTATCTGCTTGTTGGAATTTTGTCTTCAAGATTAGTTGGCTGATTTTCACTAACTACAAATTCTGTTTCATTCCACAAATTATCACTCAAAACTATCCAAAACCAGTGGAAAAATCAGCCAACAAGCAGATGTTCTTGCCCCAAGGAAGTTGGTGCAACCAAAATTAAAGATTGCAAAGCATCAGATCTTCCTTTTTACAACATAAATATAAATGCAAGATCATAACTTAAAAGACACTTTTTATAGATAAACACTAAACATGACACATCGACACGACTACACCCTTAAAACTTACAAATATTTTTTGAGAAGAAAGATACAGATGGGGCGATAACCGTGGATAGAGAAGAAGGGGTAGAAGACCGAGACGAAATAATAGAGGGGAAGGGGAAAGGAGGCTAGCTCGTAAGCTAGAGAAAACCTGCAAATTTACATTCCAAAAATCATTCAAACTCTTACTATCCTGTAGGAAAAAATAGCCACTATATATAAGAAAATAAAGGAGAAGAACAATTAATGCAAGAAATTAATGCACCTCCAAAACAACTAATAAAAACTCCTAAAAAACTGCAGCCAATGGGGAAAACCAAAGCAAATAACAGCCAATTGGGGAACCCGAAGCAAAACAACAGTAAAAGAGGGGAAAACGAAGCATCATACGGCAACTAATGGTGGGAAACCGAAGCATCAACAGGTGGGGGGAATCCGAAGCATCAAACGACGGCCTAGGGGGGAGAAACCGAAGCTTTGCCCACATCAGTTCTCCTCCGGTTGAGAGATCTCATCCCCCAATGAGATAGCTTCAGAACTTCCATGACGCGTCGAATGAGCCACATCTAATTCTTGTATTAAAGCCGCATACTTTCTTTGAATCATTTCTTTTTTTTTTTTGATTAAACTGGGTCTGAAGAAGACGCTTTCTATTCTCATATTTTTCTACACACAAATTCATTTTCTCCTGAATTTTGTATAGTTCATTATGGATTGGATCGGTAGAACTTCCTTGGGGAGGGACCCATCTGCTTGTTGGAATTTTGTATTCAAGATTAGTTGGCTGATTTTCACCAACTACAGATTCTATTTCAGTCATTGGGGGATGAGATCTTTTAACCGGAGGAGAATTGATGTAGGCAAAGCTTCGTTTCTCCCTCCTAGGTCGCCACTTAATGCTTCAGATTTCCCCCACCTATTGATGCTTCGGTTTCCCACCATTAGTTGCCGTATGATGCTTCGTTTTCCCCTCTTTTGCTGCTGTTTTGCTTCGGGTTCCCCAATTGGCTGCTGTTTGCTTTGGTTTACCCCATTGGCTGCAGTTTTTTAGGAGTTTTTATTAGTTGTTTTGGAGGTGCATTAATTTCCTGCATTAATTGTTCCTCCTTTATTTTCTTTTATATAGTGGCTGTTTTTTCCTACAGGATAGTAAGAGTTTGAATGATTTTTGGAATGTAAACTTACGGGTTATCTCTAGCTTGCGAGCTAGCCTCCTTTCCCCTTCCCCTCTATTATTTTGTCTCGGTCTTCTACCCTTTCTTCTCTATCCACGGTTCCCGCCCCAACTGTATCTTTCTTCTCAAAAAAAATTTGTAAGTTTTAAGGGTGTAGTCGTGTCGATGTGTCATGTTTAGTGTTTATCTATAAAAAGTGTCTTTTAAGTTGTGATATTGTGTTTATATTTATGTTTTAAGAAAGGAAGATCTGATTCTTTGCAATCTTTAATTTTGGTTGCATCAAAATAAGTCACTTATAATAAAATTATTTTCTTGTAGAATTTTAATCCTCAATTAAATATGAGATTTTGAAGAATTTTTGTGAGAGGCTATGATTTTCACATAAATAAGAAATTTTATTAAGGCATAAATATAACTTGGATACACATTTATACGCGTCATGGAATAATCAATGTGAATATACAATAATCATTGTGATTAAGAGAAGTCTGACGGACATCAATTGCTGAAAAATTGTCTAATGGAAACAATACTAGAGTATGGAAGCCCCATTGGAATTGGGGAAGTCCCCAGGGAGCCTGTTCCATTGGACTAGGATAAAGAGGCTGCAAAAGAGCCGTAAATAGGAGAATCTGCAGGACCAGTCACATGCTAGAATAGGACTTAGGATGCACAGTCCCTTGAAGCAGCAAAAGCAGTCTGTAAATAGGAACAGTATTGACGTCCCAAGGAATAGGATAAGAGGATTACATATTCAGTAGAACAACCACCATAAAAACCAACTGTGAATTTATGATCCAAATCTAGCTGAAGAAGTACGTCCATCATATTTATGTAAATCCGGACTCTAAGCTAGCTAATTGCAGTCAAAATATAGGAAAAAAAAACATGATTCAAAATTCAAGATTTAAAATGCTCAATGCAATGTGAACATTTTACATTTTTGATGACTATAGAAATTGACTTTTGCATTACTCCCTTTTCTACTTAAAATTGAAAATTAAAATGTTAAAGTCATTTGAAAAGCAAAATGCTACCCTGGGATTGTATTCATGAATGAATTCTGATTCTCATATTTCATTGTATGACTCTAGAGTTTGAAGTCATTTGATATCTCGCTATTGTTTTTGTTTTATTTTGTGTAGTACTCTTTTGTCATCTTGTTTAATGTCTTATGTTAACAAAGGAACAGGGAGAAGCTTAAAGGACCATTTTGAGGGTTTGCATTTAAAATTTAGAAAGCTACTAGTACTGCAAGGCCGAACATTTATATGTTGAAAAACAAGAACTATATATTTGCTTTTACATGTCTTAATTTATGATATCTCTATTTATTTCTTTTTGTGTGATGCGATGCTATTTAGAGTGATGCTATTTAAATTACTAATAATTTATGGTGGTGTCTGCACATAACTGTGTAGAAATCACAGCCATAAGGCCCATAACTATTTTGATTCAGAAAAATTGAATATCAGCTTTTTGGACTGCTTAATAAAGGCACCAATTTTCTTGAAGATGTTAAAAGAAAAAATGGCTTGAACATAATTCCAATGCCGCTCACTGTCTCTAATAAGTCTTATGCAAGTTTTCACATAGCTCCTGTTGGTTTGTCATTAAAGAATGTCTAACAAAAGCAACCCTTCCAGAATTAAATCTTTGCAATATCATGTTGGAGTGGTATATTCCAGACCTTGAAATTAAGAAAAAAATGTAACAAAAGGGTTTTAGTTGGTATCCAACTTGATATTTTCTAGGTCTGCTTCTTTTCTCACAATTTTCTCTTTCCATTATTGTTATTCTATGGCTAATTCTGTTTATTATTATGAAAAAACTTGGATTAGCGTATCTTGGCCAAAATTTGGTCAAGATGAGTTCTCAAAGTTATTGGATTTACTTCAAGATGAGTGCAATATAAATTTTGATTGGTCACTCATTTATTGTGCTCATCTCAAAGGAAAACCAATAATTTTGAGACTCGTTTTAAGCAAATTATGATCCGGATATTTTGGCCTAATTTTTTTCCTTGTTATTGCAATCAGTTAGCTGGGGTTGTCGCAGTTGAGGTTACTGGAGGACCAACTATTGACTTTGTCCCTGGGAGAAGGGTAAAAGATGTTACAAAAATTTACAAATATTATTTGAAATGGTTCGTGATGTATCTGATAATTGGATATTTATCTTGTGCAGGATTCCTCTGCTTGCCCAAAAGAAGGACGTCTTCCCGATGCAAAAAAAGGTTCAGAATAACTGTTCCGATCATAAAATCATGGGGTTTATTATACTTTTACTTGGATATATTATACTTTTCAGATTTGACCGTTTCATTCCATATGCAAATGAAAGTTGCTTCAATTGCTTGCATAATTTATAAATAAAAGAGAAGGTTAGCCAGTAAATTAGGTTATTTAAGTTTTAGGATATTCCTCTGCATAGGAAGAAGCGGGCTCTGAAATTTTGGAGTTAAAGGTGATAAAAAGCACAAATCTCTCTATGCAACTAAACTATGAAGATATGGGCTATTTTACATTAAAGTTAAAATCATGAGGGCAGCATCTATTCTTTTCTTATTGTGGAAATCCTGAAATCAGGTTTGGTGGCATTAGCCAACTTTCCGTAAATTTTGGAAGCAATAAACAACATTCTATTATTTCCAAAATCACACTACAGCTACTGTCCTGCTCAAAACTAGCTCATATAATCAATGCAGCAACCCGTCAGCTTGCTTGCTTGCAGCCACACCAGTTGCACCAGCTACCTGCCAGGTCCTGCCAGCTTGCTCCTGCGACCTGCTAGATTGCTTGCCACCAGTTGACTCTCGGACAGCCATTCCTCTCATTGCTGTCATGCCCCAAACTTGCTTCCTTAGCTGCTGTCCTTCAATAATTGTTACCTAATGGGAAATGAGCTTAATTCTTGCATTCATTTCATACTTTATTATTATTGTTAGGCTAATTTCTCTCTTATTTTTTTTCTCTCTCTGTTATATGGCTGTTATGGCTTAATTCCATTACCTATTTGTCTTTCTGTTCTAGATTTGTTTGTCTCTCTTATAAATTATGCATCTTTTTTATCTGTTGAGAAGATGAAAACAATGTAGTATTATTCTCTTATGTTCTTCAACATGATATTAGAGCTATCCTCCTCTTTGTTCTATTTTCTCTTGGATTCCTAATCATTACTCATACTTCCTCCAAAGTTTGTTTTTACTGTTTCCATTGTAAACCTTGATGATGGTTGATCATGAAATGGCTTTGTAAAGAAGCTCCTCTTTTAATTCTGCCGCTTTTTGTGAATCTAGATATCATGGCAATAATGGTAATCCAAGTAACCTTCTCCAATTTGTCAGTCATTTATCTCAAACCAAATCTTTAGGACCCAAAATCAACAATGGTGTGGTGGCTTAAAAGGATGGTTTTAAATGCCTTCGGTATTTAAAGTAAAAATCTACAATTTTGGATAGTGTATTCAAGAGCTTTTGATCATATGATAATAAACGCATTCTTATTTCACACTTTTCATACTTGTTTAAAGAAAAATGCATTTAAAATTGTTGATGTGTTAATATCATATGTAATTGGCATTAGTGCCAATATCACCTGCTCAGTGGTTCTTGGTTTCTAAACATTTTTTGTAGCTTATAAGCAATCAAAAAAGTTATTAAAGATATGAATCATACTAATTTTTTTTTTTTCAACTCAATTGTAAATTCCAAGAGGTGTCTGGTGTTAGGTGGAGGTTGCTCTTGCTACTATCTATCACATTATTCATAAGCAATCAAGAATTCTAAAAATCAAAACCCCATTTCGAACTCACCCAAGCTTATTCCATAATAAGACTCATCTCCACTATTCCTCCCAAGGTGTTCAACTACATTGTTTTTTGTGCATATTTCTCCTTAGCAAAGAAGCAAATGGATGTAGAATGCCGAGCTAATTATGATGGCCTCATCACAAGATCAAGAGTTTATGATGGGGTGTGAAGGGGTAGGGGATCATCATGATGCGGGGATCATCCTGATGCGGGCATCAACAAAGAGCTTTGATATGAAACTCAAAAAAGTGCAATAAAAATGAAATCTTGTAACTCAAAATTTAATCCTAAATTTTGAATTTTAAACCTTTAATTTATAAATTTTGTATTTTTTTAAAATTTAGATAGATTTAAGCTTGATTAATAAGTTTTTGGGTTAATCACCCATGTGGGGAGAGATTCTTGGAGTGGAATTCGAGTGGTTCAATTTCATTTTCTTATTTCTAGATTTAATATTTTCCTCCTTTCTTTTTGAATTTTAAAATTTAAAACCTAATATAATAGCCAAAAAATTGTTGGAATGAATGAGAAAAGAAGCTTTTGGTATTTTGATCAAAATTTGTTAATGAAAACTCTAGGGTTGTCTATTAGGTGGTTGACTCTTGGGATTCTTCTTGGTTAAAGCCCTAGGTGTCTCTCTTATCCCTTGTTGATCTCTCTCCCCGGCCCTCCTATTTCTTCCTTAATATCCTTGCATCATTCTACATATTTTCTCCCCTTTTGCATAAAGGAAAAAAAAATTCCCAGGCTTGTTTGAAGCAGGCAAAGCTAGATTTTTTAAAAATTTTCTTTATGTTTCCTTGTTTCTTTATTGGCTAAGTGGGCATTTAATCTTGTGTTATTTTTCTCTTAATGGGCTTGAACCATGTCTTCCAAATTGGCTGGTTGATGTGTGTTTCTCATGCTGAATTCGGATTCAATATTGGTTGTTTTTCCAAGCAGATTTGGGTGTTCCTTTTTCTTGGAAATTCTGCTTTTGTTTTTCCCTGGGTATTGGTTCTCTGCTGCTGACTGTTCCCCCCCTTCTTGTTGTTTCCTAAGTCTTATTTTATCTTATCAAGATGACTTTTATTTGTTACTTAGGGTGGCATATTTATAAGGGCATTTGATTTTTTTTCTCCTATAAATGTTATTGTTTGCTACTGGAAATGTAGTTTTTGGAGAGATTGGTGATGAATATTTGGAATGTATAACCTGCGGGTTATCTAGCTTGCAAGCTATCTTCCTCTATCCTACTTATTCTATTTCATCTTGGACTTCTATCTACTTCTTTTCTCCACGGGTTTTATTCCATCTGTATCTTTCTTCTCAAACTTTGCAAAGTTGTAAGGTGTCTTTGAGTCGTATTTATAAGATATCATTGAGTTGTGTTCTTAATTTAAAATAATATTGTTAAATTATTTTATGTTTGTCAATATTTTAAGAAAGGAAGTTATTTTTTAGATTGTAATATTAGTTTGTGTTATATTTATTTTTTTTATAGTTTGCATCAATTTGATATCAGAGCCTAGGTCGTGTGTCTTCCTTTCTATTTTAAAAATTGAAAAAAAAATTGACAACCAAAACAATCAGTAATATGAAGCTAACTATGCCTTGGATTCCAGAGGATAAATTTTCAACAATAAAATAGGTACCACCTCAAGCATGTTCTTCTAATCTACTACAAAACGAGCTTCTCAAAATTCGAGCACAACTGTATTTATGTGTAGAGAGATATGAATAAGAAGCAACAATTTCAATCTGAGTTTGAACAAGAAAAGTAGATGATCCGAAGGTAGTATGACACTTTAATGCAGGAAATAGAAATGCCGCAATCAGATCATCTTTGAAGTTCTGAGGCAATCTCATCATGAGATGAGATTTCTCTACCAGGGGAGAATTGATGCAGGCATAGCTAGATTGTTTTTTAAAATTTTTTTAATATTTTCTTGCTTCTTTGTTGACTAAGTGATCATTTAATCTTGGGTTGTTTTTCTCTTAATGGGTTTGGTCCATGTCTTCCAAAATTGGATGGTTGATGTGTGTTCTCCATGCTGAATTCAGATTCAATATTGATTGTTTTTCTAAGCAGATTTGGGTATTCCCTTTTTTTAGAAATGCAGCTTTTGCTTTTCCCTGGGCGTTGGTTCTCTGCTGCTGGCTGTTCCCCTCTCTCTTTGCTATTTCCTAAGTCTTGTTTTATCTTATCAGGACGACTTCTATTGGTTACTTAGGGTGACATATTTATGAGAGCGTTTAATTTTTTTCTTCTATAAATGTTGGAGTTTATGGAGAGATTGGTGATGAATATTTCGAATGTATAACTTGCGGATTATCTAGCTTATGAGCTATCTCCCTCTACTCTACTTCTACTTCGTCTTGGACTTCTATCTACTTCTTTCTCTTCACGATTTACATTCCATCTCTATCTTTCTTTTCAAAATTTGAAAAGTTGTAAGGTGTCTTTGAACCATATTTGTAGGGTGTCATTGAGTTGTATTTTTTATTTAAAAAATAGCATGGTTATATTATTTTATGTTTGATGCAAACTATAAAAATAAATATAACACAAACTAATATTGCAAACTAAAAACAACTTCCTTAAAACATTGACAAAAATAAAATAATATAGCCATGCTATTTTTTAAATTAAAAACACAACTCAATGGCACCCTACAACTTAAAGTAAAAACAACTTATCAAAGAGTTGAGAAAAAAGATACAAGTGGAATGAAAACCATGGAGAGAATAATAGATAGAAGACAGACGAAATAGATAATGTAAGGTAGAGGAAGATAGCTCGCAAACGAAATAACCCGCAGGTTATAGTGTCCAAATATTATCACAATTCACCATCTTTTTTTCAGCAGCAAATCAGCCCTATTTATGGGGGAAAAAATGTCCAAATGCCCACATAAATGTGCCACCCCAAGTAACCATTAGAAGCCACCTTGAGAAGATAAAACACAGACTTAGGAAACAGTAAAGAGGGAAGGGGGACAACCAGCAACAGGAAAAAATAGCATAAAATATGCATGGGAACCAATAGCAGAAATTCCCAGAAAAAGAGAAAACCGAAATCTGTTTGGAAAACACCAACAACCATTTGAAATTTGCTTGGAAAACCAACATCCATCAAAATGGGCAATCGAAATATTGATTAGGGAACACAATAACCAGCCATCATGGGAAAATATGGGCCAAGCCATTAAGGAAAAAACAGTCCAAAGATTAAATACTCATATAGTCAACAAGGAAGCAAGAAAATATAAGAAAATTAAAAAAAAAATCTAACTTATGCCTGCATCTATTCTGCCCTGGTGGAGAAATTTCATCCCTTGATGAGATTGCCTCAGCAGTTCCAAGATGTTTCGATTGTGCTTTTTTTGTTTCGTGAATTAAAGAGTCATACTTTTTTTGGATCATCTCCTTTTTTTATTCAAACACGGATGAAGTAGATGCTTCTTATTTTCATCTCTCTGCACATAAATATTATTTTCTTTGAATTTTGAGAAGTTCGTTCTATAGTGGATTAGAAGAACATGCTTGAGGTGATACCCATTTTGTTGTTGGAAATTTGTCCTCTGGAATCCATGACATAGTTAGCGGACTTTCAAAGACTGTAGGCTCAAATACTTCTTGAGTAAGTGCTTCTATTGTTGATTGTTTTGGTTGTCTATTTTTTTTTTTAATTTTTAAACCAGAAAGAAAGATAAACACATGACCTAGGCTCTGATACCAAAATATGCAAACCATAAAAATAAATCTAACACAAACTAATTTGTAAACTAAAAAAAACTTTCTTCCTTAAAATATTGACAAAACATACAATAATATAACCATGCAATTTTTTAAATTAAAAACACAACTCAATGACATCCTACAACTTAAAATAAAAATAACTTATCAAAGATTTGAGAAGAAAGATATAAGTGGAATGGAAAGCATGGAGAGAAGAATAGATAGAAGACTGAGACAAAATAGAAGAAGTAAGGTAGATGAAGATAGCTCGCAAGCTAAAATAACCCACAGGTTAGTGTCCAAAAATTCTTCACCATTCACTCCAATAATTCTATTTCCAGCACCAAACAATAACATTTATAGGAGAAAAAAAAACCAAATACCCTCATAAATAGCCACCTTATGTATCAATAGAAGCCATCTTGAGAAGATAAAATAAAACTTAGGAAATAGCAAAGAGGGAGTGGAACAGTCAGCAGCAGGGAACCAACGCCCAGGAAAAGCAAAAACAGAATTTTTAAGAAAAGGGAACACCCAAATCTGCTTTGAAAAATAACCAATATTGAATCCGAATTCAGCATAGGGAACACACATCAACTAGCTAATTTTGGAAGACATGGGCTAAGCCCATTAAGAGAAAAAACAACCCAAGATTAAAGGCCCACTAAGCTAACAAGGAAGCAAGGA